>JARHVA010001669.1:3185000-3217856 GCA_037957365.1 Torreya grandis | reverse complement strand
CATATATCTTATAAACATTTACTTAATCAAATTCCACTTAGCTATACATTCAAGATATTAAATAAAAATGAAACAATAAACACCACACAAGAGAGAGATACACCATATTTAAATGTGAAAACACTATGTGGGAAAAACCATGAAGAACAATCTCAAGTATATGAATGAGCACCAACTCAAACTATAATATTCACAAGCACCAACTTATAGGATCACCAACCCCTTTGTTGAGCACCAACACAATAACTATTCATGAGCACCAACCCACAAGAGCATCAACCCCTTTGTCTTTCACCAAAATAACTATTCATGAGCACCAACCCATAGGAGCACCAACCCCTATTGTGTATACCACACAACAATCTCTCAATTTTTCTTTCTCAACAAATGATACCACATTACAATATCTCTTTCTTTTCTCTCATTTGCTCTTCTAAGCTAGATTTACAAACCATGATCTCTTCCACACATTACAAATGGCTTCCCAAGCCTTCATTTATAGATTACCAAAATACCTTTGTCATTCAAACTTTGTGATGCTTCAATCCTCATGGAAAATGGTTCCACACTTACATGACCCTTCAAATTATTTAATTTGAAAAGTCACATGGTGACCCTTCATAAACAAATGCATCCTTTCCCATTTTTTCTTTATCTTGGTGAATTTTTGTATGTGTCAAAGTATCCCTTCATTAGAAATTATGCCCTTCCTATTTTGTCTTCACTTGGTGATTCTTAGAATTCCTAAAGATGTCTCTTTATGGAAAAATGTGTCCTTTCCCTCTTTTGTCTTTATCCCGTGACTCTTTGAATTTTTTATGGGCCCTCTTTTGACTTTATCCAACCAAAAATATATTCATTAATATTAAATAAATATTAACACACATTAGCCAAGATATGAACATTAAAAAACACCATTAAATGCTATGGGGCCTTTATCACCAATAATGATAGACCTTTGACATCAATGACAATATTTCCAACAATCTCTCCCTTTGTCATTGATGACAACCTCAAAATTAAACTACCACATCTTGAAACATATACTACACATGCCAACCTACATATATAGCCAAACTAAAAAACATAAAGTAACTCCCCCTTACTATATCATCCTATACATGCTCCCTATACATGTTCCTATACCTGTACCTATACCTATTTTTTCACTTATCCCCCTTTGACATCAATAGAAAAGGACATATCCTAGATCTAACACTTAGCTCCCTATCAATTGATGTTAATATTAAATGTCAAGAAGTAATAAAAATTACTCCCAACTTCTCTTTTAGATACTTGAATGTGTCTTTTGGTAGTGCATTTATGAAAATATATGTAGTATATTCTATAGTATCAATATATTCCATTTTATCCTATAATCTACCACCTGCTCTATCCAAAAGTGATATATGATAATAATATGAATTGTTCTTGAATACATCACTAGATTCTTATAAATATTAATATAACTTATGTTGTCACAAAAATTAGAAATAGGTTCATCATATTTTACCTTACTATCTTCCAAAGTTTACTTAATCGAAAGCACTTGATTACAACACAATACCACTGCAATATATTATACTTTAGCTATAGAAAGTGATACTGAATTATAATTTTTACTTAGCCATGATCTAAGCTATCACCGAAGAAGAAATATCCTCCACTTGTACTCTTTCTGTCATCCAAGCAACCTAACCAATTTGAATCTGTATAAGCAACCAAACTGAAATCTTTGCTTATGGGATACCATAATCCATAATCCAATGTCCCCTTGACATGTCTAGATATTTTCTTTAGTAACTGCATATGACTCTCCTTTAGGGCTACCTGATATCTTGCAACCATGCCTATTACATGCATGATGTCTGGCCTTGATGCTATCAAATATAAAAGACTACCAATCATAGATCTATACAAACATTGATCTACAATAGGTGAACCTTCATCCTTACTCACCTTGTTTCCTATACCCAATAGTGTGTCAACTAGTGCACAATCCTCAAAACCAAGATTTTTCAACATTTTCTTGGCATCTTTACTTTGAGATATGAAAATTTCTTTATCTGACTAAAATATTTGTAACCCTAAGAAAAATGATAATTCTCCAAGTATAGACATCTCAAATTCTTTTTACATATTATCAAAAAATTATTTTGTCATCTTTTCAATATTTCCTCCAAATATTATGTCATCAACATATACCACAACAATCAATTGATGCTCACCTTCTATTTTGATGTAGAAATTACTATTAACAAAACCTCTCTTGAAACCTTGATTTTGTAGGTACTTATCAAGCCTTGCATACCAAGCTATAGGATTTTGTTTCAATCCATATAGTGATTTCTTCAATTTTCATACACAGCTACTATCATTTGAGAGAATAAATACCTCAAGCTACTCAATGTAGACAATCTCTTCTAGATTTCTATTTAGGAAGGTAGACTTGATATCCATCTGAAACACTTTGAAATTTTTAAACACTACATATAAAAGAAACATTATAATAACCTCTAGCCTTGAAATTGGTGCAAATGTTTCTTTAAAATCTATACCCTTAATCTGAGCATATCCTTTACATACCAACCTTTCTTTATTCTTGGTAACTTCACCATGTTCATTCAACTTGTTTCTATATACCCATGTTCTTCCCTTAACATTTTGATCTTTTGGTCTAGGCACTAATTCCCAAGTATCATTCTCTTCTATCTTATTTAATTCTTCATCCATTTCCTTAAACCAATTCTCATCATCTCTAACTTTTGAAAAAAAATTATGATAAATTTTGGATAACAAAGAAAAATTAACTTGCTCAGATTCACTTACCATCATCCTTCTAGTTTAAACTCCTTCATTTATGTTCTTGATGATGTCACTCTTATTATTATTTTTATAAACATATTTGGATGGGGCCTTGGTGTCCTTTTTATTTTTCTTCTCATCATCATCTATTTCTTCAAATATTCTTCTTCAATGATTTTAGGAGTGTCCACTGGATCACTGGTTCTTTATGCTACATCTTCATCTATCCTGACACTTGCACTTTCAAAAATCTTAGTTCTTTTATTATAACATTTATAATCTTTAATTTTTCTACAATAACTAATAAATATACCTTCATCTATTCTATAATGAAACGTATCGAATTTTTCATCAATTCTCTTTATAAGCATCTATTACCAAAAACTCTAAAATAATCAACTGCAGCTAGATTGAATTTCCATAACTCATAGGGAGTCTTGTAACTATTGAATCTTAATAATGATCTATTATAGATTTTCACTATTTTACCTACTACCTCTCTCTAATATTTATCTAGTATCTTAAATTTATTTAGCATTGTCCTTGCCATCTCTTGAACTATTCTATTTTTCTGCTCAACTACTCCATTTTGTTAAGGAAATTTGGATACTAAATAATGTCTCTTTATCCTATGGTCTTCACAATACTCAATAAACAAATATAAAATGAATTCTCCTCCTCAATCTGATCTTAGGCACTTAATCTTCAAATTTTTTTGATTCTCAACAAAAGCCTTGAATGCTTTGAATTGGCTAAAAGCTTCTAATTTTTTCTTCAAAAACATCATGCAAGTCATACGTGTAAAATCATCAATAAGAAATATTAAGTATTTGTCAATTTGAGTACTTTGAGTTCTCATAGGTCCAAACAAATCAATGTGAAAAATATTTAACATTTGAGTGGTTGAATATTTTTTTATTTTGAACTATCTTCTAGCATGCTTCTTATATTGACATGGTTCAGAAAGTGTGTTGGCAGGCTTTGTAATCTTTAGAAGATCTCTAGCTAATTGATTATTGCTAATGTTGATAATATTATCAAAATTTATGTGTCCCATTATCCTGTGTTATAGCCAAATTTATTTAACTTCACTAAAACAACATTTTTGACCTTTGATATCTGATAACATATACACATTGTTGCCTATCCTTGGAGCATCTAAAATCAACACATCTGAATCCTTTCTCCTAATTTCACAACCTTACGCATAGAACTTTAGTGTGTTTCCTTGATCACATATTTTAATTACAATAAAAATATTATGCTTAAGACCTTCTACATATATAACATTTGTAGTCTTAGTTCTACCATTATTCAAACATAGTTTACCTTTTTTGGCAATTCTAGCAATAGTATTGTCTCCAAATTTCACTATGTCACCATTGATCTTCTTCAGGGTTATGAACTTTATCTTGTCTCTTATCATGTGCCTCAAACATCTAATATCAATGAATCATGGATTTTCTTCATTTTTTTCATGCAAAGCTATTTGGACCAATATAGACTTTTAAGGTTGTTTCTTCTACCATGAACATGTCTAAACTTTATTCTTATGAATGGAGCCTTAAAACTCTAGTCCTTTTTGACTGAATCAAAAATGATTCTACAGTACCAAGCTATGTGTCTGAAGTTATCGAACTTGTAACATATTATGGCCTCTTCATTAAAGCCTGATAGAGGAGTAAAAAAGTTGTGGCTTCTACTTGACTCTGCATGAGTTTCTTTCTACTTGTTTCTAAAATTGTTATCCCTTTTTCGACATTCTATTTTATTATGACCATATCTATTATGATAAAAATAGTAACCATAAAAATAGAACCTATTTATGTATCTTTGACCTACTTTCCCTTTATATCTTTACTCCTTCTAGTCGTCTTTGTTTGAGATGTATTCTATATTCTTAACTTTTTTTTTCATTTTCTCTTTTGTAAGAGCTTCAATATAGCTTTTTTCTTTTTCTATGCTAACCTTGTCTGTGAAATTAGTGGCCTCCCATTTCTCTTTTTCAAATCCAAAACCTATCTTATCTGACATTGATCTTTGACTTTCTAATATCTTATTTAACATATTAGTGATATTCTCAAATTTTGAATCATTGGCTACTCTATTATTGACTATTTTATTGGTTTTCTCAAGATCTACTTTTAAAGACATAATTTCAACAACATACCTTTTACATTATTCACTTACTTTTCATAACTGAGCTATTAGTTATTCTTCAGTATTTTTAGATTCTTCAATATGTGCTTGTAGATATTCAATTATTTATTTTGACTCCTTTTCATTTTTATCAATTTAGCACTTCAATATTCAATTCTTATTCTCAAAATATTTTAATTATTATAAGGCACAAATGAGTTATCTTTCAAGATTCACCTTAGCTTCATCATCAACTTCTTCTTCTTGATCATATTTATTTTTGATTATGGAGTTATCTTCATGTATGGTCATGAATAAAATCTCTTCTTCATTTGAATCACTAACTCCATTATCTTCAGCTGAGCTAGGATCTTTAGAGTATAAACTCTTCTTCTCAAAACCCTTCTTGAATTTGCCTTTGAAATTATTCTTGTATGTAGACCTTCCTTCTTCATTGTCACCATTACTTTTATCTAGACACTTAGCTACAAAATTTCCAATCTTTCCACAGTTAAAAAATTTAAAAGGTAATTTTCCTTGATATTTACTTGTGCCCTTTTTTGGTTTGTGGATGAATAGATCTCTATTGTCATCTTCATCATTGTTAGAGCTGTCACTTGATTTTTGAATCTTACCTTATCTTTATTTGATGTCTTGAAAGTAGATTCCATTTTTGAGTGTTTCTCTTGTTTGGTCTACATTTCATATACCATAAGAGTACCATGTATTTCATTCATCTTTAGCTTGGATAGATCCTTCATCTCCTCAATTGATGAAATATTTACATCTTATCTCATTGGTAGAGATCTCAAAACCATCTGCACCACCACTAATTATTTTAAATTTCTCTAAGGCCTTGAATATGATTAGCTATTTGATCAACTCACAAAATATAACTCACTATATTTTCTTCCTCTTTCATTTTCAAACTCTAAAACTATCTTCTAAAATTTTGGAGTTTAGCTTGTTAATCCTTTCCATCACCTTTGTAAATATTTTCAAGCTTTACCCAAGTCTCATGAGAAAATTTGAATTGCATAACTTTAAAAAATTATAATTCAAATAAACCACATAAAATAGCATTTAAATCTTTAAAATTGTTTTACTTGCATTCTTTTCTTCTAGAGTAATCACAAGTGTCTATGGCTCTTTGTATTTCTCCACAACTGCTTACCAAATGTTGAATCCAAGAGACATCAAATAAGTCCTCATCCTTATGATCCAAAAAGAATAAATTTTCCCATAAAAAAAGGTGCCTTATTTGTAGAAAAACCTTCATGTGATCCAACCATCATGCTTTCCCTGATCTACCTTCAAGCTGTAAAACTCTTTCTAAAGGAACCTGCTCTGATGCCAATTGTTAATCATGGGATATGTTGAGGGGGGGTGGTGAATCATTACATCATATATATTATAAAATTTTACTTAATAAAATTCCACTTAACCATACATTCAAGATACATAATAAAATGAGAGAGAGAGAGAGAGAGAGAGAGAGAGAGAGAGAGAGAGAGAGAGAGAGAGAGAGAGAGAGAGAGAGAGAGAGAGCAGATTTTAACATGGAAACCTAATGTGGAAAAAACCATGGAGAAAAATATCAATTATATGAGTGAGCACAAAATTTTAGGACCACTAAACCCTTTGCTTAGCACCAACATAACAATTATTCATGAGCACCAACCCACAAGAGCACCAACCCCTTTGCTGAGTACCAACACAATAACTATTCATGAGCACCAACATAGAGGAGAACCAACCCCTATTTTGTATACCATAAAACTATCTCTCAATGATGCTTTCTCAACAAATGATAACACATTACAATATCTCTTTTTTCTCTCCTTTTCTCTTCTAAGCTAGATATGAAAATTACAAACCATGCTCTCTTCCACACATTACAAATGGCTTCCCAAGCCTTTATTTATAGCTTACCAAATGACCTTTGACACTCACCCTTTGTGACCCTTCAATCCTCATGGAAAATGGTATCAAACTTGTATGACCCTTAAAATTATTTCATTTGAAAAGTCACATGGTGACCCTTCATAAACAAATGCATCTTTTCCTCTTTTATCTTTATCTTGGTGACTTTTTGTATTCCTCAAAGTGTCCCTTCATTATAAATTGTGCCCTTCCTCTTTTATCTTCACTTGGTGACTCTTGAAATTTTTCAATATCGCTCTTCATGGGAAAATGCATCCTTTCCCTCTTTTGTCTTTACCCCGTGTCTCTTTTACTTCTTCATGGGCCCTCTTATGACTTTATGTAACTAAAAATATATTCGTTAATATTAAATAAATATTAACACACATTAGCCAAGATATGAACATTAAAAACACTATTAAATGATATGGGGCCTTTATCACCAATAATGATAGACCTTTGACATCAATGCCAATATTTCCAACACCAATCTTTGTCTTAGATACTCAAATGTGGCCTTTATCAATGGTTCAGTCATAATGGCTACAAGTTGTTCTTTTTTAGACACATTATAATTTAACTATTTGATTACTTATTTATTATCTTAAGAAATGATATCTAATAGGAATTTTCTTGGTTTTTGAGTGCATAACATATTTCTTAGAGATATTAATTACACTAGTAGTATCAAAATAGATAGGACAAGGTCAACTTTATCTTACCTTATAATCTTTCAAGGTTTGTTTCATCCACATTACTTGAGTACAATAGGAAGCAATAGCTATATACTCAACTTTTATAGTTGATAGAGATATAGAGGCTTAATTTTTACTTAGCTAAGACACCAAATATTCAACCATGAAGAAGACACAACCACTATTACCCCTCTTATCATCTACACACCCTACTTAATATGCATTAGTGTATGTCTTTAGAGTAAATATTTTAATCATGGGGTATTATAAAACTTTATTTATTATACTCTTGAGATATCTAAAGATCCTTTTAACTATTTTCAAGTGAGATTATCTGAGAATAGCTTTAAGCCTTCCTACAAGGCCTAATTCTTTCATGATATTAGGCCTAAAAGTAGTAGTATAAGAGACTTCTAATCATGGATCTATATAAAATTTGATCAAAATTTAGTGAGTCATCTTATTTATTTAACTTACATCTAGTGATCATTGGAGTACTCATTGGCTTAAAATCCAACATGTCAAACTTTCTTAACACATCTTTGATGTATTTTACCTATGAAATAAATATCCCTTCATTAAGTTGATTAATTTTTAATCCTATGAAGAAATAAAGTTCTCCTAGCATTGACATTTCAAACTCAATCTTCATAGCATCTATAAACTCTCTACTTATGTTTTCATTGTTAAAACCAAATGTTATGTCATCAACAAAGATTAATACTTTTAATTGATGAGTGCCATCTATGTTGATATATAAATTACTATCAATTATCCCTCTTTTGAAGACTTGGCTTAATAGATACTTTTCTAATTTGTCATACCAAGCTCTAGGAGCTTATTTAAGACAATATAAATCCTTCTTTAGTTTGTAAAGATTGTCCTTATTACTTATCATTAAAAAATATTGAAGCGGCTCAATATAAACAAATTCATCTAAGTTGTCATTCAAAAATGTAGATTTCACATCTATTTGGTGAACATTAGAACCTTTGAAGCTTACATATGATAGAAAGAGTCTAATTGATTCCATTCTTACTAAACAATCAAATGTCTCATCAAAGTCCATCCATTCAACTTGATCACATCCTTTACACACTAGTCTAGCCTTATTTCTTGTGACCTATCTTTTCTCATTCATCTTGTTTTTGAAAACATACTTAGTTCCTATTATATTTTTATCTTTTAACCTAGGAACAAAATCCCATGTTTCATTTCTTACTATTTGATCAAGTTCCTCCTTTATGGAAAATGTCCAATTGTCATCTTTTCTAGATTCTAAGAAACTTTTGGGTTTAATATTGAATAATAAAGTTGTGTTTTGTTGATTTTGATTGATCAACCTTCTCTTCCTAGTCTATAAACCAACATTCATATCTCTAATAGCTTGGGAAACTAGATGATCTTTATATATTCTCCTAGAATTAGTTTTAGTATCTTATCTTACTTCTTCCTCTTCATCATTTAATTGATCAGGTATGCTTTCATTATTTGAAATAACATTCTCAGTAGTGTCAATTGTCTACAAGCTAGGATTCTTGATCTCACCTGCCTATTCAACTCTCACATTAGAGCTTTCAATTACTTTGTGGGGTCTCTTATTGAAATAAATATAAGAAAAAATTATGGAGAAATAACCCAATATTATGCCCTCATTAGATCTTACGTCAAATTTTCTAAGATCTTCTTCATTACTCTTGATAAAACACTTATTCCCAAACACTCTAAAGTGTTTGACATCAGCTACCCTATTTTTCAATAGATCATATGGAATAATATAACCATTTTGTCTCACTTGGAATCTATTTAATATATAAATAGACGTATTTGAAGCATCTTCCCAAAAACCATCTAAAATTTTAGAATCTTGAAGCATAGTTCTAGTCATTTCTTAGACAATTTTGTTTTTCCTCTCAGCTACCCCATTCTGTTGAGGTGTCCTAATAGTAGAGTATTGTATTCTAATTATTTATTCCTCACAAAAGTCATCAAACTTATAAGACCAAAATTCACCTCTTATGTTTGATCTTACACACTTGATTATTGATCCTTTTTAATTTTCAACAAGAGCTTTGAATGCTTTAAATTTTCCAAAAAAAATTGATTTTTCTTTAAGAAAAAATATTCAAGTCACTCTAGTGAATTCATAAATTAATAACATGAAGTAGCTATTACATTTAATGCCTTGAGTTCTCATAGGTCCACAAAGGTCTCTGTGTGTCAACTCTAATAGTACTATAGTAGAATGTTCCTTATATTTGTATTTTATTTTGACTTGTTTTCCATGAAGGCATGCCTTGCAGAGAGTATGAAGAATCTTAGTGATTTTAGGCATATGCCTCACTAGTCCTTTTGAACTGATCCTTACTAAATTATCAAAGTTCATATGTCCAAGTATTCTATGCCAAAGCCAATTTTCCTCTTATTGATTCATGAAGCACTTTTATTTATGGGATTCATATAACACATACAAGTTATTATCTACCTTGTGAATGTTTGCAACTAATTTTATAGAATTGGAAATTCTCACTTCATGCCCTTTGTCATGAAAATTCACAACATTTCCTTGTTTACACATTTGGCTAACACCTAAAAGATTGTGTTTCAAACCTTTTACATATAGAACATTTTTAGTTATAATATGACCATTATCCAAACTTATAGAGACTTTCCCAACTATGTCATTACAGTTATTGTCACTTAACCTTACTGAATTTGAATTTTGTTTTTTGAGAGAAATAAACTTTCTCTTGTTTCCTATCATATGACTTGAGCATCCACTATATATGTACCATTTCTTGGATTTAACCTCTTGAGCATGTAAGGAAATTTTTACAAACATGTATTATTCCTTTGAGTCTTGCTCCTTTTTTGTTTAAATCTTGGTTTTGTCTTTCTTAAACCATTTGATAGTGTTAAGAACTTGAAAGTCCTTTTTACAAATGTCCCTTTTCAATACTTGGCTATATATCCCTATTTATTGTAGTTATACCAGAGAACCTCATTTCTTCTCCTTAGAGAGTAAGTACAGTCCTTATATATGTGACCATATAAATTACAAGTATAAAAATGTCCATTGAAAACATAACTATAGGTTTTCATGTTAATCACCCCTTTCATTTAATCATTAATACCCCAAGACAACTCGTCCATATATTCTTTTGTAGAGTTAGCTTTTTTCTTGTATTTAGATAAAAGTGCATTTATATAAGTCATAAATTTACTTTTCCAATTAATCCATTCTTTGATTCAAATTTGTATCAATCACAACCTAAACATTTTTGGTTGTTGCTTCTATTATTCTTGTTTGTGTCTTCACACTATCAATGCTTATAAGTAACTCATGATATATAGAGGAAGTCAGGTCTAAATTTCTACTCCCTTCCATGTTATTCAATCTTTCAAGATTTTATTTTAGATACTAATTTTATTCCCTTAAACATTTGAGTTATGATAAAGAACATATTAGTTTACCTTGAATAAAAAACTTAGATTCTTTATCTTTCATTGTACCTATGATCACCTTTAAGTAGTTAAAATTGTAATGAAGGTCCTAATTTGATACTAATTATTAGAGGTACAATAATTGAGGGGGGTGAATCAGTCATGCTAGATAATCCAAACTTCAATCTAATCCTTTCAAACTCTTAACCAAATAACATTATCATTCATGAATTATGCACATCATTTATAGTAAGGAATAATAAAGATAAGAAAGATCACACACATAAAAAAATATTTACATGGGAAACCCTCTTGGGGAATAAAACCTACTAGAACATAAAAAAATAGACTAAAGTCCTATAATAATAAGATCCAAAATTTAGACCATTACCAATTGATCAGGGAACACCCATCCATTAATTTAATGAGACACCCATCCCACAAGGAGGAACCAACCCCCTAGGCAATCAAGCACCCACATAGCTACCTTGATTTGATATTTACTTTTAACCTAATGTATTTTACACCTAATGATGAAAATTATCTCTCTTTTACTCTTCTTCACCCTTATATCTCTCTCAAATAAATCATCACACAGCCTCAGACCTGATCATGAAATCAAATGCATCCAAAATATTCTTTTGGATCTCTCTAGTCTTATTTTCTCATCTTCAATCTATTTTATACTTTAGTCTATCCACTAAGTACACTTTCTCTAATCTCTTTCCTTCATCTCTCTCTTCTGCTCTCTCAACACATGCACATTCAAGTCTTGAAACCATTGCTTTGGTCTCCACTATTTATAGAGTTTTTGTGCATATCAATAGCTAAGTCAACCATATTACATGCCTTAACCCTTAAGACATATAACATGCTAAAACATATCTCAAATTCATTCTCATAGGTCATCCATAACATTTATGGGTCACATTTAAGCATATATGCCTTTAAATTAGGCCTTAGTAGCCCTTATAGGTCTCATGGAGACCTATTCACCCATTTAGCACTACATCAAACAAATTAAGAACAAACGATCAATCTCAAATACCTGGGTCCACACCATATGACCCCTAAAACATATTTAGGTGAGTGTTCCCACCAAAACACTCTTCTAATAAATCAAAAATTACCTGAACAATATTTTGTATATAGTAATGAACAAATAAATATATAACTTTAAAGCTCCATAACTTTTATTGTACAAACATTCAAACCTTATAACTAGATTCATTAGATGCATCATGAAGTCCTATATAAATTTTATTTTTAATACATCAATAAATTCATCTTGGGTCAAAATATATAGCCCAAAAATTGAGAACTAGTTTTCCTTCACAAATTTTAATATTTGAAGTCCAATGGTTACTGAACAAATGTTAAACATCAAGCACCTTAACCTTATTTCTTACTTCTTGGTAGTTGTGAGAAAATACACACTGATGATCTTCTCTTATTAGCATGATATTTATAATTCAATGATAAACATTAATCTTATATTAGATCTCCCATGATTATGCCACTTGGCAACTCTTTGTGCCTTCTACACATTTGACTTTTGACTCAACCCGCACCATCGATCTCTATTAGTATGAAAGCCCATGAATTATTGACCTTATGTTAACTCAATGAGATAGTGACACTTGTCACCAAAAAATATAAACTTAATTATTTGACATTTTTAATAAATGCACACCATTAGATCAAGATCTAAATGAGGAATGCTCATTGTTAAATGAAATGACTAGTGACCTCAAACTTTAATGTAGTTAAACTTGATGATCTCTATCCCATCAAGTCTGCAATAAAAAATTTGAAGGTTTATAACTTGAGATAGAAAATAATTTAATATTCCAAATTTTTATGGGACTATTTTGGCACTATAGACAATATCTCCATGAAATCCTTTGATCTCAATTGAATTTTTGAGTACCTAAAATTAATGCACAAACTTGTTGTTTCATTCATATTTGGATGATGTTTAGTGATGTTTTGGATTCTCTTA
This sequence comes from Torreya grandis, assembly GCA_037957365.1. Lineage (NCBI taxonomy): Eukaryota > Viridiplantae > Streptophyta > Pinopsida > Cupressales > Taxaceae > Torreya > Torreya grandis. Next base: position 3,204,848 of record JARHVA010001669.1, on the reverse strand, counting down.
AGTAATAAGATGCATGTTTTTCATTCCAAATGATCAAGTGACATATCATAACTTTACCAAGACATCTATGTATGCCTCACAACTTATTTTTCTTTATAGACCTATAAATGTGCCATATATTATCCAAGCTATCAAACACAACTTCTTTATCATTAATGCAAAAGTATCTCATGATCTCTTTGAAATCAATGAAACCTAACATCAATGACCATGATCAACACTACTTTGTCAAAGATATATCCATGTCTATATATGAGACATTTATCCATGACTATATAACTATGTCCCATGTTTAATAGATGTTTGATTGGGATATAATGGAAACATATACCCTTCAAAACATTGCTCTAGTTTGAACTATGGTCACATTTATTCTCCATTTAAGTCTCTATATTTAAAATTTTTATATCAACCATTGATCTTGATATGGGCTTCTCATATTTTGCCAACTATTAGCTTCCCATTTGTTCTATAGGATCCTGCTAACTCTTTGACCTCTCACTTACTATTATATCTACTTTATACGATGGATCACACACTATTGATCTATTTGGGCCCATTGGCATTTTAAATATATGCATAAGATTAGATTTAGATTATTTTATTGAGATTATGCCACTTATCACTTATGTATTCACCTTGGAGATCCTATGACCTTTTGAATTGATGCTCACCATTGATCTTTGATGCATGATTAAATGCACTTCATTAGATATTCAAGACCCACTGGCCTTGTCATTCAATACATATTATCACTTTTGATTTTAGATTATAAGATTTATACACTTGCCATCTCTACATTCATCCTTGGGAAATTTTAATTCAAATGGCTATTTCATGAAGCTTAAACTTGATGTTTGCATACACATCTTACTCTACAAGCCTAACTTTGAAGATTTATATCTTGAAATAAAAAATAAATCAAGATATGAAATTTATAGAGTATGATTTAGGCATGAATAAATCCATGTAAATGTAATCCTTTGGCTCTGAGAGGCCTCTTAAGTGAACTTATTAAATGTACAATCATATTGACCTATTTGTTTTTGCATGATGTGTTGATGATGGTTTGGCTCTTCTATGCTTGTGCAAGAAATTTCAAGGATCAAAACGAATTTATGAGACCTTTGAAACTTGATTTATGTCCATAAATGTCATGACCACCATGATAACCTATTGAATCTTCAAAATTTGACAAATTACACTTTAAGTCTACTTAAAGTGTTTCAAAAAACTTGTAAGCTATATGAGATCTTTGGACCACTCATTCCATCTAGAACTCTATTCAACTCATCCATCAAGGTAGAAGATTTGTATGTGGGAAAGGTTTGGCCAACATGAAACCTTTTATACATTTAGTATGAAATTTAAAGATGTAAAAATAGATTGTAGAGTAGATGAAACTTCAGTTGGAGGAGGTTAAGATGATCTAATTTACCTTTACTCTTCAAACTTAAAAGGTCATGCCCATAATATTTATAAATCAACCCAAGAGGTTGATACTATGGTTTCCTCAACCAAATTCACACAATAAACTTACCTCATATCTAAGAAAGTTACTTTTTATTATAAGAGGAAGCTAAGAAGTCATATCCCTCCACAAAATCTAATTATTAAACCAATATCAACAGAATCTCCATTAGGGGAGTATAAGGCAAAATGGTGTGGGTCTGTAGATGAGGATGAGTAAATACAAATAGATAAAAAAAAAATTCATCCAAGACACCAAAGGAAAAGAACCACTACATGGACATCAATCAAGTAAGGTTGAAACTCCATCAGTTTCTACTAATCCCATTATATCTTTTATTTCCCCTTTGTTGGTTCATTTGATTATATTTCTATTAATCCTAGTGTTTCCCCTTCCCTTGTAGTACCTAAATTAGAGTTTTTTTACTTTGATCCTAGTGTCCAACCATATTTGGTTTTTCCAAAGTTAGGAGATGTTTCCTCTAACCCTACTATCTTTATTTCCCCATCAGTTCCTACTCCCATAATTGTGTCAACATCACCCATTTCCCCCATCTTATTATATGCTTACCTCTACCACTTCCCCAATAAATCCTAAGTCAAAAAGGGAGGAATCTAAGAAAGTTAGGGAAACATTGGCAAGTCCACAACTACATGTATCATCTACTTAGTTAGGTTATCCAGAACCTCTATCTAGTTCTTCTCAAGACACTACAATAATATCGTTGAAGAATTTTGGAAAGAAAAAAAAATGTATACAATCTATCCATTACTTCAATAGGATGGTGTGGATTGGTCTAAGATAATATGGCCTTCCCTTCTTAGCCCATTTATTGAAGATGCCTTGAAGTAGTCCTTAGGGGATCTATTGGTTGAGACTACATCTCAAAGAACTCAACCAATAAACACAACTAAAATGGTCATCCCATAATGGGTAGTTGATTTATAATCACAAGATTCTCAATCACCAAATCTTACGATCAAAAATATTCCCATAGTGAGCTTTATTTTTGACAATTATATAGGGAGTGTCCAAAGGGTGAAGAAAATGAAAATTCATTAGTATAGAAGGGGGGTAATTTTGGAGAAACGATAATAAGTGTTCACCTTGTCAAAGAGGAAGAACAAGAAATTTGGGTAGCCCCCATACATTAAGGATTTCAAATCATATTTTGAGACACAAAAATATGATCTATTCAAGCTCCATGAAGAAATATAACTAGCCATAAAGATTATTGATCAAGAGTTAGAATAAGTTATGGAATAACCAAAAATAGTTCATGTCCCCATATAGATTTAAAAGGATGTGCAAAGTGTAGTATGAAGACTATACAACATTTTGGAGGCCATTAATACAATGAGGGTTGAATTATCTCCTTAGATCATAGAAGCTTATAAATTATTTAATTATTAAAAATAATATGATAATAAACTAAAACATTTCATTATTTAAAATAATAATAATTTGTATAGTCACCTTAATTTGATGACACCATTGGACGCTTCAAATACCCTCAACTAGTGGTCATTAAGATCCAAGAGGCAAGAGAGTGGTTTATGTTAGCTAAGTCAATAATACCCATATATGTAGAACATGAGAGCCTCATTTTACACATTTTAGAGGGTTAAAGCTATCACAAGTAAGGGACTCTATAAGCAAGCTAATAAATAGAGCCAATTTGACTAGCTTCTTTAATAGGCCTCAACTAGCTTTAAGTAGAATCTATAGGGATTGACATTGGAAGAGATTGAAGCTGAGTTAAATTTTGCATAAAATAAAGTCACTAAAGTAGATATATTTTGAATTAACTTCAAGAATACTAAAGCTATTTAAACATACATGATTGATGGAACAAATAAATAGGGTACACATAACCCAACTCTTGAACGTGGATATTATTATATACCAACAAAATGTCGATAAAAAGTATTTTCAAGAGTTAGAAGTCAATAATAAAGCCAATGATTTAACTTCTAGTTCATCTCAAGATACCACTTCAGCACCTACCACAAAAACAAGTAGTGCCATGAAGTTATCAAACAAGTCTTAGTTAAATGCTAATTTTGTATGTAGTCATGCATACAAGATTAGTATTTTTAATTATAATTTACTTAAACTTGGTATATGAATGTAAAATTTTATCCTAGGATATTTTTAAGCATGCACACATTGCAGTGCATTATATAGGCAAACTTACTTTTGACATAATTAATTGTAAGCATGCACACATGCAGTTTTGACACTAAAATTAGAATTGAAGTTATAATTACTTGATGTAACTATGAGCTTACATAAACTTAGAGGAAGACGCAACCCCTCCCTAATTATGTATATATATATATATATATATATATATATATATATATATATATATATATATAATCACTCATTTTAAAGGGTCATAACTTTTATTAATATAGGAATAGATCATTTTTATTTTTATGTAACTATGTGGATGTACTTTCCTTCCATCTCTATGTAGGTAAATTTTTGTCTATTTGGGTTGTTTAAAGATACTAATTTGAAGTGTACAAAGCTATGGATAATTATTTTTTAATCATTAATATATGTTGATTTTATATTTACAAAATATATTAAAAAATTAACAAATATTATTGATTTTAAGTAATTAGTTGACTATTTTAAATTTATAAGTGTGTAGAAGTGTTTTTTTTCATATAATCTTCTAGGTGTGAGCCATAACTACCTCAGATACCATTTTGGTCTAGGATATAATCTACTAAATAAGGGTGTGAAATATTTACTCTAAAATTAGTAACCTTTAGTTTATACCCTTAAGTTTCCTATACCATTTCATCCTAAACTGCCTAACTATATTTGTCTATGAGTGTGCACTAACTACAAGAAATAATAATTAGTTTTGGAAACACTTGTCCATAAATTAACCAACCTAATAAGTGATCCCTTGAAACCATAGAGACTTATTTTATATTGTATGCTTCCCTCATTTCAAAGTTTATTTGACTAAGACCTACCCACTTTAGAATATATTCCATTCATCCATCCAACCCTACTAGGTTTTGATTTTTTTACTAGAATTCATTTCACCAAGCACACCTAGTTAACAACCTACATGTTCAACCTACTATTCCAATACTAGGTTGTTTAACACATACCTTAATCTCATTCCCTAGATTAGATTTTACCTCCATTGAGATCCTAAAATTTTATAGGACACCTCATTAAATATGGAGATCTACGCAAGACCCACATCAACATTCCCTACACCAACATGGCCCTCAAGCTTTTGAAGAGCATACAAAATTCCTCATGACCTTATAGGTCTAAATCAAGGTCCCAAGGCATTATTAGGTCTTAAATCAAGATTGATGAATTATGTGTAGGTGTCATGTCTCTTCAAGAAAGGTATCCTAATGGTTATAATGTAGGATATTAAATTGTATAAGGAAGTTATAAGTTTGAAGACTTTTATGAAGAAAAATGAAGTTTTAAAATATGATCTAAAGAATCTAAAGTCCTAGGATAGATATGTAGGATTTTGATAATAAATTATAGGTCTATAAATGAGGTTTTTAAGATTACTTTTAAATAATATTCTTGATTCTATTAAGATTCCTTGAAAACTTCAATATAAAATTCAAAGGAGATAACAGTGATAGAGGAAAAGATATTGAGATTAATTTTAACAAGGTGTGGATTAATAAACATCATCAAGAGGGTATAATACAAGAAGAAAAAATGGATTTTAAATCCAAGAAATACCAAGAGATTTTGGAGTAGTAAAAGCATAATTTTGAGGTCATCACAACCTTGGAAGACCATGAAACAAGGTTTCATGCAAATTTTTGATGTTTCATTGCTATAAGAGAGGTTTTTGATCTCTAAAAACCAAACCTATAGGTCTAAAGGTATCTTGACCCTTAAGGTCTACTAAATAATTACCGTGTATAATAGGAGATTTATGAAGCTTTAAATCAATGATGTATCCCTATGCAAAGGAAGGGGATGATGATTCTAGTTTCAAGAGGCCACAATGCTCCCCAAGATACTATTTTTCCTCTTCCATATCATTAAAATGTTTAAACATTATTGAGGATGTAAACATAGGTATTTTCAAGGTCTCCACAAGAGGATTATAGGTAAAAATTGTTGACACTCCATTAGATACAAGATTTAAGGCATTGTGTACTAGAAAATGACAGTTTTAGAGTCTTGATGAATATATTCCATCCCTATTATGTGGATGGTAGTATTGTGGTTTATCATATTCTACTCACAATTAACCCAATAACATATTAAAAATAATAATCAATAATAAAAACTATCTTGTATTATCTATACATTCAAATAGCACATAGGATATTAAATAGCCAATATGAATTAATAACATCCTATAAAATTAGAATGAAAATAAACAACTAACCCATTAATAGAGGTATGAGTACAACTAAAAAATATTATTTTTATAAACAATATATTTGACTAACCTAATAATAATAATAATAATAATAATAATAATAATAATAATAATAATAATAATAATAATAATAATAACCAATTATTAACTTACTATACAGTAAATACTACCTAATAAATAATAACTTACCCTATAGTAAATACCAATGTAAATACTAATCCTTAACACCCCCTTTAGTGTTTACATGGGGAGAATGTACATCTTAAATAACTAACATGAACAGAATAATATACCAACACATATTTTAGGTCTGTATACTATTGTCTAAATCTTGTTTTCTTGGTCTTGTTACACATGACCATTACTATGTGAAGAATGCATCCCACATTTATTACATGTGAATGCAATAGACATTTAAATGACTAATCATATTCATAAATAATTATGGTAGTTAGAGGATCTCTGCAATCAAAGGATTTTTTTAGTTAGTTTCCATCCTATACAACTATTACCACATTCCATGATCTATGCACTCTCTTTTTCTCCAATCCAGTAAGGGAATGAAAACACAAATAATACTAGAAAATGAAGTATCATGAATAATAAATCCTCATTGTTGTCTTATGTAGCCTCTATCTATGTTTTTTCCACTCAAATAAAAATAACATAGATAATTTTCACTACCATTGAAGAACTATCCTTGTCATTTACCGATTTGGTGCAAAACACACCACACTAAAAAATGAAAAAACACACCACACAAAAGATGTCACCAAATCATTTAAGGCCCCATCATTGGTGGCTGATGAGAGGATATAGAACCTTTAACCTCTATTGCCTATATCCTCTAGTAAGTGAAGCTACTTACTCATCACATGTGTTGATGAATCTCAATTATATGAAGATTTTGAGGAGAAATCTCCCCACAATATGGACGTTACATACAAGCAAAAATGTGTACATGAGTCAAAATATTTTATATTTAAATTTTTTTTAGAATGACTCTATATGACACCTAAGCCTAAATAAATTTGACTTTTTTGACATATAGACACTTTGAATTTTTTGAATGAACTCTTTTGACATATTAAAGAAACATCTTGAACTTCTCTTAACAATAAAACTAATATTTGAAATAAAAAAAAATTTAATTAAAAAACGCTAATATTCAAAAATCTAAAAATAGACTCAACTCTTGAAGATCAAGACAATATACATATCAATGGATAATTTTAGACAATACTATAAATAATCTAATGACTAAACAACCAAATGATACAAATCATGAATTAATAATATTGACCATATGAACATCCTAAAGACCACGTGTATTTATTAAATGGATATACTAAAATAAGCCAACTAAAAATTAATAACAAATAATCATATAACCCAAAACCTATATTAAACCTTGAATGTAACCTAGTAGAGCACAAAACTTATAAAGAATGGAGATGTTGGAACTTTTCATGATGTCAATAGAAGTCATAATAGAATCTAAGTCAGATGAGGGAGAACCTAGTGAGAATGCATTAGATTTAGTGAAAATGGTGATGCAGTAAAAAATGGTAGTGATAATTTTAATGAAAATAATCATGGTGATGTTGGAATTTGAGAAATCTAATATCATCTTCTATCAACTATTCACATTATTGAAATATTAGGGATGTACTTGGATTGATTGTCTCATCAGATGTAGCTCTACATGTAGCACTCATATTTTAACAAAAAATATTATCAATTTGAGTATTCTTTAGATTAGGAGTCTATTGTACATCCAAATATATTTTTACATATTTTATTATGCGATTTATAAAATCCACATCACTTGATATTGGTTATATATAAAAAATAGAAAATAAAAACATGTTATGGATGAAGATTATAGATCAGATTATGTCCTCTTTTACTATCTTATATATAATCTTCAAACTTATATGCTAATATTTTTGGTTATGATATGTCCTTATCCTTATGATCTCTAAATATAGATTATACCCTTATGAAATAATTAGTTATTCAATACTTTAGCTAAGACATACACATCTTAGATCCATAGGTTAGATGAATAAATAGACCAAATGGTTAACAATTTAGATCACAATGCATAGGTGTTGTTATTGATTTGGAAAAATTCATGGAAGCATGCCAACTAGTAGCTATGATTTATATATATATATATATATACACACACACACACACACACACACATATATATATATGTATATATATATATATATATATATGTATGTATATATATATACAATATATATATATATATATGTATATATATATATATATATACATACTATATATATATATATATATATATATATATATATATATATATATGTATACCTATATCAATTCACTTACCTTTAGGAAGAGACTGCATATAATAGAGTATGTCATCCTCATTTTGGAATTTGTTGATATATTTATCATTTATTCTCCCTTTTTTATTTTGAAAACAATAATATAACCAATGAAACATGTTCAGATTTGAACAATGCACTTTCTATTCTAACACCTTTGGGTGAAGATATAATCTCCTCTCAAACAACACTTTTAGTTATTCAAAACAAAATTAAAAAAAACTAAACTACTCACAAACTCATAATAGAGGAATTTTCATGAAATAGGGCAACACATAAGAACCAAGTCATACCTATTTATCACAACAATAATCCATCAGAGGAAACTCCTAATTTGATACCAGATATTGAAGTTGACTAAACTCTACTCACAATTAACTTGATAACATATTTAAAAAACTAATCAATAATAAAAACTATCTTGTATTATCCATACATTTGAATAGTATATAGGCTATTAAATAGCCAAGATGGACAAGATGGACTAACAACTTCTTATTAAATAGGAAGGCAAAAAAACAACTATCGTATATATGTAATATTATTATAACTCATAACAATATCACAATAACCAAATATATTCTACCCAAATATAAGGTAGTGTCCTAGACATAGCCTAATAAAAGGGATAATCCAAAACCATTCCTACAATAATAATGAGATCTAAGGGTAGAATTATCCTAGGTTTAGGCCTGTAATAAGGCCTAAAGAGTCTCTTCATAGTGTCAAGATTGTTATACCTATAACTTGTTTTTCAAGATAGATTTAGCACATTTGGCATAGGTCAAGGGCATTGTAATATATGAAATAATGACTCTAATGAGCTAATGAAGATTTACATAGGAGTGAGAGTGAAAAATGGGATGAATAAGCATGAAGACACAAATTTATTAAGTGTTTGAAAAATTCTTATTTCAAATTTGATTAATCAGATTTATTAGATAACTAGAACACTACATCAATTTTCCACCTCTCTTAAGGACTAGTACATGAGTTACAAGGTGATTTTTAGCCTAATTATGCTGATGGGATTTATCAAGCATGACTATGGTTAAGGTTGAGGGTCATTAAGGCCATTATAGAGACTTAAAGTATTAGAAAGTTGATCCTACAAACATGTAAATTCCCCATGAAGTGATCATCAAGGCAAGTCAACCCTAAAGTCTAAAAATGGCATACAAGGCCTATTTTTGACTCAACCATACAACAAAATTTGACATGTAGGAGTGAAGAGAGAGGTGTGTTAGAGGAATCAATACATGATTTTTTGAAGTGGAAAATCCATATAAGAGCATATCACCACCTCAAGACATCAAAATATAAAATTAATAGTAGGTAATGCCTTTTATTCCACCCAAACACCCATTTGTCATTGAATACCATCATCATAGCACCACTAATGTGTTGAACAAGGCTTAATGGCCTAATTTTATACCTATTTATCTCTTGAATAAGGTGGATTTATGTTGTAATAGTTGAATTTATGTAGCCTAGTAGTGTTTCCTCTTCTCATTTTCCTATAAATTGGGATAAGAATGCCTCACTTTGTATCCATCCTCCTTGATATTATAAGACGTTATTCATATGAGAATTTTTAATGCTAGGCCAAGCCTTTAACTATAAATAAAACACTAAATTTAATTCACTTTCCTTACTAATTCACTATGTATTCATAAATCCTATTGCATATTATGGTCTTTAGTTTCTTTTTATTTTTTTGAGTTTAATTTTAGAAAGCTCATTAGTCTCTTTGGCTCATTTTTAAGTAAATTGTAGACAACATGACCATTATACAGGTTGGTCCTTTCATTCTACCTCTATTATAGTAGGTGTGTTAGAGTGTGTAGATAATATAAATGATTTGGAGTTTTTTATTATGTTGTAAGAATAGGTGGTGGAGACCTCAAATCTTGGTACATCATTCTATTTTTGGTTTTAGTTCAATCTCTTCTCCCTTTTCATGATAAAAAATAGTTTTATCTTAGATTAGCCCTTATTAGTATAGGTTAGAAATTTATAGCCTAATATTAAATAATGTGTACAATGGTTTGAGAAGGATTTAGAATTATGTAGAGACTCTCTCCTACTATAAGCCACCCAAAACCTAGGAGTGTTTCCATTATGTCACTTGAAGCAGGTTTTATGACCTAGCAGGTTGTACGTAGAGTTGGCAACATGTTCTTATAAAAAGGGATACTTTATTCCACTAAATTCACCCCATTTTTGATCCATTTATTCTTAAATATTCTCTAAATTAGATAAATATTTACTTATTTTCAACTTTCACCTTAGTGAATTTTATAAAAATGGTCAAAATTTGCTTTGCAAATGGATTTGAATTCATTTAAAATGGATTTATATTCTCTAAATTTATTCACCTTATTGCATTTATTTTCAAAACTTATCCATTTTGATTTGAATTACTTATCCATTGGATTTTAAAATTTAATATGTTGATTGTGTTCACTTTCTATATTGATCACATTTTCCCACTTTGTTTCCTATAACCACGTGACATATTTTTATTGATTTATGGTACTTAATTAGTTCAAATTTGCCCAAAAACCTCTAACTCTCTAGATCAATAGGATACTATCAAGTGGCATGATATTATTAACCCACTACCCTAGGTAATCCATGTAGTCTCAAAACATATCGGAGCCCTAGGTGAATGAGATGATGCCCCATGGTGAAATCCCACTTCACCATATCCAAAATTTAATTAGCACATATCAATCCCCAACTAAGTAGTGGGAGAATGTGGATCAGACACATGGCATGACCCTACCAATAGAGGACACAATGGAAAAGAAGTTACTAAAACAATACTTAAATTTGATAGCCTATCTAGTTATCAAAATCATCAAAGGATAAAATGCACTATTATTAAGTCTAAGAGAGTAGGTGAGAATAATTAGAAGTTAACCAACATAATAGATGGATGAATTAAATGTAGACTTAAAAGTGAAAATGGAATTAATCATAGTGTGTCAAACTCATTTTTTATATGGAAAGGATATAATAAAAAAGAGTGTCATCTTGAGGAAACATGGGGTTTTAGTTCTAACTATAAAGAGTATGGCTCAAATTTAATTTGTCAAACATAAAATAGAAGTGCCAACCACCAGAAGTGGAATTAAACACAAAATAAATAAGGTAGATACCAGTGATAAAATTAAAGGATAGAATGTCACCCATAATTGACAAAGGTGTCTAAATCAGGTTTAAATTCAACTATTGACACTTATGAAGAACATGTCATGAAAATTTGGGAGAAGGCATAAATGCCTTAAGGACAAATCCACCTTAATTAAATGATTTATCTAGTATAAGGATATGTATGGACAAGTATAAATGGAAATACCAATTAATTTTTAACTGCTTCCAGCTACATTTGGTTGATGGAATTTAATTCCATGTTGATAAAATCATGGTGTCCTACAAAAGTTCTCAACTACATTTCTAAATCCACATTGAATACTCATCTAATTTTGTAATTAGTGTTTGGTATCTTAAAAAAAAAAAAAAAATTGGTCTTAAATAAGTGTGAGTCTAAAATACTTTATTGGGGCTAGATTTTTGTGAATTTTAAAAGATACATAGAGAACCAAACACTTTTTTATTATTATTCTTTACAAATTTCTAGATTAGTTTTACTTCTCTAAATTTTTATGAGTTTTTCTATTGTTAAAGTGAAGTTTATAGCTATATGATTGTATGGGATATAGATTTTGTTAATCAAAAAGGAAAATATTTATATTTTAAGACTTTTGGGATTGTATGTGGATATTTTTCTATGCATTTTATATGATGGTTATGCCCTTTTCTTCTCACTATCACTCTTCACCAAAATCTTGCACCACATTTAGTTGGACTTTTAATAGGTATGACTCAACTAAATATTGGTTTAATGGATCTCATTCAATTAGATATTTTACCCTAATATTCATGGAAATGGGCTCTCTTTCTCTTTACCCTTGTTTTTTTGAATTTTATTTTAAAAGTGTATTAGCTTAGGGACTGGGTATCAACAAAATCAATATGAAAATAAATGTTTATATTAATTATTATTTCAAGTTTTGTTTATAACCATTATAGCATTGTTATATATATGAATGTGGTAAAATAGTAGAGAAATTAGTTATGCCTTTTATATGCAAAGTATAATAAATCTAAATTTCTATATGAGGTTGAACCCTGCAAGTATTATCAAGAAAGTATGTAACCTCCTAATGAATTTTTTAATCAAAATAACCTATACCATAATCATAAAATAGGCACCTAAAAAGTAATATTCCACATCAACCAACTTAGTAAAGATTATCATACCAACACCTAGTACATTTAGACCTTGGGGAAGAATTTTACTCATGAATATTCTTTTTTTAAGGAGAGGTAAGGCCTAACAAACCCTGCATGTTGTTGATGTAATAAAACATGGATCAACATGATGTTTTGAAATACAATTAAAGTAGTCCATGTAAATAATGATGTATTTACCTATCATACCTTTGAAATCAAGTCTATATCTATCTAAAAGATGGGTCCTATGTTAATAAGGACAAATGGTATTCATTTATAAGCTAAGTTTCCTCACTTAGTTGTAAATATAGTCATGGATTGATATTATAGGATTACCAAAACTTAATTACATCTTAAGAATCTATCCAAGAATGACATCATCTCGAATCTAATATCATATGTATTACCTAATCTAATAAATAAAAAATATAATTTTCTTTGTTATAAGATTGGTTTAGATTTTTGAAATCCACACACAGTCATATTTCTCCATTATTTTTATGGACTAGAACTAAGTTAGCTAACTAGGAATAATGGTGAATTAGGAAGATGATCCTAGTTAAGAGAAGTTTGTGGACCTATTTGTGAATAAGTGGTTTTAGGATTGGGTTCACATGTTACTACCTCTATTTAAGAGGCTTATGAATCTTCTTGAGTTAGATAATGGGGTTTATTAACTTTGGGTTAAAGACCTTAAGGTCAGCATAGGATCAAGAAATAATGTCTCGGTACTATAGAAATAATTATATGAGTTGTCCAAATTTAATAGGAGTGAAAATTAGACCAATATGAACATCTTGAGGTTGGTTTGATGATCCAAAATTAATTATTCTATAATATTTATCTAATTTTGTTGGCCTCTCTGGTCTATGTGTAGGCTTGTCAAAGTTAAACACTATATCAAGGGAGATAATCCATTTTGAAACATAGGTTTTCATCAATTTCATAATGTTGTCCTGGTCACATTCTCATTTCCAAGGTAGTCTCTTCATTCCTCATATATAACTTAGGTCTAAAATACCCATAAGCTATTAATGAATCTTAAAATGTGGTAGGTATCTTCAAATACCTAGTATTTCTTCACACTATCTACTACTTAGTGACATGGCATGAACTCTACTAAAAAGTTTTGTAGCCCAAAGTCATTTATGGGTTTTGTATACACATAATATTTTCAAACTTTTATCACTTACTGATGCTTTGTATCTTGTAGGAACCTATCGAGTCTCAATATCTCTGAGTGTATGCCTCAAGAGGTGCATTAGGAAAGGGGTGGGTAGACCATTGGTACTTCATAAGATTGTTGTCCCTTTTTCCACTTGACATCTACACACTTTTCTTCTAAAACTATTTACCCTAATCTTATTCTTTTCATTTTTACCCATTCCAAACATTCTCCACATCTTTATCATCTTGTTCCTTGCCTTATCCCCCTTTTGATAGTTGGTTGTACTAGGTTAACTGGGTCAGCCCTATATAATTTTTAGCCTCTAATTATTATATAGGGTTAACTGGGTCAACCCTGTACTATTTTGGGGTATTTTTGACTTTGGATATTATTATCCCTTTGTCTGACATAGCTTAAGAGCTAGTGAATTATCTCCCAAAAACATATAGGGTTGATTGGGTCAACCCCATACAACTGACATATTCAAAATGATATAGGGTAAGATATACATATGTATATAAAAGTTAATTTCCAACCATTTCATAATAGAGAAGTGAAGAATAATAAGTCAAATTATCATCTATTTATTGACCATTCTACTTGAGGAATAAAACTTATGGTTTCATACTTTCTTTGGAGATATGGATCTTGTCTTGTGAATAAGTATTTTTGATCCATAGATAGGTTGTCTTTGTTATCCTTAAATACCACAACAATCTCTTGTGAATCATAGAGAGATTGAGGATAGGTTTATCTTCAAAGGTGTATTCCTAACTTTATTTCTCCTTTATAAGAGTAAATAGATAATGTAGGTGCACTTCTCTTCCATGCCTTAGGATTATGTATACATTGACATGTTATCCTTATATTTAGTTTAGTTTGTTTTATTTCTATACCACAACAATCTCTTGTGAATCACCTTGGTAAAGGGAGAGATTGAGGTGATCCTTAGTAGGTTTATCTTCAAAGGTAAGTATTCCTAACTTTATTTCTCCTTTATAAGAGTAAATAGATAATGTAGGTGCACTTCTCTTCCATGCCCTTATCAACCTAGATTATGTATACATTGGTTGAACATGAGTATATGTCTTCTATGCATATTTAGTTTAGTTTGTTTTATTTCTAACCCCCTTACTTTGTGCCACAAGATTTGGTGAGCACTAGACTAGATTTGACTTTCTTATTATTAGAATAAGTGAAATATCAAAACCTAGGACCCCCTTAGGGTTATTTTTCTATTTTATGCATGATTGTGTTAGTTTGAAGGCTTTTGAACCCAACACCCTCCTTAGCATATTTTATTATGATAACCCAAACTACCTGATCCTATAATCAGGTCTAGTATATCTCCATCTTGGTCATGCTTCCACTTAACAAACATATTTTAAAAATTATCTTGTTTCAATTCAGTCGAAAGTGTACTGTACTAGTATAATCAACCCTATGCTCTATCTTCTCTGAGCCATAATTGATTTATAGACATGATACATTGATTTGATTACATTCATTTTGGTAAACCTGATGTAAATTAGAGTATACCCCCAAAATTCTCTTCTTCATATCTATATTTCCTCAACATCAAAGAAATTATTCCTCTACCATTTATAATATTATGATTTGTGTGTTGAATAGCATTATTAAACTACTCCTACATTTTCGATTGGATTTGGGGGTACCACTTTTTTTGATTCTCAGCCTCTTCCTTTGATTACAACCACTTATCACACCATGGCCTCTTCTTATCTAAATTATTCGACTTCCATGCCTAGTATATCCACTAATATGGTATGTTCTACATTTAGTGGGACTCTCATAAGATCCACTATCCTTAATCCTTACACAAGTGCTTCATTTGTTACCTAATGTAATCATGTTTATAGTGCTTCTTCCTCTCAAACATTCACTAGTCTATCTTTTTCTACACATGTAAACTTTGCCACTAGGGCCTCACACTCTCATATTTCCTCTCAAGCCCCTATAAACACTAATAGTGTTACTCAAGACACTAATAACAACATGAATACCAACTCTAATGCTTATAACAATGCCAATCAAACCTACCAACTATTGTTACAAACACTAAGTCAAATGGATACCTTTCAAGCTCATAACATAAATTAAATGATGAAAATGTAAAACCACATTTTTCATCTTCAATATCATCCTCAAAAAATGGCTTAGAGCGCACATAACCAAAATGTTACCCCTCCTCATAAAGATTCTCAAGGAAATCTCATCCCTTAACCTTTTTTGATTAACAAAACCATTAAGTATATTCAGTTGAACCTCTTACTACTAAAATTGATAACAATGATATAGGAGGTATCACACCTAAAATTTATTATAATGGATCAAACAATCCTACCCTTCATCTTAAAATATTTATAAATCTCTATAAGGACTGGGTTAAATTGAACACTTTTATCGTTACCAAACTATTGGCCAAAACCCTCATAGGTAATGCCTTAGATCAGTATAATCAACTTATAACTCATTTATTTCTACTTTGGAAGATTTATTGAATGATTTAGTTCAATAATTCCAAACTAATGATCTTCCCAAAAACTTTTTGGCCCACTTCATAAATTACAAACAGCTTGAAAACAAAGCTACTCAAGATTTTGTTAAAAGGTGGAAAATTTTGTCAAACAAGTGATAACATAACATGGCTAATGATAATCTTTTCCATTTCTTTACTAATTACTTCTTTCCTAAATTATAATACCAGGTCCACACTCTCTCTCCATGCACTTTAGAAGATGATATTGACCAAGTTAAATGTCAAGATTTCCTTATGCATCAATTTGAGCCACACCAACCTTTTGTGGGTCCTCATCTCTTATGTAAGAACAAAAATCACAATATTACTAATGATGGTGTTATAGATTCTTATGAAACCATTAATAATGTTCAAGTTATCCTTTCCAACCAATATTTGGACTAACTCCCCCTTCTCAACAATATACCAATCTTCACTTATCATTACCTAACAACATGTTCACAAACCTTTCTCTTTAGCTAAATTTCTTAAACATCTACCTAGGCCTCTTCCAAGATAGCTTGATCCTACCAGTCCTATGAAATACTACTATGTTCCTAATAATTTTTGTTGATTTCATGGATTTTAGGGACATTCTCATGAAACCTAAAGACAAATTCATAATTTAACTATGGATTTTCTTCTTGGTCTTAATTTTGATCATGAATCTATCATCCGAATATGTTAATAAGCTTATGAAATTAGTTTTAATGATTATAAAACAAATGATAAATCTAAATTCTTAAATCAAGATAATGCTCATTTGGATATCTACAAAGACCCCCTTCCTAATCATCAATCTATTCAAGACAACAAAGACAATCCCACCCCTTCCACCAATAAAATAAAAAATCTTGTTAACCACACTTCTGAAGAGAATTTGTTTAGTATGACTAATATGAGAAGGGTGGTGGATTTGATTGATTCATAACCTATCTACACTCCTCCTTCACCTCAAATGTATTTTGTTATCCAAGATTTTTCCCAAACTCATTTAAATGAGTTGCAGAAAGATGAATTTATAACTTTTGATGATCCTATTTCCATTTTTCCAGTAGATAAAACCTCCCATTTTATTTCCACCATCATTCCTTCATCTTCCTATTAGAACATAAATATATACTAATAGGGGGGGGTGAATTAGTCTATGAATTAAAACTAGTTCTTTAATACATTTTATAATAGATTAGATATTTATGTGAATCATATCAAATATATAGTTCATACAGACATAAATACACATGACATAATATTTATACATGAAACATCTAGAGGGAAAAACCATAGTGAGAATCGATGCTAAAAGTTACTATTCTAATCTAGCCTCATAGCTTAAAGCTTTATTAGCAAACCTCACTGGTTACAATGTTTAAGGACACCAATCCTAAGGAGACACCAATCTCATGATTTAAGAGTATAAAATCTAAATAAGCACCCTCTCTTTAATCTAAGCACTCACTTAGCTTATCTAATGGCACCAACCTATCAAAATTTTATATGGAGCTATAACTCCAATTTATAAATTAGATTCATGCATGAATCTAGATCTTTGTTATTTGTTACAATTCTAATCTACAACTGATCATACTCTACACATTCTCTTTGTGTTATTTTCCTCTCTACTCCTCTTTATTCCTCTAGTCATATGTCTAGATATTTATCTATTCAACACACTTCATTGGCTTCATGAACCACTCTATTCTTCTTTGGCCCCTCTGGTTCTATCTTTATGATTTTCTATTTGACACACTTCATTGTATTTTACTCTCTACCTCTATCCATATTCAACTTATATTAATATAAAATGCAATTATACCCACATATTTTTATCTTATATATATCATATATATAAAAAATGATGTAGGGTTCCATATCTTTAGTGTGTTCATACTCAGATTGTAGCACATCATGCTAATTCAAGACTCTAGTTCATTATGACTTGGATTATAAGTTTCCCATGTCTTGATTTCATGCATCATGCTATAATTATAGGTCTCTTTAACATATATATATATATATATATATATATATATATATATATATACTCAATTTTTACTACACATGCTATTTAATGTATATTTGATCAGTTAGATCAATCAATCTCATTATATGTGTCAAGATATAGAGCTTATACTCAAGTTCTTGCATGTTCCTATAACTAACCATTTATTTAGACATGAATTTAAATGTTGATCATTGATCTTACCTTTGGGACCATGATCTGATGGTCTATACTCATATGATTCAACTTTAAAATTCATCCATTTAATCACCTTCTGATAGGCTCATGCTATCTATTAGATCATTGTATGATTTCAAATTTTAGCTTTGTCATCTTTAAAATGCACCATCTATCTTCTTGATATGACCTTTCATGTTTCATTATATATTTAAATATGCATGTTCTTTATCTCTATTGAGATGTTAAATGTCAATCTCTTTATCCCATCTCACTACTTCTTATATATTTGGATTGTTATAACTTTATCAATCTTCTCAAACTTTTTCAGTCTTTAACTTGCCACTGTGTTGATAAACATCAATCACTTTGTTCCATCTGAGTCCACTTTCTTCATTAGATATAATTTATAGTAACATACACTAACCATCATATCTTTTGAAAATCTCAATATTTATATCTATCTAGTTGTTAAATGTTGAGATCTTTAACCTATCTTATTTCTTCTTATGTCTTTATATCACTTTTTCTTCATCGATCTTCTCAAACTTGATCAATATTTAACTCATAACTATTTGATAAACATCAAGCACTTTATAACATTTGAATCCATTTTCTCCATTATATATCCTTTTTATGATCACCCATTCACCATTAGATCTTATGACAAGATCGATCATTAACTCTGACAAGCTTATGCTCATTAGGTCTCTATCTGACAAGCTCCATGAATGTGACACTTTTTACTAGCATATTTACTTAGAGGAGCCTTTGATAACTTCACTTTTCTTCAATTCATTGGATCATATATATATATGATGAAATGATATCCATTTATCAATATAAAACATAATATAAAGTCTAAGACATAGGAAATATTAAATCCTTTGAGTTGGTAATTGTTAGGTCGAAGGGGTCAATTTTTCAATGATGATAAAGTCTTAAGTTATAACTTAAGCTACCAGGTCTTGATTATAACCAGTCACCATCAAAATAAAAAGTTCCCATTTAATACCATGGCATGAAAACTTAGGGTTTTATTGATAAAACCTCTCTAATTTGAGAGCAAATATAATTTAATTTTGAGCTCATTCATTCTCAATTTAACCTACATAACTCTTGTCACACATAGTCAAATAAGCTAAAAATTAACGCATATGATCCTCTTACATATGGTATTCCATATATATATATATATATATATATGGAATACCATATGTAAGAGGATCATATGTGTTAATTTTTAGCTTATTTGACTATGTGTGACAAGAGTTATGTAGGTTAAATTGAGAAGGAATGAGCTCAAATTTGAGTTATATTTTCTCATCTCTTTATCCTGTCTCACTACTTCCTATATATTTCAATTGCTTTAACTTTATCAACCTTCTCAAACTTTTTTAGTCTTTAACTTGCCA
>JARHVA010001669.1:2832500-3180000 GCA_037957365.1 Torreya grandis | reverse complement strand
CATCTTTTCTGTCATAGACCTAAAATGTCTAGATGATCAATGTGAAGAATCAAATGAATTCCAATCATGCACACAAGCATTACAATCATTATTGATCTTTGATAGGATCCTTTTAATATCCTATAATCACCATATACAATCTTGAACATCAAAGACATGATCATAATGTCCCTTTTGACATCAATGACAATCATATTTCCAACACTTTCAACATTAATGACAATCAAGCTTCTACTAACATTTCTTCTACCATTTCTCAAAATTAAATTGAACCAACTAATTCATCTTCATAACATAATTTATAACCTTATTCTAATATTTCTACTTCTTATCAACAAAAATTCTATTGTACTTCAACTCCTCCTTCTAAAGACCTTCTTAACCATTATGCACCTATTTCTAGCAACCTTATTATCGATTATTATGAATGGGATCCCATCATGGAGCTCACAAATATCCCATCCCAAATTCCATTCCTTGAGATTATGAGGACTTTTCCATGTCATAGAAACTATTTTATGAAACTATTTTTCAAGATGAATATCCCTTGTCATCCCCTAGTAGGATGGGAAGCAACCTTATCTAGATTCAATGATAGTATATTCCAATAATGTGAAGATATGTCTATCAACATTGATGAAACTATGTAAACTTATCTTTCCTTAATATTTACTATATTCTCTATGATTCTTAACAAGATTATACTTCATATGGATGATCCTCCTATTGATGCAAGTTTTATGCACACCATAATTGAATGAGGTAGCCTCTAATGTTTTAAGATCTCAATTGAGGTAAAATCTACTCTAGGTCATGAGTTTTAGGTATGTTTGTTACAACCTATTGATATAATAAATGGTAGGGCATACAAGTTATTGACAAGATTTTTTGGATGGAGGTGTGGTTCATAATAAGGGTAGTGAATCTCTATGTGAGTTAGATGGGTGGTTGGTTACTAATCTAGAGTGGGTAGATATCAAAACAAACTCAAAAATTAGGGAAGGGTAAGTTAAAAATTAAAGTTTCTATGGTTTTTAGGAATCAATTCCTTGATTTTTTTCTAAAAGTACAAGTTCTCTTATAACCTATTCCTATTGCTAGTATCAATTACACACACATAACTAGACACAAATAAGAAGTCTAAGGAGACACTGATGTAAGAAAGTCATAAGCATCACACAAAGTTCTCTCCTTTTAGGGTATATATTACTCACCCTTAATTAGGATATTATGTCTTAGGATAATGAATTATCTGAGGGAAATTTTGCACACACATAGAAAACTACATCAAAGAGAACACTCATGCACAATCAGAATTATGAATCAATCAACTTGACTATCTTAACCAATATATTTTACCAATATCTCAATAGTTGTTTCAAATATATAGATTAATACATAAATCAAATTACTAAATAATATATTCTCATCTATTTAACACAAATAAAATAAAGTAACAACTAATTACATATAAATTTTAAAGAAAATACACAAACACATTCATTGACTATAAAAATTGATGTTCCTCTTGTATTCAAAAATTATCTAACAAAAATCCAAGTTATTTTACAATTGTTTATATAGACTTGGGGAAGGGGTAACTTCATCTTCCAAGTTCATTCAAGGTCATTACATGTGATAGTTAGAACTTGGGTTTTAATTTTGGTTAAAAACCATGTAAGGGTTTGTTGGCCCACCAGTTACCATTGTACCAAAAGATCAAAATTTTAGTGCCTCATATATGGATAGAGTTAATGGATCCATGGGAGGTAGTTAAGCCATGTCATGAATCTTGAATGCCATGTTGAATCAAATACCAAGTAAAATAACTTACAACAATATCCCCCTTAGTGCAAGCAAGGATTCAAACCTGAGACCTTTAGCTCTAATACTAATTATTGGCCCATCAACTGTCATTACACCAAAAGATCAACCTTTTAGTTATTAATACAATGGATAGAGTTAATATATCCATGAGAGGTGGTTAAACCATGCCACAAATCCTAAACATCATGTTGATCTGAAGACCAAGGGTGGCACCTTGTAATAGGGTTCAATTATAGTTATTAGCTTAAAATAGCCTTTGCTAAAGTTATGTAACATGTGCATGTGTATAATAATGAAGGTAATTTTTACAATTATAACTTGAAATACATGTAAAAATTCAAAATATATTCATTATTTATAAAACTATACATGCACAAAGTCTTAACCTTTTAAGGCTACATGGTCTAAATAGCCAAGGTAGTGGAAATTGGAACTATAAGTTATTTATCAAAGACAAGTATCACTATATCAATACTTTAAAACTACTAAAATTATGACCAACAAAAAATATTTATTTATTTTATGTTTTCCATGCCTCTCACTAAGTCTAGATCTTTGAATTTTCCATTGAGGACTTGCACCATTTGATCTTTTGCATGATGCAGGTGTGCCATTTGTTAGCTCTATGGGGAGCCCATCTATGCTCTTTATAATCCTAGATCAAATTTTTTTATGACATATGGTGGCTTCTCACTTATCCCAAGACCTTTGATTTTTTTTTTTTAATCTCACACCATTGATATACATGTACTAGGCTCCTATGCACTATTGGATATCTATGTACTGGGCTCTCATAATGTTGCCACTTGGCACTTTCATATAGATTTTGAAAAGCCTTTATTGTTGTGCCTGATTATGCACCATTATATCTTTAGTATGTGAGTTAACATGAACCTTAGATCTTGATGCTTGATTTTTTGACTACCATAAGCTTATCACATCCTCATTCCTTTGAAAATTCTCCATCAATCTCACACCATCAAATCAATTATATAGATTGATGCTAGCCATCGATCTATATAGGCCTAATAACATTTGATTCTAAAATGTCTAATTTATGAACTTAAACTAGACATTTTCATAATCATTAATGACATCCTCATAAACATCAATTATGACTATCAAAATTTAATCCCCTATCATTTTCTCATTGATCTTAAATTTGATGTTTATGTGATTCTTAAATATGTCCTCATAGCCACCAAATATGTCCACATGACCATCATAATTTCAAACCCAAACCTTTTATCTCTAAGATTAATTTTGATATTCATGTGAATTCCAAATATGTCCATGTGATCATCAATTTGACTTAACTCTCTACAAGCTTGATACTTGTCATTTCCTAGTTCTCTCTACTTTACAAGTATAAACAAGAAGAAGACTTAACATAGTACTTTAATAAATATATATAAAGGACCCTTCACTAATATTCTATCCTAAGGTCTTAGTTTTATGAATAAAATATAATGGAACTTATGCTAAAATCTTAAATTAATCTCAAAACATAATAAAATGATCTCTAAGTAGGAGTGTTACTTGATAGTATGGTATTTGTTTCAAGGAGATTATTGTGGATTTTTTTTATGGGGAAATTATTATGGTATTTATATGTAAGACAATTATTGCAAGCAGCCTAATTTCTTTTAATAAAGTGTTTGAGACAAAAAATCTAAAGGGATTACATTTTAGTCAAATAAAAAATCCAAAGGAATTGGTCCAAGGTAAAAGTCTTGAAGGATAGACTCGTAGGGGAAAATACCCAGAACAAAAGTCCCAAAGGGCATATGCAAAGGGAAACAGCCCAAGATAAAATACCTGAAGGGAATGTACAAAGGGAAAAGGCCTAGGTTAAAAGTATTTAAGGGCATGTGTAAATGGCAAAGGCTCAAGATAAAAGTATCAAAGGGAATGTGCAAAGGGAAAAGGCCTAAGACAAAAGTCCTAAAGAGTAAGTGCAAAGGGAAAAGGCCTAGGATAAAATTCCCAAAGGGAAAGTCTTAGAGGGAAAATGGCCAAGATAAAATTACTGAAGGGCATATGTGAATGGAAAAATATCTCAGACAAAATATCTAAAGGAATGTTCAAAAGACAAAATCTCTCAGACAAAAAGTTTGAAGGAATGTTCAAAGGGCAAAACCTCTCAAATAAAATGTCCAAAGGAATGTTTGAAGGGAAAAATATCTTAGATAAAATGTACAAAGGAATTAATAATATTAGAGGAATGTTATAGGGAAATTATATCAGACAAAATATTTGACACAATAAAACTAAAGACCAGTTCTTGTAGAAATTTTTTTCCAAAGATAAAAGTCTAGAAAAGATAATATAAAAACATAAAACCTGATAGAGACAAATTTTACAAGTTTGATAAAGATAATCCCAAAAACATAATCCTAATAGAAATAATTAGTCTATGAACATAATACCAATTCTATTTTGCTAAATTACAAAAAGGCCAATAATCAAACTTCTTCCAAATTTTACATAAACATATAGAATATTGACTCAAAGTCAAGACCGTAATCTAAAAAAAATTTGGTCCCCATTTATACAAAGAAAGAGAGGATGTTGGGTACAAAAAATGGTGACTCGCAAGGGGAATACTCCTAAGTATTCAAGAACCTAGAACTCTGGTTTGTAATTTTAAATCAATAATGAAGTATGTCACAAAATAATACTTAAATTAGAAACATGGAAGAGACTCCTAAGTTCATCCACATAACATAATTTCCTTTTAATTTCTTAGATCTGTGTGTGTCAAATGTGTAGCTTATTTAACCCTTGTTGTGATTAGTTTTTCAAAGGTTTGAAGAAACTATAGGTTTTGTTCCAATATCTATTAAATCTCAAAAATAAGGGAAGTTCAAAGCATTACTCTACTACAAGCTAGGAATCCATAGCCCTAATAGAGATACCTTGTGTTCCTTCTTCTTCTCTTTCCATTATCTTCTCTTGATCATGATGCATGGTATATTGACCTTATTTCATCATG
The DNA here is from genome assembly GCA_037957365.1 of Torreya grandis. Taxonomy (NCBI): domain Eukaryota; kingdom Viridiplantae; phylum Streptophyta; class Pinopsida; order Cupressales; family Taxaceae; genus Torreya; species Torreya grandis. Next base: position 3,175,178 of record JARHVA010001669.1, on the reverse strand, counting down.
TGACCTTTTTGATTTTATTTTTCTCTTTTGAACTCATTGGTTTGATTTTCTTATTTTATTTTTATTTTATTCTTGAATGGAAAAGAGAATATCTAAAACCCCAATGAGTTGGTATAATTATAAAACAAATCATTACTAAAACATCTTTATCATCTATACCTATACCTAGAATCATCACTTCCAATAAGTATTTAATGTGATAAGTGCATTTAATCCAATAAAATAAGAAAACTTTCTAAATTTGTTTGAGGTACTGTGAGATTAAATTCTACATGCCTGGTAAAATTATTCAATTATGACACCATTTAGAATAATCCATGATCACCCACCTTCATCCTAAAGACTCAAAAACATAGAAATACACCCAATCTATAAACTAGTCCCAAAGTGTCAAGTTATTAATTTTCCCCTTTTATACAATTTATAAGCTTGGTTTGGATTTTATCTTAGTTATAATTAGATTAAACACAATTACGATCATCAGAGAAAGCAAAGTATAACTTATCTAAGAAAGTAAATAACTTAACTAAGAAGCACTTAAATATAATCTATGAAATCATGAAATATAATGTATGAAATCAAAATATTGAAAGCATGAAAGATTAATCTAAAAATCAGGAAACTAGTCTATGAAAGCAAGAAATATAATATATGAAAGCTAGGAATTAATCTAAGAAATGATAAATATAATCTAATACTATAACTACATTCATTTATCCCTCATTAATCAGTAATATCTATAGATGACAAGGTCTTGAAGTAGTGCTTCAGGAACTATATATTTATTGGATATGTAAGCTCATTACCTTAGAGGTAATTTAAATGAAATGCATTATCACCCATGATCTATGAAATATGGTATGGTCCAATCCATAATGGGGCAAACTTGTCATGATTTCCTTTCTTTTCATGGGCTTTATCCCAAACTAGCACTAGATTTAAAATCTTGAATGCTTTGACCATTGATCTCTTATCAAACTACATCTTGACCAAATCCTAGTGTTTGTTGAATGTTTTTTAAGCCTCATTACTTGAACCTTCCATTTATATTACATCAAATAATCTTGATTCTACTTTATCGCCTTGTCCTATGTAGTCTTGCATGAACTGATAAGTAGGTATCTTCAACATAATTGAGAATACAATCTTGCATCCATATGCCAGTAGGTAAGGTGAAGATTTAAAGGCTTAATTATGTCTAGTCTAGTCTAATTGTGCCAGTCCCTAGGCTTGTCTCTAGCTAATTTCTTAATTGCATTGATCAAATTCTTGTTCATTGATTTTGCCAATCCATTTCCCTAAAGGTAATTATTAGAAGCTGACCTGATAATAATTTGGTTTTCATGTGCTCACTTAGTAAATTTTGTTGATATAAAATCTAGTCCATTATCACAAACTAATGAAATAGGCATGCCAAATCTAGTTATTATGTGCTTTTCCAAGAAAAAAATCACATATTGTGTTCTACGATTCTTTATGGCCATGGCTTTGCTCCATCTATTGTAGTAGTCTGTAGCAGTAAGCATAAAATTATGGGCCACTAAGGAATTTGGGTTGATAACACTAATGAATTCTAAAAACCACTAGGCAAATTTACTTCTTTCAACAACTACTTGTAAAGGCATTACTACATGTACTTTTGTCTTGGCTAGAGATTGACATTCATGGCATGTTCTCACATGAGCATGAACGTCTTTGATAATTATTGGCTAGTAGTAGCCCATTATTAAGATATTGTGGGCCATGGTATTTATACAAGGATGACCACTACCTATCTTATAATGTAATTTCTCTAAGATTTATTTAGCTTCATCTTCATATATACACCTAAGATAAATACCTTCATAATTTCTTCTATAGAGGACTCCTTTCTTGATCATGCAATGAAAAGCTTTTAGCCTTAAAGATTCTTTTCTCTCTTTATTGAGCTCTGAGAAACAATTTGCTATAAGTAAATACTGTATTATCTCAATATACCATTCTCCTTTAGATAATTGAGATTCACATACCTCTTCAATTATGATATAAGGATCTAATTTAATCATGAGCTGAACAATGCCTTGGCCTCAAATGATTTTCACTGGCTTGATCTCTATGTTAAATTCTTGTGACTTGGCCATCCATTTGCCTCGACATTATCCTAATTCATTATATGATAGGGTAAGATTGACAAGAGGATCAATCACAATGGAGATGGTTTTATTCCTCAAAATGTATTGCCAAAACTTCTTCATGACCTTAATAAGGGTAAAAATCTATTTATCAATCATGGAGTACCTAATTTTTGCATCCTTCAAGTTTGTGATAATAAACACAATTGGATGCTCATCCCCATCTTTATTCTACATGATGATGGAAAAAATCGTATGCTTTGAATCAAATGAGTATAGGTAGAAGTCTTTCATAAAATCTGGACTGGTTAATATTGGAGCCTATGATATTATGTCTTTAATGTCCTAGAAGTATTTTTGGGATTTAGCTATCCACTCTATTTTGGCATCGTGATTGAGCATGGTGTTTAGAGTTATAAAAATATCTATAAATATTGAGATTAACTTCCTTAAAATTTTAATCTTTTTGAAGAATGAATTAAGCTCTTTCTTGTTGTTTGGTGGCTAAATTTTTGAAATCACTTGAATTCTATCTGGATCAATAGTGATCCCATCCTTGGTGATGATGTGATATAAAATATTAAGTTAAATCACTCCAAATATTCTCTTCTTCAGATTTTGTTAAATACCAAACCTTCTACATCTCTTGAATATGCATTATGAGTGACTTATATGGTCTTCCCTATTCTTTAAAAACACTATAAGATAATCCATGTAGATGATTATGCATTTTCCTATCATTCATTTAAATGTATGATCCATGGAACATTAAAATGTAGATCCTTCATTTATCAAGCCAAAAAACATCCTATTATATGCATAATTTCCCCACTTTGTATTGAACGTCATCTTCATTCTATCCTTAGATCGTACCAGTACCTGATTGTAGCCTAAAAATCCATCCAAGAATGACATTATTTTAGAACCACTTACTATCTATATCACCTCATCTGGAGACGGTAGAGGATAATTTTACTTTTCAAAATTCTCATTTAGGTTCCTAAAATGCACACATAATCTGATCGCATCATTCCTCTTTCTTACTGGGACCAAATTGGCCACCTAGGTAGAATGTCTTATTAGAAAGATGATTTTTATACTTAAAATCTTCTTTACTTATCTTTGAATAAGAGGCTATAGAATATGATTCATTTGTATTTACCTCTATCTAAATGGTTTGTGATATAGATTCAATGGAATCATGTGATTAATGAAATATGAGTCATACACTTTCAAGTCTTCATATGTCTAAGCAATGACGTCCCTGTACTGAGTGATTATATCCTTCACTCACTATCTTTCCTCTGAGGTATAGCTGAGATTGATATTAAAATAATTTTTTTTATGTTCATCTCTTATATTTTCCCTTATAAAGTCTGATTCATTGACCTTGGGCTTCTTGAGTTGTTGATCTTGAGGGTCTATGTCGAATGGTCTTTCCAAAGAGACCAACTTGACTAGAATTTGATTCTCTTTGAGCTAGAGAATGCCTTATTTATCTAATTTCTCTTGATAGAGGTAATTAATGTCATAATCAATGATTTAGGATTTGAATTCCCTTGAATTAGTTAACAATTGAATAATTTATTGTTTATCATCAAAGACCTAAAAATTTTCTATGTTATCTATAATGTAGGGGCAAGGTACCAATTCAATTCATAAATTTTTTACTATACATTACTATAATAGATCCAAATTAGAAGTAAAAATAGCTAATGAATCAATTATTTTATTTTTATCTTTGGGTAGTGATACTATGTTGAAATATTTAAATCTTTCAATTAGGTCCCATTCTCTATGTTTGTATCACTTTAAGTAAGATAGCTTGCATTGATATTTATTTCTGACTTGGTTGACAACTAGTTTTAAGTCACCAAATACTAGTATTTACTTTACATTATTCTTGAGTACAAACTATAGTCCTATAACTAAAGCCTCCTACTCAACTCTATTATTTGTTCATGGAAATTTCAATCTATATGCTACCAAAAACTTTTTATCTTGTGGATCAATCAACTTGATTCCCATGCCTGATCCTTGTTTGGATATAGCACCATCAAAGTGTAGAGTCCATAGTTGATTATAACCTTCATGTTCTAGCTTTTGTACTTGATTATGAGTTGTAAAAGTATAAATACCAATGTTTGGTGACTCATATTTTACCTCTTCATTCTTGACATTGTATTTAATAATGGGATACTTCATCCTTGGCTCTCTATTAATTCTAATTTGATTCATAATTCCTCTCCATGGAAACCAAAAATGAGAGAAGTCTATGGAGAGATATCTGTTGAGTGTTTTAGACCAATCCCTACTCAACAATAGTTAATAACCTTTGTGTATATCTACCACTAGAATATTAATGGTTATCTAGACTCTTAGCTCAAATGCTACTTGAATGCACACATTGGTCAATTATCCAACTAATGGTAGCACTATTTTGTCTAATTATGAAACTATTCTCATTGAAGGGCTTAGAGTGAGACCAAGATTCTAACATATGGATGTGGGCATGATAGTTTTAGAAGCTCTAGAATCAACTAAATAATTTTGAATGTTCTTATGGAATGCTTAGATAGTTAGTAGGAAGGGTGGAACTTTTGGCTTACTCTTGTAGATGACGTTGTTGTCAGCAAACTTTGATTTGTTTGTTATTGATTTAGCTATTTTCATAGGAGATTTTCCATTAATGGAGTTTTATAATAACTCCTTCTATTTAGGGATCTAAGCTAACTCATGGAGAGTTATATTCACCTTGATCTTCTTCATATCTTCAATAATGTTGTATCCTCCTTCGATTGATTCTTCCTTGCTTTACTACTAATCATTCCCCTTTAGAGGGGGTGGATTATTTTTTGCTTTAGGATTAGGAGGAATAATTTTGGTATTTGGAGGAGTTGATGTTGTAAGTGGATGATTATTCCTTAGATTATATGTACCTCTTTGTAACTACTAGAAAGCATTAACTTCATCCATATTGTATTTTGGTTCATTTTCATCTTCACCTAAGAAGGGAAACTTGTGAGTTTCGAAGAACATAGTGGTACTTGAAGAGCCAAGATCCTTGTGTGATTATAGTGGATTGTTCATATGTTATTATTTGACTAATTCCTACTAAAATATTTTTAATACCATACAAAATTTAACACGGTTAAGATCATCATGCTCATATGTATTGTAAATTTTACACCAATTAGGAAGATCCATTTATGCTATGTTGATCTCTAGAATCTTGTTAGGTTGTTCAAGCCTGTTTAATGGTCTATTATATCTTTGGAATTTATTGTTCTAATTTTTATTTGGGGCATTCACATTTCCCATCTTCATTTGCATATTTGAGAAGTCATTGCTCAACTGTTGAACCATCTTTTGGATAGAATCTAGTTCTACCTTTCTAGAATTAGTACCTTTTAAAACAATAGTGGGGAGTGTAGCTGATTAATGATTCTATTGGTAACCATTACCTATCATATTATTATTGAAGAAGATGAAATTTTTCTATCTTATCTATGTCAATGGAGTTATTGTGTATAATTGATTTTGATTGAATGCAGGAACATTTTGCTTCACATGTGGTATCAAATTTAATGATAGAAAACCTTTGTTGACATTAGACACATTAGGAATCTGAGGATTGAGATGATTATTTATATTGATATCCTTTTCATATGCTTACATCAAACTATTGGTAGAAACTAGTCTTATTAGGAACATAATAGTGATTGGGTCTAGGGCATTCTTGTACATCTCTAATGTTAATGGCTCATCTGGTCTGTACCTTAGGATTAAATAGTTGTACATATTTTGGAAACATGAATTGAAAGCATAGATGGGCTCATTAGGTTCTCTCATCATGATGGTGAAATGTTGGTAAACCAAACAAAGATTGGTGATGTGTCTAAACTGTGCAAGAAAAGTTGCTTGACATTCATCCCAAGAAGTGATATTATTTTTTGTTAGATTTAAATACCAATCATAAGCAACATCCATTAAAGTAAAAGGGAATAATTTTCATGAAACACCCTTAAAGATAAAATTCATTATCCTTAATGAAATTTTAAAAGATCTGATATATTCCTCTATTGTCCTTGCTCCTACAAGAGAAAAGGGTGGTAAGTAATTTTTGGGATTTTGAGGTAAATCATGCATATCTCTTAGGATGGAAATAGAAAATATAACTAATTAGGGATGAGCCATTGGTTGGCTAATAAGTAAAGGTTTCCTTATATGTAATGAGTTCCAAAATGGAGGAGGTGTATTATTTTGAACTAGGACTATTGGCACATTTCTATCTCCTATGATTTATCATGGGTGTGACTAGAAAACTAGCTTGAGAATTAGATCTAGTCACTCTTTGAGGTGACTATAGTGTAAATATATGAAATAATAAATAATGTTATTGGGGGTGATGTACCTCATTCTCATTGTAGTGAAACTATTGATGCAGGTTTTATGGACACCATAGTTGAATAAGGTAGCCTCTAACATTTTAGGATCTCAATGGAGGTAAAATCCACTCCATGTCATGAGTTACAAGTATGTGGTTTATCATAACCTATTGATGGAATAACTAGTAGGGCATGGAGGTTGTTGATAAGGTTTTTTGGATAGAGGTGTGGTTCCTAATAAGGGTAGTAAATCTCTATGTGAGTTAGATGGGTAATTGGTTGCTAATATAGAGTGGGTGGATATGCAAACAAAATCAAAAAGGAAGGAAGGGTAAGGCATAAAAGAAATCTTTTGTGATTTTTAGGAATCACTTCCTTGGTTGGTTTCTAAAAGAAAAAGTTCTCTTAGAATTGATGCCTATTGTTAGCAATAATTTCACACACACAACCAAACATGACTAAGAAGTCTAAGGAGATACTGATGTAGGAGATTCATAGTCCTTAGAAAAATGTTGATCCTTTTAGGGAAACTATTACACACCCTTAATTAGGAGATTATGGATCAATATAATGAAGTAGCTAAGATAGATTTTTCACACACATAAAAAACTACATCAAAGAAAGCACTCATGCACAATCAAAATTATGAATCAATCAACTTGACTATCTTAACTAATATATTTTACCAATATCTCAATATCTATTACACTTCCATAGACCAGTACATCAATCAAATTAATCAAGAATATATTTTAATTTATTACACACTAGAGATTATTGAAACATATAACCAAAAAAAGTAACAATTAATTATGCAAAAATTGGAAAGAAAATATATAAACACATTCATTGATGATAAAAATTGATGCTGCTCCTATATTCAAAAATTCTCTAAAAAAAAATCATGTTGGTTTAAAATTGTTTATATAGACTTTGGGAAGGGGTCACCTCATCCTCCAAGTTCATGCAAGATCATTACAATTGATAGTTAGAACTTGATTTCTAACAATGGTTGAAAACTGTGTAAAGGTCCAATTGTAGTTATTAGTTTAAAATACCCTTTACAATAGTTATGAAACATCTGCATGTGTATGAAGATAAAGTCAATTTTTAAAATTATATCTTGAACTACATGCAAAAATTCTTAGCCTTTTGAGGTTGCATGGTATGAATGGTTGAGGTGGTGGAAACTAGAACTACGGGTTGTTTGTTAAAGATAAGTATAATTATATCAATGCTTTAGAACTAGTGAAACTATGACCAACCAAAAATAACTATGTATTACATGTTACCTATGCCTCTCACTGAGTTTAGATCTTTGAATTTTCCATTAAGGACCCTCACCATTTGATCTTTTGCATGATAAAATGCATGAGTGCCATTTGGTAGCTCGATAGGGCCTTTGTTCTCTTTATAGTCCTAGATTGAATGTTTTTATGTCACATGGAAACTTCTCCATTGTCCTAAGACATTTGAAAATTCTTCATTGATCTTTATGTACTGGGATCCCATAATGTTACCACTTGGCACTTTCATGGAGCTTTTGAAAAGCCTTTATTGTTGTGCCTAATTACACATCATTAGATCTTTAGTAAGTGAGCTAACATGCACCATATATCTTGGTGCTTGACTCTTTGACTCCCATAATCTTGACACTTATCACATACTCATTCTTTTGAAAAGTTTCCATCATTATCACACTATCAAATCAACTATATGGATCAATATTGGCCATTGATATGCTTGGGACCAATAACCTTTGATTCCAAAATGGGTAGTTTATAAGCTTAAATTTGATGTCCACATAACCATTAATGACAACCTCATGAATGTCAATGATGGCCATGTGACTATCATAATTTCATCCCCTATCATTTTCTTGTTGATCTTAAATTTGATGTTCACGTGACTATCAAAGACATCCTCATATCCATCAAAGATGTCCACATGATTATCATAATTTTAAACCCAAACCTTTCATCTTTGAGATTAATTTTGATGTTAATGGGAATGTAAATGACATCCACATGACTTTCAATTAAAATTAACTCCCTACAAGCTTGACACTTATCATTTCTTGGTTTGATCTGCTTTGTAAGTATAAAGGAGAACAAGACTTAGCATAATACTTTGGGAAATATATATAAATCACCTTGCATGAATATTCTATCCTGAGGTCTTAGTTGTATGAATAAACTATGATTAAGACCTAGGATAAAATATTAAATTAATATCAAAACATAATAAAATGCTCTTTAAGTAATGGTGACACTTGGTACTATGCTATTTATTTTAGAGTAATTATTGTGGCATTTTTGTGTGAGGAAATCATTATAGCATTTCTATGCGAGATAATTTTTATAAAGACCTTAATTTATTCAAACAAATTTTCTAAGATACAAAGTCTAAAGGGATTACATTTTCATCAGACAAAAAGTATAAAGGAATTGGTTTAGGGGAAAAGTCCTAAAAGATAGGATCATAGGTAAAAATACTTGAGACAAAAGTCCTAAAGGACATGTGCAAAGGTAAAAAGTCTTGTGACAAAAGTCTTGAAGGTCATGTGTAAAGGGAAAAGGCCCAAAACAAAAGACTCAAAGGGTATGTGTGAAGGGAAAAGTATTGATACAAAAGTCTCAAAGCGTATACATGAAGGGAAAAGGCCTTGGACAAAAGTCCTAAAGGATAAGTGTAAAGATAAAAGGCCAAACATAAAAGTCTTGAAGGTCTTAGAGGGAAAAGACCTAGGACAAAATTCCCAAAGGGCATGTGAAAATGGAAAAATCTCTGGGACAAAATGTTTAAAGGAATGTTTTAAGGAAAAAATAATCTCACATAAAATGTTTGAAGGGAAAAATATCTAAGACAAAATGTCTGAATGAATGTTTAAAGGGTAAAATCTCTCAAATAAAATGTTTAAATGAATGAAAGGACCTAAAAGAATGTTTCAAGGAAATTATATTGGATAAAATTGCTAACACAATAAACCAAAAGACTAATTCTTATGGAATAAAAGTTTTGAATATGAAATCTTGAAAAAGATAAGCTAAAAACATAAAACCCAACAGAGACAAATTACACAAGTTTGATAAAGATAAGCCAAAAAACATAATCCCATTAAAATAATCCCAACAAAAATAATTAGTATATTAACACAATACCAATTCCATTTTTCTAAAGTATAAAAGGCCAATAAACAATCTTATCTTAGATTTTACACTTGTACTTGGGTTTCAGGATCCCATCAAAACCTGTTTTTACCTTTATCTAAAACAATCTTCTCTTAGATTTTGCATAAACATAGAAAAGAGGGGCTCAAAGTCAAGACCATAATCTGAAAAAATTGGGTCCCCATTTATAAAAATAAAGAGGGGATGTTGGGTAAAACACCTACCTTATTCATTAGTGTTTAAATATGTTATATCCAAATTAAGTGTGTATTAATTGAAAGTTTTTGGTACTTGTGTTACCTCTCTTGAATTTATCAAAACCCTTGGATATTCAAAATGCAATCTCAAGTCCACACACAACACCTACCAAGGATATGATGGAAGTAAAATTCCTCCTCTATGTTTTGTGTGGCTTACCATTACTATCCCACCTATCACCATTCATGTGAAGGTGATGATCTTTAACTTTCCCCTTTATTATAACATCTTGCTTGGTAGGTTGTGGACTCACCGTATAAGATTTATTACTTCTTACACCTACCAATGTGTTAAATTACCTCATAATAGATCCATTTATAGGATTTAGGGTGACACTAATCCTTATAATTTCAAACAATTAAAAGATCATTATGTCTTCAAAATTCCTACTCTTGAACCTTTGCCTAGCATTCCATTCTGCGAGTCTCAACATCTTAACTTTCTTATTAACTCAACTAAAAATTAAAATGGTCATCCTAAAATTAATGGGAAAATTCATCCTAACCTCTTAGATTTTAATCATGACAAACCTAATGATATTAACCTAAAGATTAAAAAAATTGGTCTCTCACCTTACCTCATCTTATAGCTTCCTACTTCTATACAACCTCATTCTCGTAAACCTCCTTATGATGACATTCCCATAGTATTGACTAAGACTCAACATTCTATTCACTACACTTCCTCATATGATAATGTCATCCTTACTTATGTCATTGACCTTCACACCCTAGATTATGATCATGGTTATTCCTTAGATGACCCATTTTTAGGTAGTCTTATCTACCCTCGTGATGATGAAATTACCCATTACCATCCTCCTTTACTTGTGTCTTTTATTGTATCTTCCCATTTTCATTCATTTATAGCTCTTAATATTAGTATTTTTCCTCTTTATCATAGGGTAGAGATGGTACAAACACCTCCAATTTCTAAAGAGCCTCATAAGAATATGCTCATGGATAATGCTATGACTGGGCCTTACCACTTTACTAGGTACCTTGACCACCATAACTAGTTTACCCCTATAATTAGTGAAACTCTCTTTAAACATTCTATAGATCAAGCCACTCCATTAATGTAACCCACATCAGAAGCCATTACCATTCCTACTATATTTTTTCCTATTATTGCTTCCACTATTGCTGAGTTTACCCCTACCTCTCATCCATTACTCCTTTGATTGAGCCTAGTTCCATTCCCACCTCCATCACCACCTTCTCTTGGTGAGGATTTTCTTATTTTACCTAAGATGGCTCCTTTTCCCACAAAATGGGCTGACAAGTATTATAAAACTTATTCCACTCATGTCACATACCTTTCGATGAGTGTTTCTCCTAAGATAACTCACAAACATATTTGTTGCTTCCATGGAATAGATAATCATTCTTCTACCCATTATCATAAGCTTTGATAATATATTGATATGTTGCATCCTTTTTATCCATCCTTGGATAAATAAATACCTCTCCCAAAGGTTCTACCTAAATATATACCTAAGTATGGTGAGGTATATTGTTTATGGCACCAATATGGCACTCATCACACCAACCATTATTGCATCTTCCAACAATATCTCAAGGATCATCTTCTAGATATTCCTAGACCTTCTTTCATTCCTCCCATAGGTCATTCCCATAATAAGGCTCATCCTTCTTCTCCATTGGTTCCACCTCATGTGGTTCCATAATATTCTATGGTCCCTTCATCATCTTCTATGACTCTACCCATGATTCCTTCACCTATGGATATTCCCTCACCTATGGATTCTTCCCCACTGATGATTCCTAAATCTCTTATAAATCTTTCTCACATGCATTATCTTGAGAATCACTTAAATTATTTCCATTTTTAGCATGATCCATTGAGTATTCTTACTTTTTCTATGGAGGAGATTAGAAGAGAAGTATTTTCGTAGTTTTCATTGAAGATTGATGAGACATTAACAATAGTTAGTATCTAGCTCCATAGATATCTATCTAATGTTTTATATAATGTGTGTAGGTAGATTTATTAGTATTTATGAGAACATGCATGGTGATTTTACATTCACACTTGGATTTGATGTGTGCTCTAATATTATATTTTATCTATTTGTTATATCATTTGACACTATGTCAAATTCATATTTTTATTATAGTGATTTCACCTTTTGTACTATATCTTTCTTATATTATCATTTATATATGCATATGATTATCTTTATTTATTATTTATTTCTCTTTCTTTCTTGATTTTTTATAAAAACTTTCTTCTTGTGTCTTCATGATTGTTTTCTCTCTTATTTCTATTTTTCATGGATAATTGTCACTGTGACTTGGTTATAAGAACCTTGTTCCTTTCATCATTTTTTATATTACCATGTGGTCAATTAGAAAATAATTTATCTCATTATACTTTCATTTACCATTCCACTTTGGATTTCCTTATTTCCTTTCTACAAACTAAACATATACATGGTTAAGACTTCAAATCACATGATGTTTCATTGTTAAGCCTAAGTGTCCTAGTCTATCTTTGTCTTTGGTTACTTTTTTTCATTTAGCCTTAGAATAAATATCATTTCATGTGTATCACTACATCTCTCATGATTGGTCATTCCAAATACATATGGAGGAGGAATCTTCAAAATCCATAAAAAGTTAAAAGCCAAATCATTTTAAACAAAAAGATAATGATATAAAAGGTAAAAATATTTTTTAAAGTCAAATAAAACTAAAAGACATGATTCAAACTACATCTCCTTCTTCTATTCAAATATAAAACTCCACAATTGGCCTCATGTTAGAGCAAATGTCCTTTGGGTGTAGTAGACTAGTAGATTAGAAGAGGAGAAAAAAATAGTGCTACCTAATTTCTCACATAAGTACCCAATCTTCATAGTATAATGATGGCTCTATAAAGGGCCATAAATAATTGGGAACACGTCATGGGAAGGTAGGTCCATTTTAATTTTAATTTTACCAATCTACCTTCATGAGTTGATCTTAGTAGCACACTTATTTGTATATAAATCTTTATGTCTATAGAGAACAGGTTTCCTTTGTACATTGATAGTCACTAGTCACTTAGTGTTTTCTCGTGTCCTTAGTATGCCTCTTTCCTCCTAAGGCCTTCTTATAAGACACTTAAGTCTTTATTTTTACATTCCCTTTTTCATTCCCTATATACCTCATATTTCTTCTTGAGAAATATTGATTTGTCTACTAATCACTCCCCTTGGGATCTCACTTGTGAGTTGATTTATAAGACTATAGATAAGACCAAACATTCCTCAAAAATTACCATTATATCACCTTCCTATTACCCACATCATTTGTTACCTGATTAACCTAATTATTCCACCCTAGTGGAGTTCCATTTCTAGATTTACAGTGTAAGACCATGGATAGGACTTGGCCCTCCTCAAAAAGTTTTCCAATAATACAAGTCACAAACAAAACTTACATGTGTCAAATATGAGATAAGATGTGATTGTTTATGAAGTTACACATCATTGACATGCTTCCCAGATTGATTTAGTGTGTTTTATGTTTACTTCAGTTTTATTTTGATGTATCTTCTTATTTTCTAAGTGCATGTAAGAATCCAACCATTTATTGAATTTTTCATACTTCCCAACTTGAATTAGTATGACAAATTCTAGACCAACCTTTTTCTAAATTTATGTTTCTCTTATACTTCTCAACATGATATATTATGATTGATTGACTTAATTGATTTATTTTTATACTATTTGTTCTCTTTTACATACCTTCCATTTTATTACATTATTTTCATATTTCCCAATGTGATTTAGTGTTATTTTACTTAAATTAATTTGGTGCAAAGATATTTTGTTTGGTTTAAAAACAAATTAATTTTTACCATTTTGTTTTACCACCCCCTTGGTTCTTTATACTTAGTCATTTTCTTGTTATTACATATTTGTCAACTTGATATAGCATTTAGTACTTTTTTGATTGATTATATTTTACCAAGTCCTTTTTGCCTATTATTTTTTAACCATGCATGTGTTCTACATAATGCTAAAAATAAAGCCACATCTAATGTATTTCCTATAGCATATACATCAAATAAATAAATACATGTGATAAAAATAAATATATCTAGACCATCCATAACCATAACCATGATAATAACAACATACACAATCAACATCAATATGCCAAAATGATCCATAATATATATATCTTGTGATTTTTGATATAACAAGTACAACCATATACAATGATCCAACTCTATGATTAGGCCCCATCCCATATATCTTATGGCCTAGCCACACTACCTATTGATGCCTTAATTTGACCCTTCCACACAAAATATTGTAACAAAGCCATCTGAGATCTTAATCCATCCACCTATCCCTCTAGATGTACCACCCATACATGTACCTATGCTAACTATGATAAGGTCACCATGTGTGTCACTCTCTCCTACTCCTACACCTATGTCATATGGGTCAAGGTCACTATAACTAGATTCACAACTCTCTCCTCTACTAGGGCCTACCATGCTTGTATATCTCTTACACCAATTTGTAATAGTGGCTAAATCTCCTCTATATTCTTGTATCTAACTTACTACCTTTCTATCTAATTTGAACCATCTCACCTGAGCTGGGGTAGATGGTACACTAGGGTCCTCTAATGTAGTAGGTTCATACAACATCAACACCTCATCTAGGACATCATGGAGTTCTCCCCTTACAAGGGACCCCTATCGATCCTCCTCATATAGCATGTCATATCCTCACCATCCTAGCTCATTTGGTCTCTAAGAGCTCTTTTTTTTGTCTTTCACAAGTCAAAATAATAAATGACTTCTCTTTCTTCCTATTTAAAAACACTTTTTAGTAATTCACAATTTTTAATTATTTTTATGTAGATTTCTTATTTTTCTTATATCTTTGTTTCTATTAATCATGGAGTGCTCCCCTTACAAGGGACCCCCATCAAATATTTTCCACTATCATATGCCTATATTACAAAAAAATATATTTTTGACTTTTTTTACACTAACTTCTATAGGTTCACTTAGTGTTCTTCACATTGGATGCCTTCACTTTATCTTGTAGTCTAATTATTTATCTACAACACTAAGGTAAGTAAAGGTATTAATTTTTCAATTTTGTCCTTTCCTTTATCTTATTTACTACTTACTACACTTTACTTAGCATTAACATTATGTGTTATCATGTTTTATTCTTGAAGCACCATAATGAGTTGCACTTACATGACACATGATGAGATTAAAGTGGGGAATATGTATACACATAATATTTTAAAAAATTTATCACTTAATGACACTTTGTATCCTGTAAGAACCCATCAAGTTTTAATCTCTCTGAGTGCATGACTTAAGGGGTACACCAGGAAAGGGGTGGGTAGACCATTAGTGCTTCATAAGATTGTTATCCCTTTTTCCACTTACCATCTACACACTAGTATAATAAAACCATTTACCCTAATATTATTCTTCTTAGTCTTACCAATTCCAAACATTTGTCACATCTTTATCCTCTTATCTTTTCCTTATCCCACTTTTGATAGTTCATTGTACTAGGTCAACTGGGTTGACCCTATACAATTTTTACCCTTTGATTATTATATAAGGTAAACCTTGTACTATTTTGGGGTAGTTTTCACTTTGAATCTTCTTATCCCTTTGGCTGACATATATTGGGACCTAGTGAATTATCTATCGAAAACATATAGGGTTGATTGGGTCAAACCTATACAATAGACATATGTGGAAGGATTTTTGGTAAGATCCACCTATATATATAAGTTCATTTCCAACCATTTGAGAATAGAGAAGTGAAGAAGAATAAGTGCAAATGAACATCTATTTATTAACCATTCTACTTAAGGACAATGCTTAGGGTTTCATAATTTCTTGTGAGATATGTATCTTGTCTCATGGAACATTCTTTTGGATGCATAGATAGATTGTGTAGCCTAGAGCTGATTTGTCTTTTTTATCCTTGCATACCATAATAATCTCTTGTAAAACACCTTGGTCAAGGGAGAGATTGATGCTGAGTGGGTTCATCTTGAAAGGTAAATATTCCTAAATTTATTTTTCCTTTGTAAAACTAGATAGATAGTATAGTTATGCTTCTCTTCTTCCATGTATTAGGATTTTGTATACATTGACATGAGTATATGTATTATATGCATGTCTAGTTAGTTTAGTTTATTTTGTTTCTAACCCCCACTTTGTGCCATAAGATTTGGTGAGCACTAGATTATATTTACTTTCTTGTTATTAGACTATGTGAAATATCAAAACCTATGACCCCCTTAGGGTTATTTCATGATTATGTTAGTCTATAGGATTTGAAACCCTCCTTATCATGGTGTATTATGATAAGTGATCCCATAATTAGGTCTACAAGATACCCATCTTGGTCATGTTACCACTTAACAAATGTATTCCCAATTAGAAGTGTAGGTATGATATATATTCTTTGAGCCAAGATTGATTTATAGACATGATGTATTTTTGATTGCATATAGGATTCATATTTTTAGCAATATTTAAAAATGAATCAAGCACTTGATTTTCTTCTCTACAAATGGGGATGACATTGAAATCATTGAAATTTTATATGAAATCCCATGCCATATGTTTTTACTTCCTCAAATAATATAAATTACATTTGAATATTATCCTGACCGAGTTTAATACTAGTTTAGAATATCCAAGCACTCTAAACTCTTTGAACCTATGTTTCAAAGAAAACTATTGTACCAAGATCAAGGCTTTGTATTCTACCAAGTTGTTGGTGTAAGGGAAATAGATCCTATAGGTAAATAGGTTTTATTTCACTAATGGGTAAATTTCAATAATTCCTTCTCCATAACCTTATTTTGAACAATCCACATCAAAGTACAAGGACCATAAACTTGGAAATTTGAGATATTTATCACCTTGGTTTTTATTAACTTTGTAGACAAAGTATAAACACTTATATTAGAAGATACTAAGATCACTTTTTAACTTACTATGTTATATTCTACGATTATGTGTTTCATTTTGGGTTATTTTTTAATAGGGATATGATTAGATACACTTGTCCAAGGAAATTACATATGGGAAAAGTCAGTATCCATGTATCCATTTAAGTTTTTAGATCAATATCTATTAAGAAACATCATATAATACTTAAGTATCTCCACTACTTGAAAATCTATAATTTATTGGACCTTGGGCTCATATTCCAACTACATATGGAAATTCAAGAGCTTTCCCACTACATTAACTTCAGACTTATCCAAATAAACCACTATTTTGTCTAACTTAATAGGTGTTAATCTTTTTTTTTGATAAATTCCTATAGGCATTACATTTACCTAGGCCCTTATGTTAACTATATAGTTATGAATATTATTCCCAAACATCCTAATAATAAGGAAAAAAGGTGGGACCTCAGCCTTATTATTGTGTATTACCATGTTAGTGTGTGCAATTTTGTGTTTGGGCTAAACTAGTTTATCCATGAGTGAATTTAGAATGAGATCTATTTTCTCATTGATCTAGGAAAGCTCATGAAAAGTGGTGTTTTCCTTGATCTTATTCATGTCCTCTACTATTTTTTACCTAGTATTTCTAGTGGTAGGCTAGGCATATTTAGTTGGCTCAAGATTATTTTCTTTTGGGGGTGGAGGGTCATTATTTAATCTTGGATAAAGAAGAGTGGAACTATTGTTATGAGGGGTTAATGTGGTAAGGGGATCCTACTATTTATAGTTCCTAAGAACATATTTAAACATTTTGAATTATTGGAAATCTTAAACCTCATTCATAGCATATTCTAGTTCATTTTTTTCATGATTGGGGAAGTTTATAGTACCATGGTAGTGTTTGGGGATATTAGGATATTAGGGGTATAAATATAATTTGTATCCTTGGGGTGGTTTGGGAATATCTCATACTCTTCCATCTCTTATTATAATATTCCTAATGAACTAAAAAAATAAATGAAGTAGAGTTTGACATATTAGGTTGTGTTGTGCACATAACACCAGTTAGGCAAGGCCAACTCATAAATGTTAATATCAAGGAGCTTATTAGGTGGGATTTTTTTGTTTATTATATTAGGGATGATTTTACCTATGGTAGGTGAATTTTATATTTTAAATGTAACTATAATTATTTCCAACCTATCTCTAGAGGCCCAAAAAGCCATTATTGAGATTTTTTACCATGAATAATATAGTGTGAATCTCATTCATGGTGGAGTCTAAGGACACACTTTGGATGTTATTCAAAAAATGTAGTAGAATTTGATTGTGATCTTGATGAATTAATTCATTATTGATTGGGATAAGGAATCCTAGAGGATGATTAGGAATAACATGTCTAAAAGGAAGTTGATTAGTTACTGACATAGGCTATGGCATGTGCATATTCTAGCTAGTGGTAAAGAGGGGGTTTACAATATGACTACTTGGAAATAGATTTGGTATGAATGGTGATAGTAGACATTGAGGATTAAAATATATATATATATATATATATATATATATAATTTAATGTCCTTATCATAAGCTAGAGATAAATCTACCAATAATGGGTATCTATGCATGAACATAATAGTCTAAGGATATAATAAATTCTTTTACATTTCAAGGGATAGTTGGGCATTTGATCCATACAACACAATGATTTTGCTATAATTATAAAACCTAACATAAAATTTTGTATGGGTTTATTAGGTTCCATTTTGATGCATGATAATTGTTGGTATAACACACTTAGATCAATGAATTACCCAAACTAGGCAAGGAACATGTTAATAAATTGTTCCTAGCTTGTTATAAAGGCTTTGGGAAAGTTTAGGAACCAATAATACATTGTATACATCATAATTAATGGGAAAATAATACATGTAGCATCCTAATGTTTAAAATTTATAATCCTTAGATTAGTTTTCTATGAGGTTATGTGTTATTCAATGGTACACCCCATACCTAGTGTAAATCTTGGAAGGTATCTTTTTGGGTTCTTGGGTGAATCATGGACAACTCCAAGACTGTTGAAAGCATACCTAGAAAACCATGTCATAGGTGTAGCTTTAGGTGGAGGTATGTTTGGGAAACACTGAGAGGATGAAATAATAGGTGTAACCATAGGTCTTGGTCTCCCTCTAACAATTATATCTCTCCTATGAAATTGTTATAGGGATATTATTAATAGTCTAAGACCAACTCAAGATCTAATGATTTGCACAATAATGTATTTATATCATAGGTAGGATATTAGCTTAAATCCTTATAGGTGTTAATATATTTTTTTGATAAATTTTTACAGGCATGAAATTTACATAGGCTCTTAAGTTAACTACATAGTTATGAATATTATTCCCAAACATCCTAATCATAAGGAGGAAAGGTTGGACCTCATCCTTATTATTATGTATTACCATGTTAGTGTATGCAAGTTTGGGTTTAAGTTAAACTAGTTTATCCATGAGGGGATTTAGAATATGATATATTTTTCCATTGATCTAGGAAAGCTCGTGAAAAGTGATGTTTTCCTTGATCTTATTCATGTCCTCTACTATGTTGTACCTAGTCTTTATAGTAGTAGTCTAGGCATATTTAGTTGGATCAAGATTATTTATTTTGGGGTAGAGGGTCATTCCTTGATCCTTGATCAAGATGAGTGGCACATTTATTATGAGGAGTTGATATGGTAAGGGGATCCTACTATTTCTAGTTCCTAAGAACATATTTAATCATTTGGAATTATTGGAACCCTTGAACCTCATTCATGGCATATTCTTGTTTATTTTCTTCATGGTTGGGGAAGTTTATATTACCATGGTAGTGTTTGGGGATCTTGGGAAATTATAGGTATTAATATAATTGGTATCCTTGGGTGGTTTAGGACTACCTAATATTCTTCCATATTTTCTCATAATAGGTTGAATGCAGTACAAAATTCAATGAAGTCAATTTTTCCATACTAGGTTGTGTTGTGCACATGACACCAGTTAGGTAAGGCCAAATCATAAATGTTGATATCAATGAGTTTATTAGGTGAGGGATTTGGTTGGTTATTAGATTAATAATTATTTTACATCTAGAAGGTGAAGTTTCTATTTTAAATCTAACCATCATTTTTTACAACCTATCTTTAGAAGCCTAAGAATTCATTATTGAGCTTTTGTACCATGCAAAGTATAGTGTAAAACTCATTCTTGGTGGACTCTAAGGGAATGCTTTGGACATTACACACAAAAGGTAACAACATTTTATTATGATATTGACTAATTAATTCATTATTGATTGGTATAATGAATCCTTGAGAATTATTAGGAGTAGTGTGTCTAAAAGGAACCTGATTGAGTTATTGATGTAGGATATGGTATGAGTATATTATAGGTAGTGGTAAAGATGGGGTTTAAAATAGGAATACTTGGAAATATATTTGGTATGAATGGTGATAATAGACCTTGAGGATTTAACTATATATCAAATTTAATGGCCTCATCATAATATAGAGGTAAGTCTACCACTAATGTGTATCTATGCATGAACATATCAATCCAAAGATCTAGTAAATTATTGTACATTTCAAGGGATAGTTGGGAATCTGATATATACAAAAAAATTATTTTTCTATACTTATAAAATTTAGCATTAAAATGTTGTATGGGTTCAATGGGTTCCATTTTGATGATGGATAATTGTTGGTATAACACACTTAGATCAATGAATTGCCCAAACTAGGCAAGGAACATGTTAATAAATTGGTCCTAGCTGGTTGTAAAGGCTTTAGAAACATTAAAGAACTAATCATGCATTGTATCCATCATAATTAATTGGAAAATAATGTAGGTAACATCTTCATGTTTGAAATTTATAATATTGAGATTAGTTTTCTATGAGGTTATGTGTTCCTCAATGGTACATCCCACACCTAGTGTAAATCTTGGAAGGTGTCTTTTTGGGTTTTTGGGTAAATCATGGATAATTCCTATAGACACCTAAATTTGACCACCAATAACCTCTAACCAAGATTTTGACTAATTTCCACCAAAGTACACAATTTTGGCCTAAAAACACTAAAGCACATTAAATGAGTTGAAATTGATATATTCAAGTGCCAATTTTAGCCAAAGTATCATTAAATGGGGTAATACAATATATGGGCCAACTTAATTTAATCAGATCATTTCAAGTCAAAATAATAATTTTTCACTTGGGTGTTCTAGATTACTCTTTTCTATTAAATTTGTTGTACAAGATGCATGTCTTTGTTATTTGATCTTGGTAACATCCTAAATGAGATAACAGATCCAACACATCTAATATTGACTTGTAATTTTAATCTAGTTAAAATTTAGACCAATAACAAGGCATTCTAATCACTTTGTGTAATTTATGCACAATGTGTTTAATCATGCTCAAGAGCTAATTAATTGAAATCAAGGTCTAATTGATAATTCCATAGAAACTTATTGAAAACTTGTTTTTAGAAATGAATATTGAATATTTGCATCATCAAATGACCTCATTTCTTAGAAATATATCCTTAGGCCATAAATGCCATAAATATCAAGATTATGGGTCTCCCATGCCTCTTTATTAACTCTCATACCTCCTTAATGTCCCTTATTACAAAGTCATGATGAGGATAATTATGGATTTCAAATACATAATTCAATTAATCCATAACCACACATCTCAATCTTGAGATGGATAGTCATTGTTGATTCTGGTCATTCTTGAAAATTTATAAATAGAGAGGCCATGAACATCATTTTTGAGCTTAATTTGTGCAAAGTTATAATGTAGGATTAATTCCAAAAGCTTCATGAAAACTAGTGTTACCATGCCAAATTGATTCCAATCCAAGCTAAGCCAAAACCAAAGGTGCCAAGGAGAGATGTAGGTAGCCAAGATTCCATTTCCAAGGGCTTCATTATCACAAAATAGATTAAGCCACTACTAAAAAGGCATTTGGAGCATCCAAGGAAGGTGAAGGAATTCTTGTTTTTCCTTACTTTTTAGTTGTGTTTGTCATTTGTTTTTGTTACTAAGTTCACCCGAGTACCTAGGCATGAAGATGTTAGTTTAGTGTGTTTTGTATTTGGTTTCATTCACTAACATGATACTAATATCCTCTTATTAGTCAATTTCATAGTTCACATAATGGCACGCTTGGTGGAACGATCTTCATGAGAGCACAATCCAATTTTTTTTTTTGTGTTTCATAGTTTTGATTCTCTTTTTTTTTGCTTTGAGTAAAAATGGCCAATAAAGAAGTCATAAATTTTTATTTAATTAATAATTTTTATAATTTTTTTATGCATATAGATAAATATTTTATTGATATTATATAAAAATTTCACATAAAGATTATTTATATTTTAGAAGTTATAGCTATTTTAGTAACTATCACTTTCTATTTTTTATTTTTCTGGTGAAAACTATTAGAATAGAGTTCATTAAATTTTTTATTGATTTTTTAGACTTCAAAATTTTAAAATACATGAGTCCTAGAGTTATTTAAAACCTCTAATTTTTTTTAGAAAATTGACTTATATGTTGAAATTTATGTTAAAAATACTAACTACAAGTTTTTATATTTTATGTGCAGAATTTTATGTGTTATGTGTTATATTTTATTTTTAGCCTTCTAATTTATTATTTATAGGTGTTCAAATATTTAATATTATTTTTTTAAAATAATTTATTTATATTTATTTTAACATTTTCTAACCTAACATATTTACTTTTGGGGTGATGCCTTAAGGGTAAATAGGTAACCGACAAACTTCAAATTTGTTATAACATGTTTTAGACCATCTTTGGCATGATTTTAAAATATATTAGGAACATTATCTTGGTGCTTAAAGTAAAATTTAATGTTCTTATATAAGTGTTTTTAGCATTAGTTTTCAAAGTTACAACTAAGACCAAGGGGTCAAATGAACACCACCTCATTTTTCAAATTTGGGCTTAAAAATGAACTCACCTTTCCAAGATTTTTGAATTCACTTAGTTGTTTAAATTAGAATTTTGTTTGGCACAAGAAGGGGTGTTGTGTGTATGCTCTTGTATTTGTCCCTTTTAGGGAACCCTTGGAATCAAAAGTGACATTCATATTTTAAATATCCTAGTTCAAGGCTTAGAAATAAAGTCATCTAAATCACTCCCTAAAACCTCATCAAAGTTTGGGTGACCTTGAAAATGACCCTAAAGTCTTTCTATTTCATGATTTCTTTATTTTTATACAAAATTGCCTTGTGAGGGGGACTTCATCACCTCCCACAAGTTATTTAGGGAAGCTTTGGGCCAAGGTTTCACCTCTCAGAATTGACTTCATTTGGCTCCTAATTGGAGTTGCACATGGGATGTAGTGGCACTTTGGACATCAAACTACACTGAGTGAATAACAAGATGTAGTGGTTGCAAAAAAGACTAGACCTTATTGCAACAAGCCAAGTGATACGAACCCAAAATATATGCTTTTATTTTACATTGCTTGTCATGAAATTCATTGTGTAATTGATTACTGTAGAACATTCACAAACTTGTAGATCTTAGATAAAACCCCACTTACCATGGAATTATTATTGGTATAAGGTGCACCTCAAGGCCCATGTCATAGTACTATCATTTGAGAGAAGGGTGGTGTAAAAATCCTACTATATAATGTGCATTTAATTTTAGATGAACATTTAAAATCCTTTCAAATGATTTATATTGATAGATTCCAATAATACCAAGCAACCTTATCAGTTTAAGATCTAAGAGTGATTAATTATTTGATTTTGACCTAGATTAAAGTCTTGTTTAGAGTAAAAACTTGGTGTAAAAAAATGATTCAAACCAAAAACATGGTCCTCATTTTCCTCTTAATATATAAAAATTATGTTGCCCATGTGAAATCATCAATTTACCTTGTTCAATTTCATCAAAACTTGGAGAGTCATATCATCCACTTTGGCATAGTTATGATGCCCAATTGAATCTAGACCTTTTCCAAAATTGTTTAAGTCCTTCATTTATAATATAAATTCAAAATTTCACCTTTATTAGTTCATAGGGTTGATGTGTTAAGTAGGTTTTCCATTTGCACTAAACCTGAGAGAACTTAGGTTCAAATTCCAATTTGGGTAGAAGGCCATTTTAGACTCAAGATCATTATCACCACTTGATAGACTTAAGTAATTTTTTGCTAAACACTTTCAATTTGAGTCTATTCACCACAACATTTTGAGTCAATAAAAGTAGTGTTATGTAGTCAAAGTTATGGGAAACTATCTTTTCCTTATAGAGTTTTAGAAACAAACATTTAGACACACCTTTTGGGTAGTGTAGTGTCATTATGCTAACCAAAACATTTTAAATATTATTTCATAGACCCTCTTGCATATATTTCAAATTTGTTCCTACATTTTTATACCAATCCAAGTGTAATTTTGTGATCCTTTGTCTAACATAGTTATACCATTCACTTTTGTCTAACTTATTTGTCAAAAGAACCAAGTTTTATACCATTATTTGTGAGAAAATAAACTATTTCTAAAGTACCTTTTGTTTCACACCTTATACTTGGTTGATCAAGTTCATGTCTAAGAATCAAATGCCTAGTGTTTGTTACAAGTGTTTCAAATCCATTAGATTAAAACTTTCATCTATTTCAAAGTCTAGATTTTGACATCATTTAGCCAAGAGTCCTAGCACATGCCTTGTTTGAGCCTAGTTTTTTATGTTGCATTTGGCCAAAATACCTAACAACTTTTAATTTCTTAGATTAGACTGATTTAAAACACTTCAACCTTAGAGTTTGGCATTTTTATTTTTTGCCTATTTACTTTCTCATCTTTGTGTGAATAGTGATACATTGGACATTTAACGCTAGCTTGTTTCTTCACTAAATCTTTACATAAATATTTTGATCATTTTGATGAATCTAGACCAAGTTTGAAAATCATCTATTTTATACATTATCCTTTTTTATATTTTGTGTAATTCTTTGACCTTTTTATCACAAAGGCGTTGACTATGGAACCCAATATGTATTCCTACACTCATAGCGGACTCATATACAATCCAAGGATTGGTAATGTGGTTGTGTAGGAAGAAATGGTGCAAGACTCCTATGCAGATAATATTCCTTATGAGATGAATTATTATCCCTCTTATAATACTCAATTAGGGGCACAAATCCAAGATCCCTTGGCTAACTATTTGGCTAACACACCACCTTATTCAGAATAAGACCAAGAATAAACTACATAATACCTAGCTACAATACCCATAGTGGATGAGTTAGTTCTTCAACAGTCATATTCTACTAATATGGCTTCCATGTATGATCCATTTTTTTTAGTGACATTTGTTAGATAAAAAAGATGATATTTTATTTAAATCCATAGAGGTAAGGGCCAAGTTTCTAGCAGACTTCCCTCATGAGAATTTACCAAGCCTAGTAAGAATGCTCCACAATATCATTTAAGATCAATAGGATTTTTCTATAAATCCTTTGGATATAGTTCAAACAATGTATCAAGACCCTAATATGCCTAATAAAGGCAAAAGCCTCATGGAAGACCACTTTAATCAAATGCATATAGCATATCAAACCTAAATAAATCTAGCATGCAAATTTAATCAGATGAACATGTTGAGCAAACCTCTTATTGACTTAATTCCTTCAATAAGAGTTTTGATAGAGTCAATTGGTCAAGAGAATTAGAATTCAGACCCATTCATATAAAACACTTTAGTAGAAAACTTGTTTCGTATGCCCATTATTGAAGAAGTGTCTTTTGCTTCTATGCAGAATAATGAACAAAATATAGTGGACAACGTGCAAGCAACGTCCAATATAAATAAAAGTGGTACTAACACATAAAAAACTAGCCAAAAACATGTGCCCATAGTTAATACCATGAGTAGATCATCATACCAAAGAATAGGAGCCTCTATACCCAAACTATCACCACCTATTTCCCAACCTCAACCTGCTAGTTCCTCAAGAGTGCAATCTATGGGATTAGGTAGTCAAACAATAACCAATGTCACACCTCAACAATATAATGTAAAAAATCCTAATAAATATGTGACAAGTATTATTACACAACATTAGGCACAATCTAGTGTACCAATGCATTTAAGGTTGAATGTATTACCACCTCAGTAAGGGGCAACTAATGTTCCACCTCACTAAGTAATGACAAACATATCTCTTCAGTCTCAAACTAGTATACTAATCCAGAACCAAATAATGACTAGTCAACAACATGTAAATTTTAGTTAGTAATATATACCAAATCTTCAACCTACTTTCACTTCCCCATAGGGATTCATGCAATAAGGAGGATCCCATATTTCTCATGTACCTACTAGACAACCATTGGCTCAAAATGTGCCACAAGTTTAAAGATATGATCTTGGTCCATAATTTCCCACTCATCAGTAAGGTTTGATTAGTCAGTAACATGTCCCTTTTCAACCAAAATAGGCATATTATAGTTATATCCCTCCATCCCAACCATAAAATCCTCCAAGTTAAACCTTCATATCCAAGCCAAACAAGAATATCATGCAACCAAATGTATAATTCTAAGTACATATTAATCTATATATGCATATTCCTAGTCCATTTCCCAACCAAAACAATATACCCCAACAGATGTCTCCATCATACTGTGGTTAAAGTGTCCTACTTGTGACCTCCTAGCCATTTATCCATACCAATATTCTCCCTCAAACCAATGTTCTTTCCAATTTCCTATCCCAAGAATTACAATAAATGATGTAATTGCTTACATTCAAGTTGGGAAACAGACTAAAAAGTTTAAGTTAGATGACGTGTGTTATTATCCATTCAACATCAAATACTTATAGATATTATTTTCTCTAGGATACGAACCACTAAAATTCAATAAATATAAAGGGAAAGGTGACCCTAAGGCCCATTTAACTGAGTTCTTTATTGCATGTCAACTGGTATCATATAGTGATATATACCTTTTGTTATTGTTTCCAAGGAGCTTGGTTGTACAAGCCTTGAAGTGGTTTTTATAGTTTCCCAAGAATTTAGAACAAATTTTGATGATCTTTCTTATAAGTTTGTGTAGCACTTTTCCTATAATCTCAAACATGAAACTTCATTAGTTGACTTAACATAAGCAAAGAAAAAAGTTGGTGAGAGTTTTTAAAGTTATCTAAAGTGATGGAGAGCCCTTATAAGCTATATCACCCATAGTTTACTAGATAAATAATTATCCACTATGTTTACTAAAAATTTGCATAGTGAGATAACTTATCATCTAGAACTATAATGTGCACATACTTTCAAGGAGATCATTTATAAAGGTTTGTTGATTGAATGAGTGTTCATCAGTAAAGGAGTCATCAAGATGAATTCCACTAATTAGAATCAAGGTAATAATCAAGGAAATAGCCAAAATCAACATCTGATTCAAGTACAAGAATTACAACCAACATAGGCCAATAACTAAGAAAGATCAAAGAAATTTAACCACAATAGGAATGTTGTGGGAAATAGAGTAAATAAATCACATCATGTCCAAATGTTGCTAACATCATCTATACCACCTTTTTATCTTACTCCCACTCATCAACCTCTCCAACTAATGTCTCAAGCATAATAACCAAGACTTGTGCAACAAATATAGTATCCTTTACCATTTCAAACCTCTCTTCCAAGGAGAACTATGCCTATACATCATGTCTTTAGTGACGTAGGAGAGCTTATTGAATATTTATTTCATAAACTTGCCATTGATAATTTGATTAGTTTCCCTATACCAAAGCATTATCTATAAGGCATTTTGTATCCTGATTGGTACCATGAAAATGAATTTTATGAATATCATTAGGTTAATGGGCATAATCTATGAAGATGTGTGAAAATCAAGCATTTGATTGAGAATATGTTGGATAATGGGGAGATAACATTGGATAATGGTGCTTCTAATTCCAATCAATCTCTTGGGATTTATCAAAACTCCTTTCCTTAACATAACAATCAATAGTAGCAGAATAATCAGTAACAACAACAATAATTGATAGGACCTAGGCTCACAAAGCTCTGACACCAATTGTCAATATTAAGAGCATAATTGATTACCTTTGTATAAGCAAATAAACATAAAATTTAACCAGAATAATAAGTAACTAGAAATTAGAAATAGCACAAAATATGAGAGACAATACACAATTGTATTCAACTCATCCATAAGGAAATACAATAAAGAGATCACACTCTTCCCACACCTCTTAGGCATACCAATAATTCTCCCTCAAGAGTTCTCTCTCTCAATTACAAACACAAATAACTCAATAACCAAGTTGGTGTTTCAACCAATCAGTAACAATACTACCAGTACCACCAAGTACACACACATACTCCAAGTCTGAGTACACCACGTACTCCAAGTAGATCTCACTTGATCTTGCACACCTACAGATCAACCTTGTTTTACACACCTAAAAACCTAGATCTTACTTACCATGTAGATCTCACCTAATCTTTCTATACCATAGATCAACCTAGCCTTACACACCTACCGACCTAGATCTTACACACCCGAAAGAACCCTTGTCCTTGCCTCACCAAGTCCTTATGATTATCCCTTGGATAGAAACCTTCTAATTCTACAAATTACAATACAGCCCCATGAGTCTATTATATATATCCCATACAAACAATAATTAGACTTCTAATTACAATAATTAGAAACGTAGTTCCAAGACTAAAATTAGTCTTTACATGCAAACAACTAGTTCGTTAAACAAACTGTTCATGTAACTAACAATTCTAGAACCGCATAGGTGATCGACGTCGGTCCCTGTCTATCTAGAGATGATCGACATCAGTCAATCCCTGACTTATGTTGATAGCTTCATGTCCACCTCTGACTGACATTAGTTGGCCTGACTGATGTCAGTTACTGTGACACTTAGCAACCTCCTCCATGTTTGCATCAGTGAAGCTTTTAGCTCCACAACCTAATAATCTCCCACTTGGAGATAAATAGCTACACCTGTACCTGTACCTATACATCATCTAATTTGTTTCCTAGCTTGTATCCCTCTTCAAGTTCAATCTTGAAGACCAACCACCACACATCTTGTGGTGATATGCCTGTCATCCAAGTCCCCTGCCATATCTGAATCTACATACCCATGTAGAGAAGTGCTTGACCCTGCATCGCATGTATACCTCCTGTTGGTCCCTCTCAAATACCTGAGAATCCACTGAACTGCTTTCTAGTGCTTCTTTCCTAGATTGGCCACAAACTTGCTGACAGTTCCCACTGCTTGGGAAACATCAGGTCTAATACACATGTACTTAACATCATCATGTGAATTGGGACACTATTCTGTGAACTATCCATCCATAGGTGTGCTAACTGGTTTTACATCCTGCATAACGAACCTTGCCACTACCTTATTCACATAATCATCTTGAGACAACATCAACCTATGATCTTCCCTGTCTCTAGGAATACTCATGCCAAATAATTTTGCTACTCCCAAATTTTTCATGGCATACCTCTAAACTAACTTTACCTTTAGCTCAGCAACTCCCTGCATGTGTGACCTTGCAACAAGCATACACACAACATACAGTAATAGGATAATGTATCTAATATTATACAACCTGGTAAAATAAACACAATGGTTACATTGACATTAACTAAATCCATGCTTTGTCATACACCTATCAAACCTCCATTGTCCCGCAGCCTGCTCAAGACCATATACCATGGCCTTTTATCTCACGTGTCCATTCTCTCTCTTCTTTAACTTGGGAATCCATTCATCTTTCAGTGATTTATTTCTAGCTGGAAACTCTACCAAATATCCCATTTGGTTCTCATCCAAGGAATCAACTTCCTCATTCATGCCATGTTGCCACTGTTTCCTAGATTTTACCTGCTCTGCTTCTTTAAAACTTCTTGGTTCTTGACCATCAGTGAGCAACAAGTAGTGTAAAGAAGGGGAATAATGAATTTGAGGCTTACTTACCCTTTCAGTCCTCCATATAGGCATTTGAGACTCCTTGACAGATTGCTATCCACCCAAAATCCATTCTCTGGTTGACCCTAGTCTGCACCTGACTGATGTCAATCCCACCTGATCATCGACGCTAGTTCCCTAACTTACGTCAGTGTCCACCTGGTCGCCAACATCAGTTCCCTGACTGACATCAGTCTCCACCTACTCGAGACCACCGAGTCTGGTCTACACATGATTGACATTGGTACCTACCTGATTGATGTCAGTTCTACCTAACCAACATCGGTAACTATGTTTTCCTGTGAGTGATGACTTTTTACCCATGAGCTTACCTTAGATCATAACCCTGTCCAAACTACCCTGCTCAATTTTATTTAGCCTCCCTAGCTGATCACTATCCATCATCTCCTCCATGAACACCAAGGATTTTCAGCTCTTAAGTTTGTCAAAGACATCAGACTTCCTCTTAAGAACATGCATCCCCTTCTTACTCATGTGATCAAGCCTACAAAGCCACATCTTTGCAATAGAAGGAGAATCAATAATACAAGTAGATAGACAAAGAATACCTACTTTCTTACCACATGCTAATTCAAGTGCATCCAATATGAGAGTTACTGTGCACCTCTCATCACCCAACTTTCTTGTAGAAATTAGACTCCTCTTTAGGACTGGGACCTGCATGACATCCTTCAACACCCATGTGTTGCCCATCTGCAATTTCAGCCACACTTCCCCTTTGCCAACAATTTGACAAGGCTCACTAACCCCTAAATAAATCTTTCCAAAGTCTCCATGGACATAATCATGGAAAAATACTCTATTTGGGGCTCCATGGAAAGAGGAAATAGAATCTATAATCCAAGATTTTACTTTATCCAAGGAACATACAAGAGCATCCTATGCAACAACACCTGCAACATCTGCTTCTTCATTTCCTTCATGTTGATCTTCTACCAACCAACAATCTTTCTTTACCTACTCTTTCTTTTCATAATTTTGTAATTGAGAATTCTTGCAATTGAATTCCTCCATTCTTAGTGTACTTTCTTCTGCCATTGCTATACTCCCACTCAATCAGAAACCCCTGAGAGTGACCTATAATTAACAAACACTTAACACACTCTGAAACCAAGGTGTTAGTGAACCTCACTCTGAGAACCTACAAACTCACTCTGATACCACTTGATAGTGGTATCACTTGGTGAACTAGCAACCCAGATCTGATACCACTTAATAGGACCTAGGCTCACAAAGCTCTGACACCAATTGTTAGGATTAAGAGCACAATTGATTACCTTTATATAAGCAACTAAACATGGAATTTAACCAGAATAATAAGTAACTAGAAATTAGAAATAACAAAGAATATGAGAGACAATACAAAATTGTATTCAACTCATTCAAAAGGAAATACAATAAATAGATCACACTCTTCCCACACCTCTTGGGTGTACCAGTAATTCTCCCTCAAGAATTCTCTCTCTCAATTACAAACACAAACAACTCAATAACCGAGTTGGTGTTTCAAATAGTTAGTAACAATACTACTAGTACCACTGAGTACACACACATATTCCAAGTCTGAGTACACCACGTACTCCAAGTAGATCTCACCTAATCTTGCACACCTGTAGATCAACTTGGTTTTGCACACCTACAAACCTAGATCTTACTTACCATGTAGATCTCACCTGATCTTGCTATAACATAGATCAACCTGGCCTTGCACACCTACCAACTTGGATTATACACACCTGAAAGAATATTTATCCTTGCCTCACCAAGTCCTTATGATTCTCCCTTGGATAGAACCCTTCTGATTCTACAAATTACAATACAGCCCCATGAGTCTATTATATAGATTCCATACAAATAATAATTAGACTTCTAATTACAATAATTAGAAACACAGATCCAAGACTAAAATTAGTCTTTACATGCAAAAAACTGGTTCATTAAACAAACTATTCATGTAACTAATAGTTCTGGAACTACACAGACGATTGATGTCGGTCCCTGTCTGTCTGGAGATGACCGACGTCGGCCGATCCCTCACCGATGTCAGCAGCTTCCTGTCCACCTCTGACCGATGTCAGTTGGCCTAACCAACATCGATTACTATGACACTCAGCAACCTCCTCCATGTTTGCATCAGTGAAAATTTTAGCTGCACAACCTAATAATAATGACCAATGTAGTAGCAAAATCAATAATATCAAAATCAAAGGTTGAACTAGTAAAATCAACAAAATCAACAATAAAACCCATAATGATAGAAAAATAGACAAAACCAAGGTCATAATGGTAATAACCAATAAACCTAACATGTAGTTTCACATGACTACAACAAGGTTGTAGGTCATAGTGTAGGGAGTAGTGTTAATACCATCTCCATTATCCTAGACTAAGCACTAATCAAACTAGACCATTGCTAAACAACAACATTCAATCAAATTACATGGATAGTCCTTCTTTAACCTAGGACTACATATAAGAAAGCCAAAAAACTTGGACTTCCACTTTTGGACCTTATATTGACAAGTCATCCTTGCCATGTGACCACATACAAGTGCATTGGCAATCAAGACTTGTCTTATCTGGTCCCACACCATTCCCAACATTAGTTAGCAATAATGGTCTAGTATCTAATCTTGATTGTGTAATCACAACTTGAAGGTCAAAGATCACCATCCCAAGACCAAAACCATCTACCACATTACCTATCATTTAGCTAACCATTTAACCTT
This sequence comes from Torreya grandis, assembly GCA_037957365.1. Taxonomy (NCBI): domain Eukaryota; kingdom Viridiplantae; phylum Streptophyta; class Pinopsida; order Cupressales; family Taxaceae; genus Torreya; species Torreya grandis. Next base: position 3,142,480 of record JARHVA010001669.1, on the reverse strand, counting down.
GGAATAAACCATCAATACTACCTAAGATAAGAAGTTTGATATTATGAAACAATTATAGAAGACACCAGGAAAATTTTCTATTTTAAATTTGTTACAAACATCAACAATCTATAAGAATATCTTGAGTTCTTAACCTAATCCACTATTATTAGTGACATATCCCCTAATAAATTCTAAGCTTTGGTTGGACACCGAGCTCCATCCCAATAAGTCACATTCAACCAAAGTGATATGTCTTCCCTTGGCCCACTCCATAATAACACATTATACATAGAATTTTATATAAAGTGGTGTTAAGTGAAACATGTACTTATAGACAATGGATCAGGCCTCAACATAGTGTCTTTAAAGCTCATCAAAATTCTTCAATAATAATGCCAGATCTCTAGCCAAAAATGATAACCATCAAAGCCTATGATAATCAGGGAAGAGAATCATAAGGCACCATTAGTTTACTCATTATTAATGGGCCTTTGACCCATGATACACTTTTCCATGTGCTTGATCTTGAGTTATCATAGAATATTCTTATATGTATGCCTTGGTTACATGAGATTCATGTAGTCCTATCAACGCTACACCAATGTATCAAATTTTTCCACTCAAGAATGAAAGTGAATATTACAAGAGATTTACACCCATATGAACACTATAAACATCTTGAGGCCAAATTTTAAATCTACAATTATCAGTATGACATGAATCTAAGTTCCAACTAGGATAAAGGAAAGGATATACTTATTTATCCTTCACCAGATAATTGCATAGATCCTAATACCTTAGATTCCCTTTCCCACATGCTACCTCCTAAAGATTCTAATCATTTCACCATTTTATATAATGGACCAAGAGAGTGTGTAACCCATGATACATTTAATATTACCAATATTCCTCAAAATATAAAAACCTTTGAGCAACCTAAATTCACCCCACATATGCATTGGCAATGAAAGAATTAAGATAAGGGACCTGTCACATTTGTACCAGCATCTAGCCTAGAACCTAACCCTATTAAAGGGGATGAATCATGGTTATACAATGATGACCAAGATGATTGTTATAAAAGTTTAAAGTATCATATTCCTAATAGGATCATGAAGCATCACAATTATGAAGGAAGAGGCCTCAGACTGAATCAACAAGGAACCATCGAGCTAATTTCCATGACTAAGTATGAAAGACCTTATGGAATTAGATTTAAACAACTTAGGGGTGACCCCACATATCTTATTCAGGTTTCATCACTGGTGGATAGTGATGATGATGTTGACAATGAAATAGAGTTTGATCATAGCCTAACCTTTGATGACCTAGCTAAGACTAACCTATTTGATAATAATGCCACTAACCTATTTGATAATAATGCCATATGTATTCTTACCCAAATCATTTGTCATAACCAATTTCCATTATACTATCCCCAATTGATAGATTTCAACTAATAAGAATCCAATTTCCTAATTTTTGAGTTTTAAAATGATGAGGCATTCTGTAACTTTTTATGCCTTAGAGACAAGGTTCCATTGTGAGATCATAAATCAGGATTCTCAATTACATTAGATCTTGAAGCCTATTTTGGAGAGCAGGTGAACACCCTTAGCCAAAAATAAATAAATAAAACATTGAGGTCCCCAAGTGAAAACCTATTTGAGGTACTTTATAACTAGGGAAAAAGTAAAGATAAACTCTAGTCTAATGGTGAAAACCTATTTCAAGCACCATTATATGGGGGTGTTCTTTCTTATTGGAATTTAGACTAGGAGACCACTAATAATGAACTTGCATATGGATCTCATTTTAGTTTTACACAACAATAAGTATTTGATCAAATTATTTAAGAATTTATAACTATTTTTGTCACATGGCTAGATCTCATATTGGGAGACTTAAATTCATCATGCCTAAGAGATGTTGAAGAGCAAGTCCTAATAGAGGACTCTGATATTGTTCAATAGTTCAAGTATTTACCTACTATCCTAGAAGATGGTTAAACTCTTGTAGTTAAATATTTAATAGAGGTAAACATCAAGACTCCATCAGACCAAAAATGGATAAAATTAGGTACATCCCTTACTGAGGAGGAATGTGAAGTCTTTACAGCTCTGTTGAGAGAATTTATTGATATATTTGCATGGGCTTATTCTAACATGCCAGGTTTGGACCCTACCTTTATTCTACACCACCTTGTGGTTAATCCTAATGCCAAACTAATGAAACAAAAGTTTCATAAGATGATTATTTGCATTGTTATCTTGGTAAAGAAAGATTTTTCAAAACTCTTAGAAGCAGGATGTATCTGGTCTATTGACTACTAATAATGATATCTAATGTTGTACCTGTTAGTAAAAAGATTGAAGGAATCAAAAACTATACTAATTTTCAAGACATAAACAAAGCTTATCCTAAGGATGAATTTCCATTGCCTAATATTGACATGATCATCAATTCCATAGTAGGTTATGAAATGCTTTCACTCATGGATGGATTTTCAAGATACAACTAGATCAAAATAGCACCAGAAGACCAACATAAAACAAAATTCACCATTCCATGGAGAATATTTTGTTATCAAGTAATGCCATTTGGTATTAATAATGATAGATCTATATATAAAATGGCCATGACTATCATATTCCATGATATGATGCATGATATTTTTGAAGACTATCTTAATGACATATTAGGAAAATCCAAAACTAGGGCCAACCATCTAGCAGTGCTACGTAAGATATTTAAAAGATTGTAGGAGTATAAATTCAAAATCATTCCAAATAAATGTGTGTTTGGAGTAACTTCAATAAATTTACTTGGCTTCATTATGTCTCTTAGGAGCATTGAAGTCGATCTATCCAAAGTCCATGCTATAATCAAGATGCCACCACCAACCAATTTGAAGCAACTTCATAGTTTGTAGGTTAGGATCCAATCAATCTGGTACTTCATCTCTCAGTTAATAGAAAAGTGTCATCCATTTATAAATATTTTGAATAAGGGAGTTTCATTTCATTGGGATGATCACTACCAAATAACTTTTTAACAACTCAAAGACTATTTATTTAATCCACCTATTTTATTACCTCCTATATTGGGAAAGTCATTCTTGTTATACCTATCTGCTACCGACAATGCTCTAGGGGCACTCTTGGATCAACATGATGACAATGGAAAATAGCATGTTTTACACTACCTAAGCCATACCTTGGTCACATATGAACATAACTATGCACCTATTGAAAAAGTCTGTTTGGTCATGGTCTTTGCAGCTCAAAAACTATGACATTACATGTTGAATAATAAGACCATGGTCATTTCAAAAGTATATCCACTCAAGTATCTACGATCTAAAATAGCTTTACAAGGTAGAATGGCCAAATGGAGCATGCTTCTTAGTGAGTTTGACATAGAGTATGTCAATTAGAAGGTAATCAAAGGATAGGTCCTTATAGATCAACTTGTTGAAACACCCCTTGTAGAAATAAATCCACTCACATTTCATTTTCCTAATGAATCCATAATTACCATCATTAACACACCTCTTGGGGAGTAACACTAGAAGCTATATTTTTATGGTTCATTTACTACAAATGGATCGGGGGTAGGGCTCTTATTTATTACACCACATGGGGATCTAATCCCTAAATATTTCAAAATTAGTTTTCCTTGTACAAACAACATGGCTAAGTATGAATCACTTATCACATGAATTCAATAGGCAATATAATGTAATATATCTCATCTAAAGTTTCATGGTGATTTTTAATTAATCATCAATCAGGTCATAGACTATTTTCAAACCAAAGATGACAAGTTGGTTTCATATAAGGCTATGGTCAATACCCTAAAGCAACAAATTACAAATATATAATTTGAGCATATACCAAGGGCTAGTAATAGAATTATATATTCCATGGATACTATCAAATATTTGATTTGACAAAAAGATAAAGCTAGAGAATATCAGTTCCTTGTTGATAATTTATTCACACCAGCTCATGAACCTTTAACTGTTGCAATGATTTGTGACATTATTGGTCCTAATTATATCTAGTACTTAGACCTTTAAAGCTAACTTAATAACCAAGTTCTACCACCTAACCTATCTTTAAAACAAACCAAAGCCTTTATTCATCATTCCACTCATTATACTCTACTTGGATCCACCATTTTCCACCATAGTTTTGATGGAACTCTAATTTTTTATTTAACTTCAGTAGAGTCTACACTAATGTTAAGAGAAGTTCATGGAGTATGTAGAGATCATTCTAGTAGGGTAGTCTTATCTGAAAATATCTTACATACTAGTTATTAATGGTCCATGATGGATGTAGATGTAGATGCATATGTAAAGAAGTATGAAAAATGTTAATGGCATGCTAATCTGATTCATGTCCCAACACAAACTCTAAAATTGATGTTGACACCATGGCCATTTGCTACATGGAGACTTGACCTCATTTAGAAGATCAACCCCACTTCATCTAATAGCCATAAACATATCCTTACCACCATTGAGTATTTCACTAAGTGGGTTGAAGCTATACCCTTCACTTATGTGAATTGAAAGAAAAATTCCAAATTTATCTTCAGTCATCTCATTTTCTGCTATGGTATCCCTTTTGACATTATATCTAATAATGGAGGATCATTCAAGAACAAGGATGTAAACTAGCTATGTATCGAATATAACATCACACAACAATTTTTTATAACATATTACCCTCAAGGTAATAGCTAGGTTGAATCATCGAACAAAACCATTATCAATATTCTAAAAAATATTGTCAATGATGTTAGTAATGATTGAAAATTGTGGATATTCCTTGCCCTTTGGGCATACCATACTAATCATCATACTCCTACAGGATCCACTCCATACTCACTTGTTTATGGTACTGAAGCCATCCTTCCCATTTGAGGTCAAATTTCATTCACTACGCATATCTTTCAAACATGTCTTAGATGATCATGACTATCAAGTAGCTCACCTGTAAGAGATAGACCTACTTGATGAAAAATGCATAGCTACACTCAACAATATTCAAGCATATCAGAACTGACTCAAATGCCACTATAATTGGCATGTCAAATATAGAAAATTTAAACTTGGTGATCTTGTTCTTAAAGAAAACCAAAATAATACTATGACTGAGAAGAAGCATAAATTTAAATTCAAACCAAACTAGATAGGGCCTTTCAACATTACTACAAATGATGGATCAGGGGCATACAATCTTGCCACACCAGATGGAGATGAACATTTTGATCCAATGAATATTATTCACCTCAAGTAGTGCTATGATTGAGTACTAAGTTTTAGTATTTGTAAAGACCATTTTAGTGGTGCCATTTTATCACTATTATTCTTTGTAAAAATATCATTCTTATCTATCCTCTTAGCCTTATCCATTTTACCATTCCGTTCTATTGACCAGATGTGTTCTAAATCTTAGCTCACTTAACCTTGGTTTTTTCCACTCATTATGCATTTTCAACATCAAAGAATCTGATCAATTTCATCAATTATTTCAAGTAATTCAAATAGAGATCATATTTCAGAGTAGTATGATAGAAGTTTTGGTAGTTCCATCCATTGTTTGTTATTCCTTTCTTATTACCAATCTTGCTACTAATTAAAACTACCTTTTGGAGAATTAGTACTATTGATATATGGCATTGTGTCCTAGTTATAACTACCTATGGTAAAACTAGGAGAAACATTTGTTTATTAATTCTTGATGTATCAACTTGCCACTTCCTATGCCATACTTTGCCTTTTTACCACCTATGCTTGTTTTGTTTAAATTGACTGATACACTAGTTGAATTCCTCCATTGTAGGGTGGAACTACAATGAATTGAGGTATTACTCTAAGATTATGTAGGTATCACTTGATACTTGTTCAGGTTAGCTCAGTCACCCCTTTGCCACACTCTCATCATTTTATGATCAACCTAAGTTTGAATGCTCTCACCATTTTATGAGCAACCAAAGTTTGAATGCTCTTACCATTTTTTGAGCTTGAACCATTTAGTGTTTCATCATTCTTGATATATTTGACATACTTCAAAAATTCTAAAAACATTTGTAAAATTATTAGAAAAACAAAAACATTTGACCACTTCTTTGCCTTAAGGATTCTGGGAACCCATACTAAGTGGCAAGAAAACCACTTGTCACTTAGTTTCCCCATCCTTTTTGGCCTTTTCTCTCATGCACTTGCCATTTTTTAAGACCATTCCTCTTCTTATATCACATCCATTCTATTTGTTTTCATCATTTATCACATTCTTCCCATTCCCTACAACTAAATTTGGCCTAAAGTTTTTTTATTGGATATTATTTCCATGGAACTATGTACACAACATCCACTTGGCTAGTGCATATAGAGACATCTTGGCCACCTCCTTCCTTTTCTTATATTCCCCCATTTTGTTTATTTGTTAAGTTATCACTTATTTTCTAGGGGTAATATTCATATGGTTTCTATTGAATTGTTTATTTGTTTGTCTCTGCTTATTTTATTTCTTTGTTTACTTGTTTATTTGCTTTCAACACTATTGCCTTGATTTTTTTAATGTGTGTTCATTGGGTGATTCCTTGCCCACACTTATACTTGAATATATCCATATTCATATGTTTACATTGTCATCATGATTTCTATCATTGGTGCATTGTTTTCTATTGAGTATTGGATTGTGGGAGTCAGTCCTTATGCATATTTTGGCCAAGTCCTCATGATTTTATACTATGATTTCTACCAACAAATGCTACAACAAACCTCAAATTCAAAAAAATTATTCAATAATGGTGGATTCAACATCTCTTCAACACCAACATCCTGATTCAATCCCAATCATATCCCAAACAGAGTAATCAAACATGAAGGAATCTCAACTTTTATTAGTTTGGATGAGCATCTCCCTACTAGTAGGTTATTCCAATTAATAATTACCCTCTATGTTAAGTTATCATCATCCTTAACCAATTTTATCCTATTTTCCATAATCTAGGTCTGATGATTATAACCACCTATGGGCAAATAATCGTACATCATCCCACCTGCATTTCTCAATGATTATAACCACCTTTGGGAAAATCATTGTGTTCTCACCATTTTAATCTTTATATCCATACCAAGGCATGTTTTTATCTTTTTTGTCTATCCTAACGGGGGAAACTCCATCTTCTTAATGATTATAACTACCTTTGGGAAAATCATTGTGTTATCATACCACATTACCATTATCAGGGTACAATGTTTATAATAGCCTTTGGGCAAACCATTGTACACCATCCCACTTGTTTTCTTAGTGATTTTTACTACTTTTTAAAAATAATTATGTTTTCACCCCATCATATTTTCTTTCTTTTGTCCCCTCATTTTTCTTCTTATCGAGGGACCATTTGCTGACCTACTTGTGCTAACCATTCCCTCCATGGGAAAACCATCATATAGTTAGTTCATCATCATTGCAGTTATAGGCATATAAGACTTTTTAATTCTTTGAGAAGACATTACTATGTTTGTAGCTTGTAATGCCTTCCCAAATAGGGGCAAACTAGAGACACCTAAATCTGGCCACTAATATCCTCTAACCGAGCTTTTGACCAATTTCCACCAAAGTGCACAATTTGGCCTAAAAACACTAAATCACATTAAATGAGTTGAAATTGATATATTTAAGTGCCAATTTTGGCTAGAGTATCATTAAATGGGGCAATTCAATTTATGGGTTAACTAACTTTGATCAGATCATTTCGAGTCAAAATGCTAATTTTACACCTAGGTGCTCTAGATTGCTCTTTTCTATCAAATTTTTTGTATGAGATGTGTGTCTTTGTTATTTGGTGTTGGTAACATCAATAATGGGATAATAGATCTAACACATCTAACATTGACTTCCAATTACAATCTAGTCAAATTTTAGACCAATAACAAGGCAATTTGACTAATTTGAGTAATTTGTGCATAAAGTACTTAATCATGCTTAAGAGTTAATTAATTCAAATCAAGGCCTAATTAATAATTCCATGGAAACTTATAGAAATTTTATTTTTAGAAATTAATGTTGAATATCTACATCATCAAGTGACCTCATTTCTTGGAAAGACATCCCTAGGCCATAAATGCCACAAATATCAAGATTATGGGTCTCCCATGACTCTTTATTACCTCCAATGCCTCATTAATGTCCCTTCTTACAAATTCATGATGAGGATAATTATGTATTTTAATTACATAATTCAATTAATCCATGACCACACATCTCAATCTTGAGATGGATGGTCATAGTTGATTTTAGTCATTCTTGAAAATCTATAAATAGAGAATCCATGAGCATCATTTTTAAGCTTAATTTGTGCAAAGTTATAATGCAATATTGATTACAAAAGCTTCATGAAAACTAGTGTTACCATGCCAAATTGATTCCAAAGCAAGCCAAGCCAAATTCAAACGTGCCAAGGAGAGATGGAGGTAGCCAAGCTTCCATTTACAAGGATTTCATGAGTATAAAACTTAGCAAGCCACTACTACAAAGGCATTTAGAGCATCTAAGGAAGGTGAAGGAATTCTTATTTTTCCTTACTTTTTAATTGTGTTTGTCATTTTTTTTGTTACTAAGCTCACCCTATTAACTACGCATGAAGATGTTAGTTTAGTGTTTTTTTGATTTATTTTCATTCACTAACATGATACTAATATCCTCTTCTTAGTCAAATTCTTAGTTCACAATTCCAAGATTATTAAAATCATACCTATCCAACCATGTCATAGGTGTAGCCTTAGGTATAGGTATGTTTGGGAAACACTGAGAAGATGAACTAGTAGGTGTAACCATATGTCTTGGTCTCCTTATATAAATTATATCTCTCCTATGAAATTTTTATAGGGATATTATTAGTCATCTATGACTAACTCAAGATCTAATGATCTCACATCTAGGTCTATCATAGGTAGGTTATTAGATTAAAGACTTGTAGGTGTTAATCTCTTTTTTTAATAAATTCCTATAGGTATGAAATTTACATAGGCTCTTAAGTCAACTAGATAATTATTAATATTATTCCCAAACATCATAATCATAAGGAGGAAAGGTGGGACCTTAGCCTTATTATTGTGTATTAGCATGTTAGTGTGTACATGTTTGGGTTTGGGTTAAACTAGTTCATCCATGAGGTAATTTATAATGAGATCTCTTTTCTTATTGATCTAGGAAAGCTCATGAAAAGTGATGTTTTCATTGATCTTATTCATGTCCTCTACTATTTTTTACCCAATCTTTCTAGTGGTAGGCTAGGCATCTTTAGTTGGATAAAGATTTTTTTTGTTGGGGGTAGAGGGTCATTCCTTGATCTTGGATTAAGAGGAGTGGAATTTTTGTTAGGATGGGTTGATGTGGTAAGGGTATCCTAATATTTTTGGTTCCTAAGAATATATTTAATCATTTAGAATTGTTTGAAATCTTTAACCTCATTAATGGCATATTTTGGTTTATTTTCTTCATGGTTGGGAAAGTTTATAGTACCATGGAAGTATTTGGGGATCTTGGGACATTAGAAGTATCAATATAATTAGTACCCTTAGGGTGGTTTGGGACTACCTCATACTCTTCCATCTCTTTTTATAATATGTTGAATGAAATACAAAATTTAATGAAGTCAAGTTTACCATACTAGGTTTTGTTGTGCACATGACACCAGTTAGGCAAGGCCAACTCATAAATGTTCATATCAAGGAGCTTATTAGGTGAGGGATTTGGTTGGTTATTAGAGTAGGGATGATTTTAATATTGGTATCTAAATTTTATATTTTAAATATAACCATCATTGTTTCCAACCTATCTATGGAGGCCTAATAAGTCATTATTGATATTTTGTACCATGCACAATATAATGTAAAACTCATTCTTGGTGGATTCTAAGGGCACACTTTGGATGTTACTAACAAAATATATGAGAATTTGATTATGATATTGAGAAATTAATTCATTATTGATTGGGATAGTGAATCCTAGTGGATGATTAGGAGTAGCATATCTAAAAGGAAGCTAAATAGTTACTGACATAGGCTATGGCATGAGTATATTCTAGCTAATGGTAAATAAGGGATTTAAAATAGGAATAATTAGAACTAGATTTGGTATGAATGGTGATAATATACCTTGAGGATTCAACTATATATAAAATTTAATGGCCTTATCATAAGCTAGATATAATTATACCACTAATGGGTATATATGCATGAACATAACAATATAAGGATCTAGTAAATTCTTGTACATTTCAAGGGATAGATGGGCATTAAATCTATACAACATAATTATTTTTCTATAATTATAAAACCTAACATTAAAATTTTTTATGGGTTCCATTTTGATGCAGGATAATTGTTGGTATAACACACTTAGATCAATGAATTGCCCAAAATAGGCAAGGAACATGTTAATAAATTGGTCTTAGCTTGTTACAAAGGATTTGGGAAAGTTTAGGAACCAATCATGTACTACATCCATCATAATTAATGGTAAAATAATGTAGGTAACATCATCATGTTTTAAATTTATAAGCTTGAGATTAGTTTTCTATGAGGTTATGTTTTCCTCAATGGTAAACCCCATACCTAGTATAAATCTTGGAAGGTATATTTTTGGGTTCTTAGGTAAATCATGGACAACACTAGGACTGTCGAAAACATATCTATACAACCATGCCATAAGTGTATCCTTAGGTGGAGGTATGTTTGGGAAGCATTAAGAGGATGAATTAGTAGGTCTAACCATAGGTCTTGGTCTACCTCTAGTAGTTATAGCTCTCTTATGAAATTATTATAGGGATATTATTAGTCATCTAAACCACCTTAGGATATAATGATCTACACAATAATCTAAGTCTATCATAGGTAGGATATTAGTTTAAATCCTTTTAGGTGTTAATCTCTTTTTTTGATAAATTCCTACAAGTATGACATTTGCATACACTCTTAAGTCAATCATTTAGTTATTAATATTATTCCCAAACATCTCAATCCTAAGGAGGAAAGGTGGGACCTTAGCCTTATTATTATGTATTTGCATGTTAGTATGTGAAAGTTTGGATTTAGGTTAATCTAGTTTATCCATGAGGGAATTTATAATGAGATATTTTTTCTCATTGATTTATGAAAGCTCATGAAAAGTGATGTTTTCCTTGATCTTATTCATATCATCTACTATGTTGTACCTAGTCTTTCTAGTGGTAGGCTAGGTATCTTTAGTTGTCTCAAGATTATTTTATTTTGGGGGTGGAGGGTCATTCCTTGATCTTAGATCAAGATGATTGGAAATATTGTTAGGATGTGTTGATGTGGTAATGGGATCCTACTAATAATGGTTAATAAAAACATATTTAATCATTTTGAAATGTTGTAAATCTTACACTTCATTCATGGCTTATTCTTGTTCATTTTCTTTATGGTTAGGGAAGTTTATAGTACCATGGCAATGTTTAGGGATCTTGGGAAATTAGAGGTATCAATATAATTGGTTTCCTTAGGGTGGTTTGGGAATACTTCATACTCTTCCATCTCTTTTTATAATAATTTTAATACACTACAAAATTCAATGAAGTAAAGTTTTCCATATTAGGTTGTGGTATGCACGTGACACAAGTTACACAAGGCTAACTCATAAATGTTGATATCAAGGAGTTTAATTGGCGAAGGATTTGGTTAGTTTTTAGATTAGGGATGATTATACCTATAGTAGGTTAATTTTGTATTTTTAATCTAACCATAATTATTTCCAACCTATCTCCATGGGCCTAAGAAGTCATTATTTATATTTTTACCATGCACATTATAGTGTAAAAATCATTCTTAGTGTACTCTAAGGGTAAAATTTGGATGTTACTCATAAAAAGCACCAACATTTTATTATGATCTTGAGGAATTACTTCATTATTGAATGGGATAAGGAATCCTAGGGGATGATTATAAGTAATGTGTCTAAAAGGAAGTTGATTAGTTACTGACATAGGCTATGTCATGAGTATATTATAACTAGTGGTAAAGAGGGGGTTTAAAATAGGAATACTTGGAAATATATTTGTTGTGAATGGTGATAATAAACCTTAATTATTCAACTATATATAAAATTTAATGTCCTTATCATAAGATAGAGATAAGTCTACCATTAATGGGTATCTATTCATGAACATAGCAGTCCAAGGATCTAGTAAATTCTTGTATATTTCAAGGGATAGCTAGGCATATGATATATACAACATAATTATTTTTATATACTTATAAAACATAAAAATAAAATTTTGTATGGGTTCATTAGGTTCTATTTTGATGCAGGATCATTATTGGTGTAACACAATTAGATCAAAGAATTTCCCAAACTAGGCAGGGAACATGTTAATAAATTGGTCATATCTTGTGATAAAGGCTTTGGGAAAGTTTAGGAATCAATCATGTGTTTCATCAATCATAATTAATGGGAAAATAATGAGGGTAACATCCTCATGTTTGAAATTTATAGTCCTAGGATTAGTTTTATGCGAGGTTATGTGTTCTTAAATGGTACACCCCACACCTAGTTTAAAAATTGGAAGGTATCTTTTTGGGTTCTTGGGTAAATCATGGAAAACTACAAGACTGTCAAAAACATACCTACTTAACCATGCCAAAAGTGTAGCCTTAGGTAGAGTTATGTTTCAAAAACATTGAGAGGATGAACTAGTAGGTCTAGCCACAAGTCTTGGTCTCCCTCTAGTAGTTATATCTCTCATATCAAATTGTTATAGGGATGTTATTAGTTGTCTAAGACCAACTTAGGATCTAATGATCTACACAATAATCTAGGTCTATCATAGGTAGTATATTATCTTAAAGCCCTATTGGATAGTTGGAAGTTTTAACCTCCTTATATCACCAACTATTATTTGGTCTAATATCTTAGTCCTAGTTACACTTATCATATTATATTTGTTGTGATAGATCAAGAGTAATTAGGCGACTTGATGAGATCAAGATATGGCTCATTATTAACATATTATTTCTCTCAATTCATCTCTCTAAGGATATTATCTTATGAAAATCATAGAATTTTAGATAGCTATTACATGGAAAGTAGATACTTGTCTTTTTATATTGAACCAAAGACTAAACCTTTATTTTGTCATTAATGTATAATACATATCATGTTTTAGAGATTTTTGTTGTGAAGAATGCTCAGGAGGAAGACGGGTGATGTATAGTGAAAGTTTAATTTTGATATCCATCCAATAGAACTATGAACTCACATAGAATGAATCTATAGACTCTATAGGTCCATTTTTTTGTGCTTTTAAGACACGTGTGTTGATATGAGTACATGGGAGGACCAACAAAAAATATTAAGAAATCACCATGAATGTCATCAGTTTGAAGGATGGTGTGGGCTTATTTCTATGGACTCTGCAAGCTTGTTTCTACAAACTCTATAGGCTTGCCTCTATGAACTCCATAGGCTTGTTTCTATGGACTCCATAGGCTCATTCCTACTGACTCTATAGGGTCAATTCCATGGATCACGTAAAGACAAAGCTAAAAATAGGGAATTTGGTGACCAAATAAGATGAGAGAGAATCATTCCAGCTGGAGTCAAATGAGGAAAATACTTGCCTACTATTTTGTAGGATTTGCTTTTGATAAAGTTGTATATATTTCAATCTTAGGACTATTATAAGATAGTATATCTATTTCATTAGAATAATTGGATCTCTTGGAAATACAATATCCTATCTTTGGATGAGTGGATCGAATAAAGAATCCTATCTCTTTGTATCCTAATTTAAGTTGATTGTGTTAGAATAAAATGTAAGACTTTTGTTATTGAAAGATAATATATGAAAGCTAGTACAAGCATATTACAGGTTTTAGACAGATTGTAATCATTTAAATTTTATGAATTATCACTTTAGTTTCCAACATTAATTAATCTTTATTCTTGAGTCTGAGAGGAGCAAGGGCCCACTCTCCTTGAAACCAAGAATTGTGTATGATACTTATGTTATGTTATATTAACTCTTTATTATAACTAATCAGAATCTTGCTAATGTTTGCATTCATTCATAAAACATCAAAACAATTTCATAGTTCAAAAGGCATATCCTTATTCCAAAGTCATTTACTTTCTAATCAAAGTGTGTTTTCTTTTATATAAAATGTGTGAATAAAATTTCCTTTTCAATTTAAATATCTCCATTTCCATGCAAGCATAAATATGAGTGTGATTTTACTTTCAAGAAAAAGAGTGGATTCATTTGATTAAATAGTTACATATTTTCCTTTTCAACAAAAAAGTGAATCAAGTAGTTTAATACACATTTATTTCATTAGTCAAAGTTATAATAGGACCATCAAACACCCCCATAAGTAGACTTCTAGATCTACCATCCTACACCTTACTGTAGATTACTTTGGACACTAGCCCTGGTTGAGAAGACATCAATTAAACATTGATTAAATGAGGAGTTGAACAACACTCATCATTTTTTGTGTCATTTCTAGGGAATAAGGTGTTATTAAGGTAATAATTATTGGTCTATAGTGAACAATAGAAAAAATTGTAAAAACCATAAAATCCAAATAAAATTCAATAAATTGATGTACCATCCTAGAGACTCTAAAGGATGATTCATCCCAAAATTCCCACCAAGAACATAAGTTGAAAATCCTTCAACATCTCTAAGTAGTGAACCAAAAGTTACGAGTGAAATCTATCTACAATAATTTTTAGAAACTTAGATACAAATGAGGCCATTACCATAAGTGAGCCCCATAGGATAAATTACTCAGGATCAATCTTTTGTAGGAAGACATTATTTATAAATTGCCAAGGACTTAGAAGAAGCATTTCAAAAATCCATAGCTGAAGAAAAATTTGAGAACATTGAACAACCCATAATTGATATCACAAATATTTAGTGGGAAGATCATCCCAACTTTGAAACATCATCATCAGAAGAAAATATGGCTCTCCAATAAAATCCACAAAATCAACAACTTACACAACTAGGAAGGGCTTTTTCCTTTCCTATTGTTGCAGATCCTAATGATCAGACCCCTATGAAAAATATTTCACTAGCTAATTTGCCAAATTTCTAGAGAAGATCTATAGAATATCCTAATCAATTCCTATTTGAGTCTAAGGTGCTATGTCAAACCTATGATTACACAATAGATAGCCAAAAATTAAAACTATTTCCCTCTACACTTAAAGATGCAACTATGAGATGGTTCATGGGTTTACCTAGTGCTTCTATTAGAACATGGGATGACATGGAGATATAATTCTTAAAAAAGTATCAAGATTACTATCAAGTGCTAGAAATAAAAGAGGATTTATTTAAAATCAAATAGAATGAGGATGAATCTTTAGAGGATTATTTGGATAGATTCATGTTCACTCATAAAAGAAGTAATTATCCACTCATTGAAGAAGCTCAAAAATTGGTTTTCTTAAAAGGGTTGGATGAAGATACTAGAGATGCCTTAAATTTGATAGGAGGTGGAGATATAAATAAGTTGGCTTTCAATCAAATTTTTGAGATTTTTACCAACTACTCTCAAATAAAACCTAGAATTAGAAGAGGAAGGTTTGGGAAATCTAATGAAGTGGGTAAACTAATGAAAGAATTTTCCAATCTAAAGATAGATATTCTAGTTACAATAAATAGTACTTTAGATGGCCTTCAAGCTAAGGCAAATTTAATAGAACCCTCAACAATCTATTATCCTAAGTGTAGATAGAAACATGCCCTTAGAGACTACCCCCTAGATAAAACCAATGTTTCATCATGTGGGATTTGTGATGCAATAGATCATGATACTAAAAATTTCACCCTTATGCCTATTTTAAAAAATAAAATGAAAAAACAAGTCCAATCCATTAAAGAAGTAAATTATATCTAGAGACAAAACTTTTCCCCATAAAACTAAGCTCAAGGATAGTTTAATGTAAGAAACTCAGTTAATCCATGGATGGTACCATGGAATGTTTTAGTTCCTTCACCTTTTTGGAATCAACCCCAAATTTCATCAATCCAAAATCCATGGGTAGGACAAGATTAGATGCTAACACCCCCATGGATGGTGCCATAGCCACAACAATAATGGATACCACAACAACAATGGATGCCAAAACAATATCAACAATGGAATCTGTAGTGGAACCCACAACAACAATTCACCCAACCAAGAAGACCACTTCAACAACAAACTATAATGCCACCCCCAGTTATTTAGCAACAAGGAACAATCAATTAACCCTCAATGCCTACACAACCAATAGAAAATCCAAAAAATAAACAACCAACACCTATTTATGTTAATAAATAGGAAGAGACAATAAATGTTGGAGCTATTGATTATTCGGACATACATTTAAGATCAGTGAAAACTATACAAAAACTTATAGTTCTCATTTTTAAGATACCTGATGAAAAAGAAAAAATAGAATCATCTCAAGTAAACACTAGAGAAGCCAAAATCAAAATGAGCCTTGAAGGAAACAAAGAAAACACTATTTTTCCAATAGTTCCTTTTCCTAAAAGATTAAAATAAATTGATATTAAACCATAATCAAACTTGGTCCATGAGTTATAAAAGATCAATATTGAGGTACCCCTACTACAAGCTATTAGGGATATACCTGAATTGAACAAGATCATCAAAAACCTTTGTATCAAGACACCTGGGAGGAAATAAAAATATCTAGGAACCATTTATGTTGATGGAAAATTTGTTGATTTATTAACAAGAAAACTATTAGTTTCAAAATATGCAGATCTAGGAAGCCCAGTGATCACAGTCACAATTAGAGGTAAAGAAATTCCTAACGTCTTGGTAGATTTGGGAGAAACAATTAATGTTATGACAATTGATACTCTCCATACATTATCTCTTATGAGAATGCAACCCACAACTACCATTCTTCAAATGGTGGACCAATCTGTAACTAAACTAGAAGGGACTATAGAAAATGTTGAAGTATTAATAGAGTCTTGGGAATATCCAATAGATTTCATGGTCTTGAACCTAAAACAAAGAATCTAAGATATCCCATAATCTTAGGTAGACCATGGTTGGCTACTGTAGTAGCATTAATTGATTACAGGTTAGGAGACATGGCCATTTATAATGGGTTAAAATCTAAATGCATCTCTTTGTATCCTCCTACAAAACCATCAACAAATCACATACAAGAACTTTGGGTGGATGAATCAGAAAACACATAAAATAATATTTCCTCCTTAGCTATGATCATAATTATAAAACACTTGGAAGAATTAAATGGAGACATATACTTAGAATCTATGGACTCTTCTAGTCCAAAAGCTATGGACTTTACTAGTCCAAAAGCTATGGACTCTGTTAGTCTAGAAACTATAGACTCATGAAGGTATGGAGTTTCACACAAAACATTTCATTTCTATAGATCCTCAATGATTTTTTCATATATATTTCAATATAATCTGGTCTAAACCCTAATCTAAGCTAAATAAATAGAGTTGTCTCTAAATCCAAGTAGAAATGGGACAAAAAATGATATTAGAGCTGAAGAATGTAGTAAAGCTTGACAAAGACAAAGCTTCTATGGTAGTGTTTAGAGAAAATGTTTGGCTACTTTTCATTGAAAATTTATAGGGTTTCCATGAAAAAATGGTAAGATAATTCATCACTAATCTCACCCCTAAGTTTTTAGTTGTTAGAGGCATTGTTATTCCTATTTCAACTCAAATTATAAGTCAAATCATACAAGTTCTAGAAGAGGGAATGAGAGTGATAGGCAGAATTCCATTTAGTTATTTAATTGTTTAGTTTAATGGTAATAAGTAGACTGGGACTTTGTGTCTAATAGATTCCAAGGGAAAATCGAAAGGGATTCATATAAATTCACTTCTTGAACCTTGGAAATTTGTAGCCAAGTGGGTAATCAAGTATATCATTTATGTGGGGCAAAATAGTCTTTTAGGAGGAGAAGCCATGAAAATATTAATACACCTTAAGTATGGGAGGAAAAAACCTCATTACAATATTAACCTCCCATCCTTCATATATGGTTCCCTTCAAATTATGACTATAACTCCTAATGTTGATCTTAGGCACCATGGCCTTATTCACCTAATTATCCAACATCACTTCCTTTAGCAAGGATAAGAGGTTAGGGAGGAATTTAAGGATAGTGTAACACAATAAATTCCAAAATTTATTACATAAAAAACCTCAAATTTACCATAGGAACATTCATCTCCGCCTACTATATCAGTTGAGGAAACAACTCCAAAGAAGAAATCACAGACTGTAGTCCCAAAAAAAATCCATTCTTCTTCTTCTTTAAGAAGAATCACAATGTCTCAAATCCTTTTAGTTTCAAGGTCCCCAAAAGAACATCAAGAATATATATTGTAACCAATTCCCTTGTCAGGAAGAAGAAAATTGAAATGAAAGGTTGTTATATAACTTGAGAAGACTGAGAGTTTGATGGTTGAAATGGAAAGACAACCGAGTGTAGCTCAAAGAGTGACCAAAAGAAGGAGAAGGTTAATTTTGATATATGAATATGAATAAGAAGCTATAGACATTCTAGATAGTCTTAAAAATCTATCTCATTCACCCATACATCAAAGTATCCCTGAAACTGTAGATGTTGAATAAACTCCTTTCAAAAGGAACTTTCCAATCATAATAGAGGAGCTAATTCTAGGAGAAGATTCAATCATGGTAGAGGAATCAAGTATGGTGGAAAAAACACATGTTTTAGTTGAAACTAAAATGAATAAAGGAAAAACTATATTCACAAATGAGAAAGGAGAGTCATCTAATCTAAATGATCCTATTATGTAGTTAACCTTGAAGCTTTATCAAGCTCAATCTCTAGAGCAAAAATAAACAACTAACATTACTAACTTGAACAATCAAATGCATAACAAGGATCATATCAACTCATTATTGGTGCAAAACTTTAACACAACATCTGCCAATCAAGTAGCAAAAGTTCATAGATTAGAAGAAACGATAAAGAAAAATGAAAGTGAACAAATAGACCTCTGGATATATGTAGAAAATATGAATAAGGAGAATAGGAGATTGTAGTATTTGGTAAAATCTTCCAAAGCACTTTCTAATGTTGCACCTTCTCCTCCTAAGGTATTTGTTGACCGAAGTTGTCAAACAAGTTGTCCAGGTATTCCTACCTTGAAAATGCTAAATCAAATTGAAGAAGAATATTCCATACTCAAATATAAAAACAAAGTTACAACTTCTTCAAACAAAATATTGGAAAATAAAAATAATTAATTAGAAGCTAAGGTCCAAGATTTAGAAAAAAAATTTAGGATGCATGCAAATTAGGGGAATCTCTTCTGGCATGTAGGAATCCTTCTCCTACATATAGTTTGTTTTTATTTGAATAATTTTATAGATGGCATCTTCTGAGGATCTCTTCTCATCTTCCTTATAAGATTTTATAGCCAACAACATTTTTAGAAATTTTCTATAGTGTTGAACCTGATCAATAGGATTTGCTTTATGAGTTTTATTTGCATGATTTGATCATAGGAGACCATGAACACAATAAGTTCTTGATAAACCTTCATGTAGGAGAATTTCAACTAAGGTAATTATATTCTACATTCAAAAATCAAATATCATGGAAAAGTATATTTGAGGAGTATACAAATCATGCTAAGACTATAGGATTGTGTATCAGACTAGCCTTTCTTATCCCTAGATTGATCACAAATAATTTTAACTATGCTTGTTTAAGTGATGAAGTTAAAACTCAGTATTTACAAGATTTATATGATTATGTTATTTCTTTTGACTTGTTTTTAAGATAGAATTTTGATTTAGTGGTCACTACAAGTGTGAAAAGGTGGGACCAAATTTTAGTACCTCTTAGAAGATGAGAGGTCATGTCTCCAAATAACTTAAGATGGAGTATGATGAGAGCTACCTCAATTTTGGAAATATTAATAGAGGTAATAAACTCTGAGGGAGAAAATAACTGGATTGGAATGAGATATAAACTCCCTTTATTGATCATACATATTCTAGGATGGTAGAGTTGGGATCCACAATCAAAGGAGAAAATTAATATATGGAAACAAATGATTCAAGAACATCAGGGATTTACAAGAAATTTAGACAAACATATAACAAATGAATTTGATGACTATGATTTGAGTCAAAATTTGAAAAGCAGATGCAAGATATATGAATACAAATGAATGTTTGAAATGGGACTTGAAAAAGGTAAAGCCTAGGGGAGATGATGAGCTCATAATGTGGCTCATTATTGACATGTTATTTCCCTCAATTCATCTCTCTAAGGATATTATCTTATGCAAATCATAGATTGTTAGATAGCTATTACATGGAAAGTAGATACTTGTCTTGTTTATATTAAACCAAAGACTAAACCTTTACTTTGTTATTAATGTTTAATACATTGCATGTTTTAGTGATTTTTGTTGTGAAGAATGATCAAAAAGAAGACACAGGTGATGTATAGTGAAAGTTCAATTTTGATCTCCATCTAGTAGAACTATGAAATCACATAGAATGAATCTATGAACTCTATAGGTCCATTTTTTCATGATTTTGAGACACGTGTGTTCATATTAGTACATGGGAGGACCAATGTGAAATAGTAATAAATCACCATGAATGGCATTATTTAAAATGATGGCATAGGATTTTTTATATGGACTCTACAGGCTTATTTCTATGGACTCCATAGGCTTATTTCTACAAAATCCATAGGCTTGTCTCTACAAAATCCATAGGTTTGTTCTATGGACTCCACAGGCTCATTTCTACCAACTCTACAGGGTCAATTTTATGGATTTTGTAAAGAAAAATCTACAAACGGGGAAGCTAGTGACCAAATAAGATGAGAGAGAATCATTCCAACTAGAGTCAAATGAGGAAAATACTCACCTATTGTTTTGTAAGATTTTTTTTTTAAAAAGTTGTATATATTTAGATCTTAGGACTATTATGGGATAGTATATCTATTTCATTAAAATAATTGGATCTATTGGAAATCCAATCTCCTATCTTTGGATGAGTGGATAGAGCAAGGAATCCTATCTCTTTGCATCCTATTTTGAGTTGATTGTATTAGCATAAAATGTAAGACTTTTGTTATTGAAAGATAATAGATGAAAGATACATACAAGCATATTATAGGTTTTATAAAGATTGTAATCATTTTAGTGTTATCAATTATCACTTTAGTTTCTATCATTGATTAATCTTTGTTCCTGAGTCCAAGAGGAGCAAGGGCCCACTCTCCTTGGAACTAAGAATTGTGTATGGTACTTATGTTATGTTATATTAAATCTTTGTTATAACTAATTAGAATCTTGCTAATGTTTTCATTCATTCATAAAACATCAAAACAATTTCATAGTTCATAAGGCATTTCCTTATTCCAAAGTCATTTACTTTCTAAGAAAAGTGTGTTTTATTTTACAACAAACGTGTGAATCAAATTTCCTTTTCAAGGTAAATAAGAGTTGTGATTTTACTTTCAATAAAAAGAGTGGATTCATTTTATTAAATACTTACATCTTTTCCTTTTCAGCAAAAGAGTGAATCAATTAGTTTAAGACACATTTCTTTCATTAGTCAAAGTTAGAATAGGACCATCAAACACCCCCACAAGTAAACTTCTAGATCTACCATCCTACACCTTACTATAGATAGCTTTGGACACCAACCCTGGTTGATAATACATTAATTGAACATTGATTAAATGAGGAGTTGAATGACACTCATCATGACTTGTGTCCCTTATTTTAGGTTTGTTGTTGAGACAATCCAAGCCATGATTTGTAGGTATGGGGATATATTAAATAGATTTATTGAATAGATATCCAAGATATAGAGTGATATCTTAGAGATCTAATATGAACTTTATCATTGAATCACATAACTTCTACACTTTCAGCTAGACCATTTACAAGATATTGAATTTCAAAGCATTACTTTGATTTACTTCACTATTTATAAAGAAATGGAAATATCACTTATTCACAAATAAACATCAAAAGAGAGGAACAATAAGTCAAAAATAAAGTCTTCTTATTAAATGCATAACATAAATGCTTCTAATACCAAAACATGCCTAGATATAGTTGCATCATTGTAAGTTCACAATGGCTTAGGCTTCAGTCACATAGGGAGAGAGTTTGAGGAGTAATGGAAAATTCATAATTATAAGACTAATATAATGATTGAAATACAAAATATTATATATTTAATTATATGCATATCCTTATAGGTTTCAAGTAAAATGAAAGGAATTAGATAACCTACCTAAAATAAGAGAAGAACATCCTAGTTAATGCATAAACTCTATATAAAATCATAAATTATAGTCCTATAGCATTAGTGTTAATCCATTAAAGTATACAAAATTGGAATACATTCAATGAAACCATACATATCTACATATAATGCAATTTTACATTATTTTGATAGTGTTTGTTTGTAAATAGAGTTGACCCTTCCAACATACTAGGTAGAAGTATATATAAGGGAGAAATGGGTCTTACCTCCAAGAGGAAAAAGATACCACTCTTGGCCCTCATGGCTAAAAATGGTAAAATATAATTATGTCACAATATTTATAATTCCAAAATAGATAAGATGAAATAGAATTCCATGGCCCACTAAGGATCCTTAAGGAGATTTTTGATGTGGACTGCATCCTAATAGTTTAGGCATGATTCATCAAGCTACAAATGATTAATAGAGTAGGTTAAAACTATGAAAGTCAAAAAAATACTCATGGAGGGGCATATTTTCTTGACCTATTATATGAAGGAAGTGTGGGGAATACATACCTCTTTTGACTCTATGGCACTATGAAGAATTGAAGGACTAACCACATGGTATTTTTCCAATGTTTTTGACAACTCAATCATTTTAAAAATGACAAATGTATTGTTATAATGTTTTTATGGCACACTATCATGTCTTTCACTTATGTGTTGAATTCAAAACAAGTGTCTTGGTTGAGCTTCTTTAGATTATGCCACTTTTTAATTTTCCACTTGGTCATGATCTATGTGGAACTTACCCTAAATATGTGGACTAAAATTTATCTATATTCTAGGTCATGTTTAAAATGATAGATATATCTTTATCATGATCATAGGAATGATATTAATGTCTTGAATCTACCTTATTCCATGTCTACTTTACTCACAACATGACACTTGGATTATCCTCATTATTCTACTTGGAATCAATTTTATTAGTATGTCATCAGCCTCTTGATAATGATTTATTAATATAGAGACACTTGGTCTGATCTTGCTCATTCACTTAGTCATTGAGCTTTAGAGCATGCACCTTGGGACTTTTTCCATGGATAAGTTTGATGTTAGAATGTGTCACTATCCCATATTTTAAGGGATAGAAGGATCCATATTATATTTTTTTATTCCTATAGGATCTATATGAGTTAGATTATATCATATGTATGGCCCTTACTCATCCTAATGATCAAGGAATTTGATACTTAAACCTAATCCTATTAGTTATGGATGAGTGGGATAATACTACATGGACAACCCTCACTTGTCTAAGGGGACTTTAATATTTTATAGTGGGACTAGCCATTAAATTACCTAAAAATCTACGAGTAAAGGTATTGTACCATATGGAATTATCTTGTTTATCTAGAGGGTCACCTATCTTTGAAGTATGTGCCCATTCTTGTTATCCATACATAAGTAAGATATTTTAATGTGGATAGTCCTCATTTATTTAGGTGCTCAAGGAACCTTAGAAATTGGGCCTATTCTTATTTTACTATAGATTAATTAGATGTATACACATGGCTAAATATCATTAATCTATATGCTCAGGGGGTCCTTGCCTTAACCATTTGAATCGACAAAAGTGAGTAACTAGGATGAGGACACATGGCATAATCCTATTTACTTAGGTTCTTAGGTGAAAATGACTTAGAACCTTTAACTCATAAGCCATGGATAAGTGAGATAAAGACACCTATACAAATCTTATGAACCTAGATACTCACCAAATAAAAATATAGTCATTTTGAAAATATTTTGTGAGGAAGTTGGATGTTGACACATGGAGCAATCTTGGATCTTAAGGCCTAACCATTAGACATTGACCTGCAAGGACCTAACTATTAGAATTTGAACCACACAGATCTAGTTTATCTTAAATTTGATAATTTATTTAGGTGTAGAAGATATGTGTGATAAGGTATATGTAAATAAACTATAGTAAAATGACTAAGTATGAAAATTCATTCATACTATAAGGGATATTTCTGAGATAGATCAAACAAACTTTGGCAAGGTTACTTTTTGAATCCAAAATTATCTTAAGAATAAAAAAAACCTTGGGATAAAAATAAAGCTATCTATGTTACTTCATAGAACTAAAATTTGAATTTTATGAAGACATAGTGGTAAAAACTAGAGAGATACATAAAATAACTTTAATATATGCATCTATTTCAACCTTTAGACTTAGGCATCAATTAAACTACTATATAAACTATGGGAACACTCATATAGATTAGAACTAAATCAATACTTAATGTTTAATAAATACCTTGGACTTATGATAATGACTTCCAACTTAGTCTTAGATTGATTCATTTTAAAATAAGGCATGAACATGTAATATGATCTCAAAGAGGGTCATCATTTGAAAACTTGAAAATGGGGAGTGTTGGTAACAACAAGCCCTATATATTATCTAGGGTAAAATATATCATCTATAGGCAACACTCAAACCTCCTAACTATATATGGGTTAAATAGAAGTAGAGGGAAGAGCACTCAATTGACTCCTCTCCTTCGATCTCCATCTCCCATCTCCCATCTCTATATAGGAGAGGAGAGGGGCAATGTGAAGAATGGGCCTATTTTTCATTAAAGGCACCCTATATAGAGATATGGTGACAACCTAAATTATATATAATATAGGGGGTGATTATCTAACTATCTATAGTTGGAGGGCCCATATAGAACCTAGCATATATATAGATATGGCACCCCTATATAGTCTATATAGTACTAAAACCTCCTCTAGTTGGTGGATAATAGGTAGAGTACTTATAAATAATATACTATCACCTAAAAGGTGAATAAGAGAATAAAACCTACACCTAATATGTTGATAATATAATAACACCTAATAGGTAGTGACATCTCTCCCATGTATATTTACACAACACCTAATAGGATTCTATATGTGATAATAATGTTGGATCCCATGATAATATCAATAAATGGGGGACTCCTTTAGTATCTAGGGTCCATATAATATATAGGTCTCCTCAATGAATGTTTTAATGGATTTATGGTGTTCACATCCACTGATGACTCAATGGGATCATCCCTACTCATCAAATTTATAGGGGTGTTAATTAAAATATATACCATGGATAGATATATAAGCTAAATATCTATCAATTAGTAGGGAGTTATCTATAAATAGATAATATATAAGGATATAATATAATTATATTATGTATAATATATTACACCTACTCTATATGGAGAAGGACCCTAGATAGATATTTATAGATATATAGGTTGGGACTCATGAGAGGGAGTCAAATAAATATGAGAGGGGATATAAATTACAACTATATTGATTAAATAGTCTATATAAGATAAATATGGACCATCAACCCTCATGAATGAATATTTCCATTGAATTTAACTGGGCTAGTTAAGGCCCCCGACAAAATAGTCACTTAGTGCCTTCTACCATAGCTTCATACTAGTGGTTTCATCGCCTAAGTCATAGGTGGCCATAGATTCATGTCCTAATAAATATCTAGTGGGATTATCATAGCTAGCTTAAGATATAATCGCCCACTTTAGGTGTAGAGGTAGGATAATGAGGTGGATTACTTCATATAATAGGTCAAAAATGATGGAATAGTGCATGTGGATATAGATCCTTTATCCTGGGAGAGACACTCTTTATTATTCAATAGAATGGTGAAGTGTCCCCTCTAGATATTTTATCACACCAAATATTTAACTATTCCTTTCTTTATGACATAATAGGCATGCTAACCAAAGAAGACTGATTGAACTAATGGTTGAGGGAAACAATGACTTCCTAACTCATTGAATAGATTGGGGGAATGCCAAACTAGAGTCAATCAATCTAAATACTAAGAGTGACTATCATGACTATAAATCACAATACCCAACCCCCAAACTATATATAGAGGGAGAGGGAAAAGGAGAGGTTAGTTTCATAAGTATCAATTCAATGGTGTGTCATTCAATGGGTTTGAGTGAGAGTATTTAGAATTTAATGATGAGAAAATAGATGGTTTCAGGTTCAATTATAAGATAATATATTTATATCTCATTTTTTGCATCTTCAAATTACATGTATGTTACATATATAATCAATCATAGAATCATTTATCCATTTCACTATATATAAAACTGGTTATATATATAGTACAACTAGTCAATATAGTGGTTCCACTCATTATATGTATCCATATCCATCACAAACATATAGATTAGATAAATAGGTCCCCTTTTATATATGGTGAGAGGGGTAGGGGAGTAAATCCCCATTTCATTAATGAGAATGCCATTACCATATAGATTATACATATAGGGATATATTTAATTATATATTTGGGTGGTGAGTCAAGGGTGGAGGGGTCAAGTGCAATTAGGATAGGTAGGAATTCTCCTTTCAGTATACCACTTAATATTTTTTTTAGAGAGAGTGAATAAAACAAAG
Source organism: Torreya grandis (assembly GCA_037957365.1). Lineage (NCBI taxonomy): Eukaryota > Viridiplantae > Streptophyta > Pinopsida > Cupressales > Taxaceae > Torreya > Torreya grandis. The sequence goes on along the minus strand of JARHVA010001669.1, from coordinate 3,115,672 downwards.
TGTGATATGTTGAAATTTTCACCCATTTGTATTTATCTAGTAATCAATTTTCTAGTCTCTTTTATCCCACTTGGTGTCCCCTTCCTATTCACTTTCAAAGGTATTAATTACATAGAGAAATTTATGGACCACTAATATGGTATCAATCCTTTCTATTATTTTATAAGTCATTTCAACATACAATCTCATTTCATTCCCATTATACCTATTACCATTGATCCATAAGTCACCTCCTTTTTCCATTGGGTAGTCTATCTCAACAAAATTGATATATTCTGGTTTAAATCCATGATGGTGTTCTTATTAAATTTGATAATTAGATTTATCCATTAATGGAATAAGTGTGTTTTGGATCATATGTTACCAATGGTTGATGGGAAATGAATGATGGGGCAATAAGGGAGTAAGGGAAGAGTTATTCCTACATTTAATAAATTGATTTGTCATGGTAGATACGATAAATGGTGCATAAAATATACATAATTTTTGGATTAATGTCCTCAAAAGTTAGGTGTACACCTACACATTAAAATAAAATCACCAAAAAAGTATAGTTATCTCCACATAATATAGCCAAAGTATGTTTGATCAATTAACATTAATTATAGGTGAAGAGCATAATACATAAGAACATCTTATGATTTTTATTAGGGGAGGTAGAGTGAAATATATTCCATATGTGAAATCCCATCATATTCGGGGAGTCAAGGATTCATTGGGAATTCCTAGTTGAAGAAGGGGCAGATCAAAATATGGTATGAAAAAATCCAAATTTTATGAGGGATAGAACTAGGTTCATTCCTCTATTGAGACTCATATACAGATATGCTATTAGTAATAATTACTTTGGTGTATTACTTTATTAATATATTGGTTTGTAATTGAGGGAACCTATTCATGACTCTAGCTTGGGGGACCACTAATGAAGGATGTTGCCTACACTAAAATATAAAACTTATCATCTACTTCTATGAAAATTCTAGAAAAAGATTCTAATAAGGATACAGTTCTACATCATCTAAATATTGAAGAGAAAGATATGATCTATTGGGAATAATATATCTTTGAGACAAAATTTGAAAAATTATCTTGAAATACAAACCATACAAAAGTTATCCCCCTTTTAAGGAAATTTACCTATTTTAAATATGCATTAAGGGGCATAACAAAATTCATATAGAACTTTTCTATTCAATCACTAAATGAGATTAGACGTAATCCTACTTCATCTCCATTTATATGAAACTCTTCCTTAAGTGAAGAAACTTATAAGTCGCCAAACAATTTGTGTGAATAATGAAATGGTTAAAATGACTCATTTTAAAATGTCATGTGGTGATCCAATCCTTATTGGATATAAATCCATCAAAACAACCATGGGGAGGAAAGTGAGGAAATATTTTTATATCAAAGGATTTGTTGATTAAGTCATGGGAAAATGTCGTAATCACCCCTACTAAATGTGGATAAAAATGAAAAATATGGTTCTACCTACTAGAGAAGAGATAGGGGTGTCAACTCTTACTCAATTCCTTATTTTTATAATGATTATGATCTCCAAATTAGTGGAAACATTCCATGCAGTTGTAGAAGAAAAACATAGAGGTGAAAAATTTTGGATTAAAAGGAGTATGCTTCATAAAATTGTTTGTTGAGTATGACAAAATAAAGATAAATTCTTATTATTATATATTACTAAAGAGAAGGAACTATAAAAAACCATTCCCCACTTGTCTCTGTAGTCTCATTTTCAATAAATATAAATTATGTCATAATTCAATCTATTGTTTTTAATCCCTCTTTAGGAAATCCCCTATAAGAAATCCCCCTCTAGGAAATTGATGCAGAGCTCAAGCCCAAATTTGAATAGATTATTATTATACTTTAACCAATCTTGTCCTAAATTCTATTTAAAGATTAATTATTACTCTCAAACTTTTGAATATTTATTATTTATTTATTAAATGTCTTTATATAACCTCCATATATCATTTACAATTACTTCCCACCTTCATCAACTTCCTTACATAGCATATTCATCATTTATCTTCATATAGACTATGAGTCTAGTAAACTCCACAAGGATCTATTGATGATGGTTTTAACCACACCAATATAATAATGAGGTATCCTCTAACATTTTAGGATCTCAATGGAGATGAAATCCACTCCAAGGCACAAGTTTCAAATATGCAGTCTTAACAACTAGTTGATGGAATAATAGTTAACGCATGTAGTTTGTTAACAAGGTTTTTGGATGGAGGGGTGGTCTTTTAAAAAGGAATTAAAAATATATATGAATAAGATGGATGGTTACTAATATATAGTGTGGGTAGGTCTCAAAATAAAATAAAAAAGGAGGGAAGGGGAGAGTAGAAAAGAGAGGTTATGTGTCATTCAAGAATCACTTCCCTAGCTAGTTTTTAAGTGGAAAAGTGCTTTCAAAACCTATGCATGTTACTAGAAGTTGTTTCATACACACATAATCAAACATGGTTAATAAATCTAGGGTGATACTAATATAGGAAACTCACATACCTCAGTAAAAGGTTTCTCCTTTTAGAGTAGTTATTGTACACTCTTAATTAGGGGATTATGGCTCAGTTTTAGTGAGGTATCTAAGGTAGTTGTTGCACACTCACAAAAAACTATTTCAAATGAAAAAACTTCTACACATTCAAAATTTATGAATCAATAAACTTAATTGCCAATAATCAATGTAATTTACCAATCCTTCAATAACTATTTCACATTTAATACTAGTATATCAATCAAGACAATAAATCACTCATTTAAAGTTGTAGAAAACTAAGAGTTACTAAATCATACAACCAAATAAATAAAATTGATTACACAAATAGTGGAAATAAAATACACAAACACATGAGTTGACAATAAAAAATTATTTTGGTGTTGTATATTGACTAAAAAATCAAAATTATGGATTACAATTATTTAAATGGACTTGGGGAAGGGGTCACCTCATTCTATAAGTTCAAGTAAAATTCATGACATGTCATAGTTATAACTTGAGTTCTAACTGTAGTCAAATCCATATAGAGTTTTATATTACAATTTATAATAGCCTCATTTATCCTTTACAAAAAACATGCAACGTGTGCATGTGTAGAAAAATGAATTAGGCCACTTTACAATATGGTTTAAACTTATAATAAAACTAAAAATATATAAAATATATAAGCTGATACAAAATTTTCATGTAATAAATCTTAGACTTTCAAGGTTGTGTTGACATTTGAATGGTTGCATGGACTTTAGTCATCACTATGGTTGTGTTGTTACATATGGTAATTGTTGTTTTTGATGTGGCACTAGAAGTAGTATCTTGAGTTTGATTCTTATTTTCCTATATTTATTACTAGCACTTATGGGAAACATCATGATGTTATCAAATGATCTCCAATTTCAATAGAGGTGGTCTATATACTTTGTCAACCTATCCTAAGAGCTTTACATGCTCTATCTTAGTTGTCTAGAATTTAATCTTAAAGATTTCAACTTCAATCACTTTCTTTCTAGTAAAGCTTAACTTTTCCTTTATGTCCTCCAATGATAACCCCTATAGACTTTACTTAAAACTATATGAGGCCTCTTGAATGAGTTAATGGAAGTTAATCTTACTAATCAACTTCCATATAACATACTTGACTTTAGAAAATTTTAAATCATTCAAAATTTAAAGGATAAGGGTCACATTTTCTTAATACTTGGAGAAAGTCCTTATCCATTATTAACCATTCCTTAGCCTCTTTTATCCTAATGACCACCAGGTTGAGGGAATTGGATGCCTCTAGTGGTGTCATGAGATCTAAGTAGATATAAGCCTTATTAAATTTATAAACAATCAACATCTTCAATTTATTTCCATCATCCTTAAAAGAATTAAGTAATTCATGAGTTTTTATAACATGTGAGGCAAATTCAACTTGCATGAATTCTAATGCTTCCAAAGAATTATGACATTTTAAATCTTCCTCTTGGACATTAGCTTCAATGCCAATTGGTATATGCATAATCTTATGATTCTCTCTCAATTGATCTAACTCAAACTCCAATTCCTATCTAACCATCTATGTGCCTTCATGGATTTCCACCATGGCATCCTTTTATGCCTTAGATAGAGATATAAAGTCTTTAGTATATGGGGATTTCCCCAATTGCCTATTTTATCTCTTGGTTAAAGGGAAAACCTCTTTCCTCTCTTAAAAAATCAATTCCCTACCTGAATCATCTTACAAATTCATGTTGGAGACTTAGGTTGTACCCTAGCTAAAAGCAAAAATGTTCAAGTCCTACCCTCAAACCTGGTCCAACATGGGAATGACCCTAGGTTATGGGTTACCTATATTTGGGTTAGAACTCTAGGGTTTTTTAATGAGTCTAACTCCTTGGATAAGATAATTTGGATCTCACTTTATAGAATATAATCAAGTTGGGAAGAAAATATTTAAGAAGTTGCATAAAATAAGACCTATTATAACATGTGGTGATGCACCATGAATTTATCATATCCACTCTTAGCATGAACCCTTGGCACACTAATGGATCATGAATAAAACTAATACAATAATTTTTATGATTTATAAGTAGTAATATTTCACATATAGGTGAATTTTATGTAATAATATTGGAGGAAAATGAAGATACGGTTTGGTTGAAGACACTTATAGACAACATTGCATCATATTCTTGAGATATCAATGCTATGACACACTATATGATCTACAAAGAATATTTTTAGCATTCACATTGAATTTGGACATAAAAGGGAAGATTATACCACTTTACATATCAAGTAAACACAACATACCAAGCATATATTGAAAAAGACTATAAAATACCTTTTTCATTACTCTAAGAGGTGTAGAACACAATTTTTGGTAGAGTCTAGTCATACCAGCCTAAGGGATCAAAATCAAGGCTTAGAAGCCTAAATATAAAGAAGAATGGAATGAGGGAGAGAAAGTTTTTTAGAATTGAAGGGGTCATTATTAAGCTCAAATACACTCCCCCAATTATTTATGAAATGATGATTATTTTGGTTATAATGGCAGGATTAAGTCATTTTCAAGTTGAGTGCCGATGTTGATGTAGTTACAACAATTAGATCCATCTATTATGCTCCTATTTTGGTACTTATTACTAGTTAATTTTTCATGGAAGAGTTTTAAAAAGGGGCATAATTATGTCATTGGTTTTGAAAACAAACCTTGACATGTCTACCTCTATGGCCTTGTTTTGAAACTTGAAATTGAGTCCACCATGGACAAAACCAATTTATATTGGTTTTTCTATAATCTTGACACTTCTACTTGTCAGCCTTTGCTCTATATCAGGTATACAAGACCTTTTTAATATTTCATGGATTCCTAAAGGTGACCCTTGGCCTTGTATTTTCTATTTTGGTTCTTCTTATATTGTCATTGAGTTTGGCACCTTTTTATATTAACTTGCCTGAGTCGAAAACCTGCAACTTTGACTTTCATCAAAAATCCTAGACTTTACTTTTCTTGATTATCCATCAAAATGTAACTCATATTATTTACCTCCTCTCACATTTTAAATCTCAAGTTACATGAATTCCCACTGATCATTGATCTTGAACTCAAGCTAACATGTCATTGACACTTGGTACCTTCACATTTGCACTCAAGATTCACTAACCCTTTTAACTTGATCACGTGCCATCGATTTCTTTAATATGATTAAATGTGATCCATTGATATTATAGGGACCCATTGAAACTATCATATCATCCTTGTACTTTCATATTTATATGTATATCTCAATGCCAACTATTGGATATGCTTAGATTTAAAAACAAATGGCTATTTACTAGGTCCTAAATTTAACATTTACACGAACATCATTTGACATCCCACAGACCATAAAATTTAAGCTCAAAGGATTTTTTTAGTGGTTTAAATTAGACTTCTACATGAACCTATCTCATTATTTGACCAAATTTGAAGATTTATATCTTGAAGTTCAAGAACCATGGAGGGACCAATTTTTTTAGAGATGTTCCTAAGACTAAAAACATTATGCCCACTTGATCTATTGGCTCTAGGAAATTTATAAGTGAATTTAAAAAAAATTTAAGTTATCTCACATGTATAATTTTGTTTGACATATGCATGCCTATCATGGTAAAAAATGGCTTAGTATGGAAACTTATTGAAATTTTTATAAGGACCCAACTTTGAACATGCATAACATTTGCTACACTTGGATGCATGACCTGAAACTTAGTGTATATGTTCTTGTGACTAAAATAAATAAAACCATGTGATCATTATATTATAAAACTACCACATTTTTGAGATATATCACCATAAAATTACTCACTTAGCTCTATTTGAGATTCTTTGAAAATTGGCCAAGTATGGAAACTTAGTGAATTATGCCTGAGAGGCCAACTTTGAACACTCATATATCCTATTATGCTTGGATGCATGGCCTAAAATTTGACACATAGTAACTTGGGAATAATATTAAAAAAATAATATTATTAATTCTCCTTAACTAATCTACACATGGTAATGATAATGTCAACAAGCTGCCTACTCAAAATTTCTACCACTAGACCCAAAATGTCAAGATGAAAACAATGAAGAACCAGATGAATACCATACACTTCCATACTCATTATAATCACCATTGAAACCACATGGGGTATATTTAACTCTATTCCTATCCTTATAAATTTATAAATTAAAATTTAAGTGAATTAAAATTGTTTCAAAAGTAATGCAAGCTACTTGATCCCTTACGTCCACTCATTCCATCCAAAAGTTCAAATTTTGCTCCATTTTTTTTATCTTTAGGAAACTACATTGAATCCAAGAAAAAAATTGGTATGTGGGAAAAAGTTAACAACATTTTTATCAAATAATAGGGAAACATGCCTACTATTCTTGAGAACTTAGACTAATTTTCCCTATTTAATCCATTGGGCATGGAGTCTCCTGCCTCTACAATTGAGTTGGTCTAAAATTAGATACAACATTGACCCTTTTTGGATAACCCCTATTGAAGCAAAAGAGTAAAAATAGAAACAAAAACAACAACAAAAAAGTTTCCAAGGAACTTATGAAAGGGAAACATAGAACATAAAGGAAACTAACCTAAAATAAAGCAAGAATAACTAGTCTACTAAACAAATGTACACAAAGGCACTTGGAGAAAAATATGAAACTACCTATCCTAAAATAACCCAAAAAAAAAAAAAAAAAAAACTATACAAAATAATTAACTTTTTACATAAAATAGCTTCCCTTACTCACTAATCTAATATACTTTATAGGCTTGAGGGTAGCCACCCAAATATAGAGGAGTGGTTAATGAATATATTGGCAAAACACCTTTCCAATAAAAAGAACAAAAATAAACTTACCCACCCAATATTGTTGATTGGACAAACTAGAATCTTGGAGTGGATATGAAAGATTATCTTTCTATAATTTATTCTCAAATTTGTGCTTTGAATTAAGCACAACTTGTGATGGCTACTCTTCATCATCCTTCAACTGACCTAGGTACCCGATAGGACATCCTCTTATCAATAAAAACATTGAGCAATCAGATTTTACCTCACTCTTGCACTTAGTTGCTTCATCGTTATGTACCTTAGGCACAATTAGGTTAGAGACTTCTTTAAAAACATGCTCATATTGAAATATTTATTCATCCTTCATGTTTTCCTCCAACACCCAAAGTGGTGGTTCTTGAAGCTACATTTCTTGAGCCTTCAAGATGTCCTCTTCATCAACCTCAATCAAGGTTTCATCTTGTTCCTTTAATATAAATTAGGGTTGATTTGACCATTAAATGTATAAAAAGACACCTTTGTCTTGTTCAAGGTCTGATTTACCTTTCTCTAGTTCCAATTCATTAGTGCTACCATGTTTTGATAAATCATCTTGAAGTAAACCATCTTTTGGTTCCTATTTTTGATCCCCTTCTTGATTTATGTAAATTGGACCTTCAATATTCCATTCAAGGTTTTCTCTATTTTCAATTTGAATATTTTCCTCATCAAGATCTAGGTCATTAATGTCAAATACATGCTAATAAGTTTTGTCTAAACCTAATTCTTCCTCTTCTAAATAAATTTGGATGCCTATTATGATCTCATCATCATAGATACTTGCATTATCTTCTTTAGGTTTACCTATGACTACAAGTTCCTCCTATATCCTTTTTATAACAAGTTCCTTCTCTAAGAATAAGATGGTGGGAGGGTGAAGAAGTTCACCTAGCTTATAGCTTATAAAAGTATCCTTCTAGCTAGGGACTTTGAATGGTCTCTTTGTTGGTTCTTGAATTGGTGCCTCCTTATTTTTATATATGCCTTTCTTGACTAATTCCCATGAGGGGAATGTGTAATAAACAACCACCTTTTCCTTATTATGACTCTCTTCCTCTCTGTCCATATTAAACTCTAGTTCTTTGATTTGTCTATCTATATTCTCTTTGGAAAGACTATATTTAAGGTGGTCAATGGCCTCATGGAGATTAGAAACACAAGAGCATTGGTATGAGATACAAGAGGATTCTTGAGGAAGATGAGTGGGATCTTAGATATAAACAATAGGTTGTTACATAATAGTCTCCTTTTTTCTGAAGGATTTCTTGGATTGAATTCCAAGAAGGGAAAGTCTAAGGAATACATGAATAACTTAGAACATAAGAGGGGTCACATAGAGTAGTTATTTAAAGGAGGATGGGTGGCATATATGAGGGATGAGGTGGTGTATATGAAGACACATGAGTTTGGTGGAATTGGACCTGCAATTCATCAATGCATCTTAGCTTATCTTGATGCTTTTAATGTATCCAATTACATCCATCATCTCACTTAAGAGGTTCTTCTAATTTTATTCCTTGATAGGTGTCCATTGTTTCTTCATTAGATATAATGCATTTCTCATGACATGAATTATATAATTATGGATATCCTCACCATATCCCCTCTATGTATTAAGGTCTATCATCTAAATTTCATATGCTAAGAGCATTTACCCATAATTTGAAATGGATCAGTTTGGGGAAAAACTAGGGACACCTTGAGCCTAAGAAGGATGATACACTAAATTTTCATAACCATTTGGGGTGAATCCATACACATTGCTAACCTAATATGAAGGATGTTGAGGTAAATAATAATCATACTAATCAAAAGATGATTGATACATATAAAATTATAGTGATTAGGCACCTTAGATGCTTACAAACAAAATCTCTAATTTAGATATACCATTGATGTTTGTATAATGCCTCCAAAGGATGATATGTAGAAGAACAACATCAAAAATCCTTACACTACTTTAGAACTTGGTCCCATCAAGCATGCCAAAACTATTATAGACTCAAGTTTCACCCTAGATAAAAGCATAAATGTTCAATTCCTACTCTCAAACCTAGTCCAACATAGGAATGACCCTAGGTTATGTGTTACTTGTATTCGGGTTAGACCTCTAAGGTTTTTTAACAAGGCTAGCTCCTTAGATAGGATAATTTTGATCTCACTTTATAAAACCTAAGAAATTTAGGATGAGAAGAGTAAATAATTTTCATAAAATTAGACCTATTCTAACATGTGGTGATGCACCATGAATTTTTCATATCCATTCATAAGCTTGAACCCTTAGCACACTAATGGACCATGAATAAAACCAATACAATGTTTGTTGTGATTTATAATCAATATTATTTCACATAGAGGTAAATTTGATGTTCTAAGGATGGAGGAAAACAAATATAAGGTCTAGTTAAAGACACTTATAGACAACATTCCATCATATTCTTAAGATATCAACATTATGACACATTATATGACCTATGAAGAATATTGTTAGCATTTAAGTTGAACTTAGACCTAAAAATGGAAGATTAGACCACTTTACATATAAATTAAACATAGAATACTAACCATATATTGATAAACATTTTAAAATGCCTTTATCATTACTCCAAGAGGTGTAAAATACATTTTTGGTAGAGTCTACTCATACCAACATGACAGATGAAAATCAAGGCTTAGAAGCATAAATATATAGAAGAATGGAATGAGAGAGAAAAAAAATTTATCACTAAAAGTATAATTATTGAGATCAAATAAAATCCCTCACTTCTTTCTTCAATGATGCTCCTTTTGGTTACAATGGTGAGCTCAAGTCATTTTCAAGTTGAATGTCGATGTTAATGTAGTTACAATAGCTAGATCCATTTGTTATGCTCTTATTCTAGTACTAATTGCCCCTTATTGGTTCATTTTTCATGGGAGAGTGGAGAAAAGGGGAATAATTATGTTTTTGGATTTGTTAATGAACCTTGATGTGTCTACCTCTTTGGCCTTATTTTGAAACCTAAAACTGGGTTCACCATGGACAAAACCAATTTATATTGGTTTTTCTATAATCTTGACACTTATGCTTATTACCCTTTGCCCTATATTAGGTATAAATGACCCTTTTAATATTTAATGGAGTCATAAAGGTGACCCTCAACCATACAAGTTCCATTTTGGTTCTTCTTTGATCATCATTATACTTAACACCTTTCTATATTAGCTTGCATGAGTTGAAAACTAGCATCTTTGACTTTTGTCAAAAATTTCGGACTTACCTTTGCTTCAATGGTCATTGAAATATGACTTAGATTATTGACATATTAACCTCATCTCATACATTCAATGTCAATTTTAATGAATTCCAATTGATCTTTGATCTTGAACTTGAGCTAATGTAATGTTAACACTTGGCACCTTCACATTTGCACCTAGGATTCACTGACCCGTTTGGCTTGATCATGTGCTATAAATATCTTTAGTATAATTAAATATACACATTTTATCTTTTGGGGACCCATTGACACTACTAAATCATCCTTGTATTATTGGATCTATAAGTATGGCTCAATCCCAACCATTGGATCTACTAAGATTTAAAAACAAATGACTATTTACTAGGTCCTAAATTTGATGTTCATGCAAATGTCATTTGACATTTGTGAAGACATATTTGACATCTTAAAGATCATTAAATTTAAGCTCAAACTATTTTTTTATTGGTTTAAATATGATTTCTATGTAAATGTATCCCATTATTTGACCAACTTTAAATATTTATATCTTGAATCGCAAGAACCATAGAGAGATTGAATTTGCTTGAGATGTTCTTGAGACCAAAAATAGTGTGACCACTTGATTGTTTGGATCTAATAGCTTTATAAGTGCATTTATAATTATTTTAAGTGAGATCACTTGTGAAATTTTTCATGATGTCCATGTTCCTATCATGGTAAAAAATGGCTAAGCATGAAAATTTAGTGAATTCTATCTAAGGAACTAACTTTGAACATGCATAGTTTTTGTTGCACTTGAATGAGTGACCTAAAATTTAATGCATGTGTTTTTGATACTAAACTAAAAAAAAATGTGATCATTCTCTCCTAAAAATACCACATGTTTGAGATATATCACCATAAAACTACTAACTCCACTCTATTTGAGCTTCTTTGCAAATTGGCTAAGCATGGAAACTTAGCAAATTATGCCTACGAGGCCAACTTTGAACACTCATATATTTTGATGTGATTGGATGTATGGCCTAAAATTTGGTGAATATAAACTTGGGACTAATGTGACCAAAATAATATGACTAATTCTCCTAAACTCATCCACACATGGCAATGACAATGTTAACAAGCTGTTTACTTTGAATTTCTACCACTAGACCTAAAATGTCAAGATGAACACAATAAAGAATTAGATGAATACCATGTACTTCCATATTGATTATAAGCACCCTTAACACTGCATATGATCTCTAAAACTCTATTCTTATCTTTATAAATTGACAAATTACACTTTAAGTGAACTTAAAGTGTTTTAAAATTTTGACAAGCGACATGATCCCTTAGGTCTATTAATTCCATCTAAAATTTATTTAGATCTTGCTCCATTTTTTTGATCTCTAGAACACTATACTACATCCAGCCAAAATCTTAGTATGTTGACCAAAATGGCAAAAACCTCATCTTCCTCACCCTTTAAATGCTTCTATATGGTTTTCAAATAAAGTTGTAATAAAGGGGAGCTAAGTTATTTTAAAGATGGGAAATAGAGAGGTCTTGGCCCTTAAGTCTATGGTATATGGAGGAATTATCAATTGATTAATGTCTATCTCCTTTGAGGTTGTGAGCACAATCTCTTATTCAACCTCCAGTACTTCTTTGTTTCTTTTATAATGTTGTTAGGTATGGAAGTCCAAATAATATTAGACCAATCCAATCCTCCATACTAGGGGAGTGGATGGAATATGACCATTTGTGTCTTTGCCTTTTTGACCTTATTTAAACTAGTAATAATGGCATCTTGTGATGGAGTGGCAGATGGCATGGAGAGTGTGATTTGGGTGGATTGAACATGGAACTAAGGAGTGGTCATGGTAGTTTCACCTTCTTGGATGCCCTTTTTATATTCAATGATCTAATAGTGGTACTATTAAAAGGAATACTAGAGGTAGCCATGATGGAGGTGAATCGAATGGGGGTGGAAAATGGATAAATGGTGGTGGTAGATGGAGTAGTGGTTATTAAAGTATCCTTATAAAAATTTAGGGTGAGTAAGTGGAAATGCAATAAAGAGGAAGAGCTAAATGGATTATTAGAGGTGTAAATGATAACTTCCACCTTAGGGGTTTTCAAAATAGATGAAATAGACACAAAACTAAAAATGGGAATGAAAGAATAAATTAGGGAAGTGGTATCTAGAACCTAAGTACCTATGATGTCCTCCAAAGCTGATGATTTCCATTTGTTAGCTTTAAGTCTCAAAGAATTAACTTTTTTTAACTCTACTTCTTCATCATAATCTTCTTCTTCCTCTTTAATTTCTAATTATTGGGGCACTATAGGTATGTTATGAGATTATTATATTTTAAGACTACCTATGGGAGTCCTACGCTTCCTCTTATATAAAATGGTAGTCTTTGGATGTGACAAGGATCCTTTCTAGACTAAAAAAACTACTTCATCTATGTTTACCCTTGAAGATGTAGAAAATTACAATTGGGAAGTAGTTGTAGGCATCTAAATTATACTAGTAGCTTATTATTCTTATCCTTGCCCTTCCTCATTAGAGGAATCCAAATTTATGGGGTCTCCTAAAGCTCCCATAGGGCTAGGTTAACTCGCCCTAGGTTATTTCTTAATATCCTTCTTCTTGTAAGGAGTCCCTATTATGGACCTCCTTGTTCCTTGGATTGTTTTGTGGCCTGGCCTTTCCAAACGTTTGAGTGTATCCACCCTGCATAAAGTGGCTTTCTACTATATAATTACCTCATAGAAATTTAAGGTTAATATTTAATCACCCTCAAGTGATCCTCCTTAAAACCAAAAAGTCTTTCTCTTTCTAAGACCTCCTCATCATTTTGTGTATTCATGAACAAAAAGTCATAAGCATAATATACGTGCTAGTAAGGGATGTTAAGGCCTTCAATATGATTTTGGATGGAACCATGAGGATCCCCATTTGGTATATTTTAATTGGGTGTTTTAATTCATATTTTAAGGAGTTAGGCACTTATCTTGTTATCCAAGTCAATTCTAGACTCGATATAACTAAGTACAAGTATATTCCCATAGTGCTCAACATTTATCATTTAACTGCATTGACATTAATTCACATAAGGCACAAGCCTTATGAATTCACCTAAAGTTTAGTAGAGAAATAAATGGGGACTACATTGGGATATTCATGACATGGTGAAACTAATTAATTATAGGACTTGGTCATCCCAATAATAGCTTTGGTAGGTTCAAGGGTGCAAGTCATTTTTGGTCTGAGTCTCATGGTCTATGGGTGCAAGCCTATTTGGGGACTTAGTTCTGGCCATAGGGGTGCATGCTTATATTATGTTGGTTTTATTATCTAAAGGGTATAATTTATTGTTCCACTAATCTTAGCATCATCTAAAACTTTGAGGGGTCAGTGGAATGCTTTAGATCAAGTTCATACTAGACTCATTCTTCATGTAAAGATAAAATTATTGGGCATGGGTTCTTATCTACACTTAAACTATTTTATAGAGTATGATGGCATCATATTTTACAAAGGGATGCCATTAATGAATTAGTCCAAATATTTTCTAAACTTAACATTCATATATTTAAGTTATACCATTATAACTATTGCATTCATTCACATTCCAAAGACATTAAATAGAGATATAACCAGATCAAGCTCAAATACATGCAACACCATTATTCATTAAGCAAATTCCAAATAAACAAAGTACATGATAAGTGAAATAGAGAAAATACTAAGCTAAAGCTAATAAAAAACTAGAGGCTCATAAGTGAGCTTGGGCACTATAATATAGAGCCTCAAAGGCATCCATGGTATACCTAACACTAATGGTGGTTCTTGTAGTCTAGTTCAATTTCTCTAGAGCTTCACTACATTCATCCATGTATATTTCTTCATTTGATCAAGCTTGGATTTATATCACATAGGAGTATTTCCTTACAAGGGTGAAGAGTGCATGTTAGGTGCTGAGTTAGAGCATTTGTTGATCATTCCATTAGATCCATCACCTTGCACCTTTTGCATTAAAATCACCATGTGTAGTCTCTCATGAAGAGGTCCTAAAAAATTGGGTGCTAGTTACCCATCTACCAGTTGGTGTAAGATGTGATTTGATTCTAGTTGGTGAAAAATATACCAAAATGGTAATCATGTCAAGTAATTCCCTCATGTTGAGATGTCTATCAAGTTTTCATATACCCATACTTAGTAAAAATAGGGTCTCAACATTACCCCATATAAAATTTCTAGTTCATCCTTAGACTAGGCTTCTAAAGCCTTGGGTGCATAAAACTCAAGCATGTTTTCCTTCATCTTAGTGCTGAAGTCCTTAAATCCCTAGATAGTGAGATTGATTTCCTCTATGACACTATCTATTTATATGGATGTGGTGCTAAGTATAATCACATCAGTTCTATCTAACTCCTTCCTAAATGCCTCTAACCTTTCCTTAGCCTTTTTAACTCCTCTATTTATGATTACTCCTTGGTTATAGGCCTTAGTTTGTAAGGTGTAGACGAGTTCTTATAGGTTTTACTCCTAGTATTTTATTTATGAGATTAACATGTTGAACCTTC
The DNA here is from genome assembly GCA_037957365.1 of Torreya grandis. NCBI lineage: Eukaryota > Viridiplantae > Streptophyta > Pinopsida > Cupressales > Taxaceae > Torreya > Torreya grandis. Next base: position 3,100,483 of record JARHVA010001669.1, on the reverse strand, counting down.
CCATTATTTTTTTGTACTCCACCCTACTCATAGAGTACACCTATGCCATCACCTCTTCCTTTACCCCATTTACCTGCTTGAGTCACACATCTATGAGTAATGCATGATTAAAAAATTTAATAAAGATAGAATAAGCTATATCTACACCATCTTGTAGCTTTTTGAAGAGGTCTTATACATCTTTGAGATTGGTAGCTAACTCTTTCTATAACATAGTGCATGGGTCTTCTTCTTCTTCCTATGTTATCTCTAATTTCAACCTCAAGAGCATATGCTCTACTATCACTCACACTTTGTCAACCTATAAGAGGTTTGATATATCAATGCCAAACAAAAGGAATGGTTTGATGAACTCTATATGCTTGACTAGTTGCTACAACTTAAAATTTATGGATTGTGCCTCTTCTTTAGCATCCATGACAATCTTCTTCCATTTATTTTCCCTAACATAATTGATGATGTTCTTCCATGCAACATTAGTGGCCATCCAAATGAGTACTTTGGTAGACCTAACTAGGTTCATGGTATGGGGATTTAGTATAAGGAAGTCTTACCCCTCCTCAAGTTTGATCATGCCCAAAAGAGCCTTTTGAGGTACCTTAAAGTGAGGCTCATCCATGTAGCTATCAACCAAAACTGAATGTTGTCTACACATCCTATCTATGGCATATTTGGGGGCATGTATTTAAACGTGTAAAAGTCTTCCTCTATCCACCCATTCTACATCTCTCTAAGGCTCAATTCTATGCCTTTTACTTCTATTATAGCTAGCTCTATTTTCTCTTGTTCTTCCTCATTAGGGCTACCACTTTATTTTGTGATTTCATCCAAGGTTTATTACTCCTCTTCCTCAAGGGGTTATTATTTGAACTTGTCTCCTTTGTCTATTTATTCTTCCAGGGGTTCCTTAGTGCTAACCTATAGGGGTCTTCCCTTAGCACCAGTTTTGCCTTCTTCATGCTTCTACTAGGTCTCCACAAAACTCTATGTGTGTATATTTTTCAAGGCACCAGAATCACCTTCATTTTTTTTAGGCATCCCTTCACTAATTGGTCACTTATATTATACAAATTTATCTATTTTTCTAGTGGGGGTGTTAGGCATATTTTCTACCACTTTCATGGTTGGTTTTGCACTTATGGTAACCTTTTTTTTCTTCTCTTTCCTAGCCTTTGCTTCTTTGGTAACCCTCCTTTTCCTAGCCTTTTTCCCTCAATCTTATCCTCCTCATATTTTATTCTATTAATATCTTCTTCAGTCATTCCAACTTCATTGCCTTCCTCTTTTTCTCCAACACTTGTGCCATTTTAGTCTCTTCTTCACTACATCCCATTTTCCTCCACAAGATTCTCTTTTCCTCCTTAGTTCATAGAGACAATGTGTAGGGATATTTTAATGAGGCACTTGGTAGCTTTATTTCTTCTCCAAGTGTAGTGGTAATGCCACCTTGGATGGCCTTCTGAACTTCTTTGAGATTGGGCTCTTCATCCCCTTCTTCTTGGATAATGTAAAATTTTATCCCTCCTTATTCTGCCTCTTCCTTTATCTCTTCCTCCCTTCTTTGTGAGTTGTATTATTCTTTCTTCATTTCTACCAGGGTTATTTCTAGAATCACAATAGGCCCCTTGGAATTTTTCTTCTTCAACTTCTTACTAGTTGAATTAGTTTTCATCATGAATGTCATGTAATTCTTTTTTGGATATAAAGGAGTAGATTATTCATCAGAGGTGACCCTTAACCTTATGCACTCTTGTATTTCTTCAATATTTTCTCCTCACTTTTTTTTGGGAGACTTATTTTGTAATGTTAGCACTAGCACCCCATCATTGTCTCTCTAGAGGGGAAAATCATTGTATTTCCTAGGGTCTGCACCCTTATTTCATGGCTTCAACTCATAAAATAAATTGAAGATGTTCCATATGATTATCTCTCATTAGATGGGATTGATGTCCATTCTATCAGATTCATCCTCCTCATCTTTTGTGTCTTTCCCTCCTAGGTGCACATACTGGTGCCTTAGTCTACTCCTTTCTAGTTCCACAACTTTTACTAGGATATCTAGCTATTGCTCATGGGGAATCCTCCTTAACCCATCCCAAGTATTTTATTAAAAATGCATAGGGGAGTTTCAACTAGCTAGATAGGTTTCCATCTATGAGTGTTAGGTGCACTACACAAAAGTATTGCATGATGGTGAAGGTTACTATCCCATATATACTTTGGGGAAGCTCCTGCAATAAGCATCATTATATTATAAACACCTTAATGCATTGGGTACACCACCCCATGACTCACAACTTGTATTTTTTGGATAAGGAAGGTAGGAAGGTGAATTCTTGGTACTTTATCACTATGGAATCTTTGAGTGATGAGAAGACCTAGAGATTGTCTTCATCACCATTAGGCATGCCAATCTCCTCCATAACCATCAATATCAATATTGACCCCCACCTAAAGGTCTCTCATAGCTTATAAAAATCAAGAAAATTCTTTACCATATCTTCAAAAATAAATTTCAATATGTTAAATTTCACCCCTTACACCATATGATGGGCTATGTAGAAGTAGGCCTAGCTAATGCCCACCCATATCTCACTAGGGAAAATATTGGAACTTATGAGTTACACCACTATTTTCATGCTAGGGTCCTTTATATCCTTTATAGGGAATATGAATCCTCCCTTGTAGTAACCAATGAGTTTCATGACACTTTCTACTTCAACATCATCCACCATCATTCAGTGGATGTCAGTACCCGAGTTAAGAAGTTTGATGATTTTATCAATTAAGCATGTTGATATCTTCATGTACCTCCCTGCAAATTAGAAGTGGTCTCCATGGACATGTGAGATGAGGAATTACATGAGCTTCTTTAGATTATTAAAACATGATAACTCATATAGTTAAATTACACCAATGGTTAAAATCTTGTCTTAAATGGAGACATCAAATAATGTTATGCCCACCTCTCTCTTTGTCCCCATGTTAACCACCTAGTCTTTTTTGATTTCTTGTGCATTGCTTGGGGTGTAGTTTTTATAATCTTTTAGCCTATAAGTGTGTGAAAAAGACACCCAAGTTTCCATATCATGACCTCTAAGGCAAAATTCATTTCTCTATAATACATTTTGGCAAGCGCCTTGGGGTTAACCTTAATAATGCTTACTCCCTCAACTGACTACACCTTATTTTTTATAAAGGTTGTCTCCACTATTGTCCTCTCCCATTTTATGTCCTTATACACCTATAATAAACTATAAATCATCTATTTCTTTCCCATTTTGTAATGGATAGTATTGAATCATAATTTGTTGATTATGATAAAGCTTCTAATGTTTTTTGGCACTACTCATAGTCATGGGGTCTACGACTATGACTTCATATCTCAAGCTTCATTCACTATTAATGGTGGCATTCACATCACTCAGAGTTTTTTGTTTTCTATTTCTTTCACATTTCATTCCACACACCACTCTATTTCAATCTTAATGGGAATGTAATTTCATTCTCTATTCAATAATTCTCTTTTTACATTTGTGGGTGATTAGGGTTTTATTTTTCTCACTTTACCTCTAGTTCAACTTTGGTTTTGCTCTATGTTTTCATTCAAATTATCTTAAGGTTTGTAACATAAACCATTTAACCTTTGTCTCCTTTATACCTTTATTCCAACTACTATCTTTATTGAAGGTGAGTAATGGCATGGTGGTACCTAGATTTATTGAACTCCATTAAAATCCATGAAATCTATAAAAATTTTCTACCACATACACATTTAATGTGGATCTTTGAGCCTCTATCATAATCTCATTAAATTTTCTAAATGGTATTTTTGGTGAAGTTACATATAGGTAAAATTATCACTTCCCACATACCTTTGGGTGGATGTCAACTTGTTTGGGTGATCTTCCTCCTACACTTCATTTACCTTAGCACGACCTTTTCCCTTCTTATGGCAACCTGGGCATAGAGCTTCAAATGCCTATTATTCATCCTTATTTTTTCCATCTCCTCTTTCCTTTATATGATTCCTTTTAAGTGTGATTCTATTAATTGGTTGATTCTTTTTGCTTTTTTCACTTTCCTTGGCCTATCCTACCCCATAAATTTTTTTGTGCTAGTCCTCCATCACTTCACTCTCCTTCATTGATCTCTTGAACTTGATCATCTGATGTACCTTCTTTCTATCTCTTGCACACTAGTAGCCTATGTTCATCTCTTTGTCACTTAGTACTGAAATTTGTACAAGTCTTACAAACTCTATACACCCAAAAACTTGGGTTTTAGGTGTTAGGTGATTATAAAGTAATTGTGCTTAACTCACCCAACTAGAGATATGCATGTAAGTGCTAGATTAGTTCTGTTTTAGGCCTGTAAGTACCTCAATTATAAAATTATTACCAAATCAACATAAAACAACACAAATTATAAGGTAATGTTTGGATTGTTCCAAACTTATTTATGGTTAGTATAACACACCTAACTTGTGACTAGGAAGTCAATATTCTAATGGTGCAATTTGCATCCTATTTTCTATATGGATTCAATAATTTACCATTGAAATGACTATAGATAATTTCACCCAACAACATATACAATTTATATTAACCTATCTCCAGTGTGTTGTGGATGACATAAGGGCCCATATACCTAAGTCATAGCTTGCCTAGGTGCTTTAGGTACTTGGAGTCATAGAGTAGGACCAATGATCCTTTAATTAAAACCTTACACTTAATATGTTTATCATGTCAAAGCTTCTAATACATATTCTCTATATATTATCTCCATCTTGCTTGGGTGCACATCTCATCCAAGTAGTTTAAGTCCTTCAGCCTTGTGTTTAAGAATTCTTGTTCATCTGGATGACCAATATATGTAATATACAGTGATGGCACCATAAAATTAAATGATGGGACTACCTCAGCACTAGACATAAATTAAAATGGTTTAGCCTTATCCATGCACTTTTAGGTCATGTGGTATGCCCATAATACTACTGACACTCAATCATCATAATCTTTGTAACCAATGTTACATATCTTCATAAGGTATATTCCTAGTATATTATTAAATGCCTTAGTGGTTCCATTTACTTTGGGATGATAGGGGGTTTTCTTATGTTGTACCACCATGTATTTGGTTAGTAGTAGCTACATAGTTTCATTTATGAAGTGTGTGCCTCTACACTAGTCAAATTAAGTGGGCACCCATAGTGACTTATGATGTTTTTCAATATAAACCTTATGATTATTGTGGCTATGAAATATTTTTTAGGCATTGCCTCATCATAATTGATGAAATAATTGATGTCCACCAAAATATACCTTGTTCCTATATACATTGATGTGGGAGTGATTGGCCAAATAAAATCAATGTGCCATTTTTGAAATAGTGCTTGGGAAAAAATGGGGATGAGAAGAATCTCATCTTGGTGGTTGGGATTCCTTGTGTACTAGCATATGTCACATGCCTTGGTGTAATATTTTACATCTTTGAATAGACTTGGCCATCACAAGCCTAATTGAAACACCTTGCATACCATTGCATCTCCAACATAATGGCCTCCTATTATTCCCTTGTGAACCTCACCTAAAATGGACTCCCTTTCATGTTATAAGACACATCAACATACGACCTCATGATCAATGCAAAAGATGAATGGGGTCACCAAAAAGTATTGCTTTAATTTTTATAAGGTATAGATCATGGCTAGTGCCTCATGCTTAATTATTATATAATTTTTCTCTACTAGGGTTAGCTTCCTTCTTGTGAAGGAGATGATATGATCCACTTTAACTTCACTAAGTTACACTATAATAATGAAAATTATAGATCTACATGTATCTACATGGATGTGGAATGGGGTCATCTAGTCAAGAAATTATATAATAGGCATGATAGCTAGTTTAATTTTTAGGGTTTTAAAGGCATCCTATTACATTTTTCCATAATAGAATGGGACATCCTTATGCAAGATATCTTCTAGAGGGACCAAAATATTTGCATAGATCCTTATGAAATTTATATAATAACCATAATGGACAAGAAAGGTGTGAATGTATTTCTACATGGAAGGGGTCTGGAGCTGTAAAATTATTACAATCTTCATGGGATCAATGAGTATACCATATTTATAGATGATGTGCTCAATCAAGGTGCCAAATCATATCATGAAGATGCACTTAATGAGGTTTAAGGATATTTGTAATTTATTGTACCTCGCAAACATGAGGCATAAGTTGTCATAATGGTCATGTATGATCCCACCCATAATATAACAATCTATGGACACTTGGAGGAACTTGTGAATGAAGTCCTTAAATGTGGTCATCACCACTCTGGAGAATATGTATAGTGCATTATTCAATCCAAAGGGTATCATGTTGTATTCAAAATAACCCCATTTAGCTATAAAGGTCATTTTGGTGTTGTCCTCCTCTTCAAGTTGGACCTAATGGTATCCTATGAATCCATCAATGAAAGTGTATATCTAATAGACTATGATGCCATCCAAGAATTCATTAGTGAATGGAGTTAGGAAGGGTTCAATGATGTAGGAACTATTCAACAATCTATAATCAATGAAAATATGAATGTGCCCATCCTTTTTTATGTTAATAACTATAGGGCTCACCCATTTAGATTCTTATACAAGGTAATTAACACCTACGACCAACATCCCATCAATTTCCATTTTGACCTTTGTGTAGATATTGGGGTTCATTTTTTAAGGGTGCTTGATAGGTCTCACATCATCCACTATCTTTAAACTCATTTTACCAAAGGATGAGTGGGTGCCCTTAATGTCTTGATAATTCCAAGGGAATGTGTCTTACAACTCTTTCAAGACATCCATAATTCATGCCAACTCTACATCAAACCAATATGCACCAATAGTAGCCATATTTAGTTCCCCTTCTAAGCTAATGTATACCTTGGTAGCTTTGAGTGGTATATGGTAGGTCTCATTCCCCACTTGATGTGAGTATTCAACTTGCCTAGTTATTTTAGTTATTTATATGCATAGATGAGTAAGATCTTCTATGTTGAGGGTGTTATCATCCACTTGGAATACTAACTTATTTTTTGTTAAGGTAATCTAGTTGTGTGCCTTTCATATTTCATCATCTTCTTCAATCAAGTCACTATTGAGAGATTTTTCTTTAAATAAAGTTGGCAGTTCCAATCCTTTTTACATGAACATATATTTGAGGTGTTCCTCTAAGATTATAGTGTCCTCAAACACTTCCATTCAAATTAATTACAATGGCTTGATCAATTATAGGTTTTATGAAGAAAAGGAGTAGGTGTTCATGAACTACTCCTTAAGTACATCCCAATTTGATGTCTCATAGTTTATATTGTTGAAAATAACCATTCTCATGCCCACATCTTCAATTTTTTATAAAAAGTGTGCACCCATAGGTTCTTTGGGGTGCTTGTGCTATAATCATTCCATGTTTCTTCACACAAGTGTACATGCACTACAAGGTCAAAATGATCAGAATAGGTAGAGATGTTTAGGTCCTCATTTCTTTTCAAAAATATATTGCATATCTCTAATTTTGTATCTTGACAATTCGGTAAGCTAGGCCTTTGCACTACCCACCAACAAGTGATAGTGCTCCTAAGAGTATATGTTAGTACACCCATCCTATCTACCTCATTTTTGATTCATAATTCTAGGTCATAAACATACTCTTCCATAGGTTTGTTCCACTCATATTTTCGGAGTGCCACAATTTTACCTTTACTTAGGCTAAACATTCTTTTTCCCTTCTTCTTGGTATGAAGGAACCATATTTTCAAAGTATCAATTTATACCCATCTAGTCTTCATAGGTTTTGGTGTCTTCATGTAAACTAATTAACACCTATGACCAATGGTTTCGTAATATTTTTCAATCCATTGGTAATAAGCAACATTAATGGTGTTTGAGTTTAACTATCCATCCTTCCAAAAAAAAATCCTTGATCATTGGGGTTGAGAGTCTTGGTGCCTTGCATCATGATGTTCTATATGGTTGATCTCATCATAAATATTAACATTCTCTACATAAAGGGACCTTGGTCACTTAAAAGGGGAATCATTACCCTCTCTGTGCCATTTTTTAAGGTCATGTAGAGCTTAGTTACTACATATCTACATTATTGGCATACCACCATGGCTTTCTTAGGAGCACTAGATAATTATTTTGTTCTTCTAGCTCGATCACCTTAAAGTCAATGTGGAACTTAATGCCCATGATATCTAAAATGGCACTCTTCAAAATTTTGATAGGTTGTACTCAAGTCTTGTTAGCCATAAAAATCACATGAGGGAAGGCCTCAAAGTTGGCTTACCCATCTTCTCTAATGTGTTCTTGGTCAAGATATTGACCTTAGTTCCTATGTCCAAAAGGACCTCACATATAGACCATCTATCAATGGTGGCATTTACAAGAATTTATTAATCATACTCTACATTCTATGTATGTGTTACTTATCATGCCCATTTTAGGTGTGGCATAATGACTTCAACTGGATTTTGCCAAAAATGCTCCAAGAGCAAATTCTTTAATAGGGGAAACATCCCTTCCATCAGTAGGAGGCATAAGATCTCTATTAGATCTTGTATCTTAGCTTCCTAGCCATTTTGCTTCTTATGGGAGGTAGAATCATGTGCCTATAGGTCTCATGCAGTTAGATCTCTCCTTATAGGTTTTGAATGACACTCATGGCTTATTGTAAAATATCCTTATAGTATGTAGGGTCAAGGTAAGGCATATATTTAGTTTTAGGTCTTGTTATGCTTAGTGTGGATCCGTTCCCTATATTTTAGGTGAAACTCTAGTACTAATGCAACTAGTGATTTACTGGTGAATCCACTATGAGTAGTTGTATATACTTTGATTGGTTCTATGTAGATTGGTTTCACCTTCGCAACCCACTTCCCTATTTTTATCTCATGCTTGATCATTCTTATGCCCTTATTTTTCTAGGCTAGCCTAGGGTTAGTTTTTTGTACAAGTTAGGGTATTCCTCAACCTTATGTGTTCCTCCATAATACCCACACATTGGATGTGTAGAGTAGTTATGATAGTAATGCTTAGTTGATCTATACTTGTAACATGAGTGCGAGGGGAATATTTTTCCACTACATCCTCCACCTCACCCTTTAGAACCTCTTTACATCCCATAACTTGCATTCTACTAGCTGTAACCCTCATTTCATTGGGTCACCTACCCTTTGGCTAATATAGTTTCCTATCATGCACCTCTCTCCATGCTTTCACACATCTCATTAATCACCTGATAGTCAGTTGTAGTATGAGTGTAGGTATTTCATAATTAGAAATAGATGGTTGTGTTAACCTAACAAACATGTTTTAACAAAGGGTAGTTTTAAACATCATGAACCTCATGACAAACCTCATAGCTTAAATCAAAGTGCACATATTATTTAAAGGGTAGTTATTCATATTATGGCCTTCTATTTTGTACTTTATTTATTATAATCTACATCGATCATCTTGCTATAAACTAGAAGTCATATTTTAGAGTTGGTTGGCCATAGATGCAATATGAACCTCTACAAATGGGTTGATCCTATTATTAATGCTTATGACTATCTTGGATTTAATCAAGGCTTTAAGTGTTTCTTGAGGGTCCATGAATGTCTTCATGGATAGGGCTATTCTGAATGGTACTAAAAATCCTCCAATGAACCATTACACATTTTGGGAGGGGTAAACATCATAAGGAAGATTGAAAAGAAGAGTTTTGAACCTGGTATTATAAAGGCACACACTTTTTGAGATCCCTTGGTTAATCTTCTTGAGCATGGTAATAATCCACTATTTAAACATGGTTATGTCAAATTCATTCATGAATGCTTCCTTCAAGGTGTCATATTCAACCATACCCTAGTTGGGATCAAATTTACTATACCATGTATGGGTGTAATCCATCAGAGTTATCATGAACTAGGTTTCTTTGCACATTGATTGGGTGATACCCATAGTGTGCCACTGTAGTTCACACTTTAACACATTTTATATGAAATTTTCCATGCCATGATACTCTAGTAGGTGTATGACCATCTCATAGCAAATTTGTTATGGGGGCACAACTAGTATCTAAGGCAATTACCCCTAGTATCTATGTGGGTGTTGGCCATATTATGCCTCTAGCCACTAGGTTAGGCATTAAACCCATTTTTATTTCTAGCACCATGGATGTCAAAGGAATTATACTACTCACTTGTGGCACTAGGCCACTTCTTTTAGGTTGTTTCCTAATATACATAACTAAAACTAGCTAAAATGGAATGCTTTTGCTCATTTTCTATGTTGTCAAGATAGTTCCCAATGATCTAGAAGCAACCTCACTCAATTCCTAATAAGGAACAACTTGTTTAATCACAAAGGTATAATACAAGTTTGAAAAATGGTTAAAGTCTATGTTGATAATAGGATAGGTTATCACTCTTATTTATTATTGTGTGGGACCCAATGCATGAGCTTGCACTATAGGTTTAAATGGAGTAGGCATATATGATGCATCTTATATTAATAAATTATATAAGAACCTAGCACATTCTAAACCCATTAATTATTGAGCTTGATTTATGTCTTCTTTATTTCTCTCCTGTTAGAAATATTCTAATTCAAGAGATCTTTCCCCATGCCCTTGTTTCTCACTATAGGCTATCTCAGGACTTATAGGTTCTATATCTTCCATCAACCTATGCCTTATCTTGGTATAAGTATATGTCAATCTTTTTGTCCCCTTCCATTTATGCTTTAACTACACATTCCCTTCTCACTTATTATGTTTCTTATATGCAAAAGGGATTTAGTCTTTCATTCTGATGGTTTAAAATCCATTATCCAATATTATTTTCTTAAGCTCTATGCTAAACTCTTTCATAAATGTACCTCTAGGTTCACATAATATCTAATACTCTACTTCTTCAGGGTACAAGTATGTCGACACTAAGAACTCAAACATGTAAATATTCATTTTTCCTCACCACCATATATTTGATATTCTAGTCTAAGTGGAATTTAGGGTCTCAAGTTTATCTAGGCACTCTTTCATCCACTCAAGGTGTTATATATATCTTCATCTTATATGGGTCACATAGGAATCCAACCATAATGAACATACTCTTGTAGTTCATAAAATAAGACATCCTATAGAGCATCATACAAGTTATTCGAGACCCATTTCATTGGATTTTACCCTCTACAGGTTGTATTCTTTAGTATAAAGCTATCTTCCACCAATTATATCTAGTATTATATGTTTTTTAGGAAGATTCAAAGCATTATTCTATTATACCATCACAAAAAAAAATCAACATAGGTCCTGGTAATGGAAACAAAATGTTGTAGTTTAATTAGGTGTTGCATTTCATCATTTGAGGAGTCAAGTGCTTATCTAGTTGTCCGACTCAATTCTAGACTTGATACAACTGAGTGAAAGCATATTCCCATAGTGCTCAACATTTATACTCAACTGCATTGGTATCAATTCACATAAGGTGCAAGCCTTATGTGTTATCCCAAATCATAGTAGAGAAAGAATTGGGGCATGCATTGGGCTAGTCATGCCATGGCACAACTCATTACTTACAGGACTTAGTCATCCCAATAATGGCTTTGACAATTTTAAGGGTGCAAGTCATTTATGGGCTAAGTATGATGGTCTATAGCCATAAGCCTATTTGGGGACTTAGTTATGGCCATATGGGTGCACACTTATATTGTGTTTGTTTTAATTTTCAAGGGCACAAGCCTCTATTCCTCTAATATTAGCATCATTTGGTGCTTTAAGGGGTCAAATGAATGTTGTAGGTCAAGTTCATACTAGGCTCATTCTTCATGTAAAAATATCTTTGCTATGTATGGGTTCTTATCTACACTTAGACTATTTCATAGAGTATGACATCATTTTTTACATAGGGACACTATTAAAAACTTAGTACAGAGATTTGCTACACTTAACATTCATATATTAAAGTTATACCATTATAACTATCATATTCATTTTGCATTAAAAAAACATTAACCAAATATGTAACTAGATCAAGCTCAAACAAATGCAAAACCATTCTTAATTAATCAAAGTCTAAATAAATAGAGTACATGATAAGTGAAATAGATAAAATATTTAGTTAAAGCTACTAATGGCACAAAGGATCATAGGGAAGGCCAGGAACTATAATATGGATCCTCAAAAGTGTCCATGTTATACCTAAAACTAATGGTTGTTCTTACAACCTAGTTTGATTTTTACAAAGCTTCACTACATTCATTTGCATCTCTTTGTTCACTAAATTGATCTCAGTTGTATATCACATAAGATCATCTCTTTTCTATGGTAGAGACTACACATCGAGTACTAAGATGGAGCCTTTTTCTATCAGTATACTAGCTCCATCACCTTGCACCCTTTAAACTATGGTTGCCATGTGTAGTCACTCATGAAGATGTCCTAAAAATATGGGCCCCAGTTACCCACCTAATAGCTAGTGTAAGATATACATTGATTCCTCTAGTTGGCATAAAAGATACCAAAATGGTAATCATATCAAGTAATTGCCTTATATTGAGATGTATGTCAAGTTGACATGGATCCATACATAGTTGAAATAGGGGCTCAACACAATCCCTATGTGGTAGTTTGGGAAAATTATATCTCTTCCTTTTCCCACCCATGTCTTTGAAGTGTTTCTAAATTATATATACCATTCTGCCAATAACCACATGTGGCCAAAGAATGTACTTTTATTTTCCTTGATCAGGTCCTCCTCTATGCTCCACCATAATTAGAAAGAAATTTATTTCTAAACCAATTTGTTAGGTACATAATTTATGATACATATAAGATGAACATTGTGTACCTAGATCATGATAACTATGTAATCTAGATATAAAAAATAATCACCCCTTGTAGACAACATCTTCATAATGTTTGATCTAACCTTAGGCATGGGAAAACCATGGATTGATTTCTAAATTTGAGGATAAACATCATTTTTAATCCTCACCATATTATTAGTATAAGCATAAATATGCATAGACTAAAAATGGTCACAAATTTAATTTTTGATACAGTAAGTGGTTGGGCTCCATAATTGATCGAGGACTTTATAAATTGTTCCCAAGATAGAATCTAATAGATATGCCATTATATAAAAGTGGATCACTGGAGTGGGATGCTTGTCCTTGTGAATCAACTAATCTCTCAAATAGAAACTAACAATCCCCCCAAAGCAAAAGTGGCATCATTGGTTAGCATCATGTGTAACAATAATATCTAGTTTAAATTGAAGAAATGGATACTAGGTATACCATAGAGCCTATTAAGTAGTGCCATGTCAATCTGTACTACCATATTGAAATTATTGATTGGAGTGTTTTTCATAATATTCTTACCCTTTAATGTAATGGTTTCATTTGGGAGAAGTCATGAAGACAACACCTTTTCCTTTATATTATCCTAATTTCACTAAACTAGCTTATGTTTGTCAAAATAAGCATTTGGTGTTGGTAATGATAAATACCTTTATAAATATGCTCATATGATACATTATATGATCATTGAGTTACCAATATGATGAAATAAATAATCTTATATCACTTTGACTATGAATAACAAATCTCGAAGGAGGTTGATGCATGACATCACCTCAAGCTTGGCCACAACAAAATGTAATCATTATCTTTTAATGGCCAATAAATCCTTGATGAATAGTCACTCTTATGGGGATACATTATAATCTATCAAAAATATGTAAATAGAATTTATATAATCCCATAATTTTGAATAATTTACATACCTATTGTCAAAAATGGAGACATTAAAGATGGTGTAGATAAAGTCTATGGTATCCTTAATAGAGTATGGTGTTAGTAGAACTACTCCACTAAATGGATTAGATGAATATGTAATTATTATTTATGTGTAATTTAAATTAATTATAACCTTATATATGTGATCTATGAATAATTCCCCCTTTTTATAGTCATTGATTATACTCACAACACTCTCACAAGTATCTAGGGCTTTTTTCATGCAAGATAGTAGTAAGATTTGAGAGCAAGTTTGTTTATAAGAAATGAATACTCCAATGGTTGCACATCATGTATATAAATTTTAGAATTGAATTATAGTTCATGTGTTATAAATGCCCAACATTCACCTATTTTTTGTTTTATTCATAGTTTAAATATTTCATTAGTTTTAGTTGGTAGGTAGCGTTAGTAAACTATTAGGAAATATTTTGGCTTGATCGACTAAGTATATCAATATTTTTGGCATTTGGGAGTCAAGAATTGGGATTTATGTTGGGATCAGTATTTACAAAAGACCTAAACCAAAACCTTGAATACCTAATTCTTGTAAAAAAAATGTCTGAAAAAAATGCCTAAAGAACAAAATTTCCAAAGTGTATATGAAGTTTTATGATCCATCAAACAAAATATTGGGTGCAAAAAACTTGAAGACGAAAAGTTTGATGAAAAAAGAGTCCAAAAAAAAGTCTAAAGATTTAATTTCCAGTAAATATAAGTTATTTTGGGAGAATTATTTTAGATAAATTATTTGATGCAAAGACTTTTAAGACCAAATATATTGGGTACACAAGTTTTGAAGACAAAAAAGTCTTGTTAAAAAGGCTCAATGAATAAATGTCAAATAATTTTCCAAACAAAAAACCTAAAACCAAACTATCAAAAAAAATGTTTAAAAATAAAAATGTCTGAACAAAAGGCCTAATGAATAAGTCTTTGAATGAATTTCTCTAAATGAACTAAGTCCCAAAAACCCTGCATAGTTAAAAAACTCCCAAAAAGGTATTAATAGAGTTAGTCTATAAAATACATAATACCATGCTAGAATCTTGTAAGTATGAATTTTAAGGATCAAGATACACAAGAATTTACACAAATATATAAAATAAAGGATCAACAAACAAGGCTAGAATCTAAATAAAGTGGGTCCCCTTTCATTCAAAAATAAAATGGGGGTGTTGGGTACAACAAGTGATAACTTACAAGGGGGATGCTTTTGAGTATTTTAGAACCCAAAATTTGGTTAGTAATCTCAAATAAAACATGAGGTGTGCCTTAGAAAAATATTAAAATTAGAAATATGAAATAAAATCTTAAATAGATTCATTTAATATACATGCCTACTTATCCTTGGATCATGAAGTTCATTTACCCCTTGTTGTTATGAGCTTTTCAAAGGCTTGATGAAGCTATAGGTTTCATTTTGGTTTATGTTGAGGATTATTAAAATCAAAGGAAGCTTAGTGATTACTCTATTGCTAGAGAGGCATCCATATCCCTGATAGAGATACCTTGGGTTCACTCTCTTCCCTTTTGATCGTGATGCATGGTACATTGACCTTATTTCATCATGTGATCCTTTTGATTTTATTTAGATATTCTTTTGGCATGATTTCTCTTTTGAAATCATTGGTTATTTTCTTATTTTATTTTTGTTTTATTTGAATGAAAAGAGGAGAGTTGGAACCCCAGTGAGTTGGCATGGTTATAAAATAAATCATTACTAGAATGTCCCTACCAGTTACATCTGTACCAAGAATTATCACTTCCAACAAGTATTTAATGTAATAAGTGTGTTTTTATCCAATGGAATAAGAAAACTTTCTAAATTCATATTAATTACTTTAAGAGAAAATTCCACATACCTAGTAAAAGTATTAAATTATGACACAATACATAATGGTTCATGATTACATACCTACATCCTGAAGACTCTAAACACAAAAATCTACCCAATTTTTGAACAGGTCCCAAGTTGTAACTATTTTTTTCAATTTACTCCTTTTTTTAAAAGTCTATTTAAGCATAAGAAAAGGGATCGATTGGTTTTATTTTTAACTTAGTTACACCAAAACAAACATAATTTAGATTGCCATAGGAAACAACATAACAACTAATCTATAAAGCATTAAAACTAATCTAAGAAAGTAGGAAACTAGTCTAGAAAGCAAGAAGGTAATCTATGAATGAAATAAACCTAACTTAGGAATTCATAAAATATATCCTAAGAAATCAATAAATCTAACCTAATCTTACATCTACCATGTTTATTCATCAATTGGGGGTATCTTTAGATGGAACAACTATGAATTAATTCTTCAAAAACTATCTATTGATTGGATATGTGAGTTCATTTATTTACACATCCTTTAGACAGAATGCATTATTTCCTAGGATCTCTAAAATATGATATGTTCCAACAATTTATAGTGGGGAAAATTTGTCATGTCTAATATTTTCATGGGATTTATCCTAAAGAAGCACTAGATTTGAGATCCAAAATGCTTTAAACTTTACTCTCTTATCAAATCATCTATTGAATATGTCTTAGTGTTTTTTGAAGGTCTACAAGACTTCAGCCCTTGAATCTTCTATTTCTACTATGTACAACTATCAAGACTTTGATTTATCAATCAGTACCATGTAATATTGCATGAACTGATATAGCATTAGTTTTATCATGATTGGGATTACTAGCCTATGTCCATATACCAATAGATAGGATGAAGCTTTAATGGCTTGCTTATATCTTGTTTGATTTGCTTAAAGAGCATACTTTAATAGATTATGTTAGTCCCTAGGATTATCCCCAACTAATTTCTTAATTACATCTATCAATTTATTATTCATTGATTCTACTAGTCCATTTCCCTTGGGGTAATGGTTAGAAGATGCCCTGATAGTGATCAAGTTGTCATGTACCCACGTAGTGAATTTTGATGAATGAAAGTTGGCCCATTATCACAAACTAGGTAAATGGGGGTGTCAAATCTATTTTTGATGTGTTCCTCCAAGAAGTGAATCACATATTGTGTTTTATAATTCTTTATGGCTATGGCCTCAGTCCATCTAATATAATAATCTATAGTAGTTAGTACTAATTTATGGCCTACTAATTAGTTTGGGTTAGTGACACCAATGAAGTCTAAATTCCATTGGGCAAATGACCTTCCTTTAACAACATGTTGTAAGGGCATTGTTTCATGTACTTTATTCTTAGCTAGAGATTGGCATTCATGGTATGTTATTACATGATCATGAGAATCTTTGAAACCTATTGGCCAATATTAGCCCATTATTAATACCTTGTGGGATGTTTTTCTCCTAAATGGATGACCCCTATCTATCTTTTGGTGCAAGTTTATTAGAATATCTTTAACTTCCTTTGTAGATACACACCTAAGATAGATGCCTTCATAGTTTAATCTATAGATAACTCCTTTCTTGATCATGTAATGAGTATATTTAAGACTCAAATATCTCCTTCACTCTATGTTGAGTTCTAGGGAATAAGTACTTGTAAGCAGATATTGCATTATGTTTGTATACCATTATCCTTTAGATACCTAAGCTTCACATACCTCCTCAATAGTAATACATGGATTATGTCTAGTCATGAGTTAAATGGTTCCTTAACCCTAAACAATCTTGAAAGGTTTGATTTCTATGTTGAACTCATATAGCCTTGCCATCCACTTGCCTCTACATTCTTCTAATTCATTATGTGACAAGGTAAACTTGAAAATAGGATCAAGCATGATGTAAATAGTTTTAATCCTCAAGATGTATTATAAAAATTTCTTTACTATTTTGACAAGAGTGAAGATTTTTTTATCAATTATGAAGTACCTAATTTTTGTATCTTTCTAATTTGTGATCATAAACACAATTGGATGCTCAGTCTCATCTTTCTTTTATGTTATAATAGAAACAATTGTATGTTTTGAAGCAAATGAGTATAAGTAGAAATCATTCATAAAATATTTACTAATTAGCACTAAAGCATGAGATATTACATATTTAATGTCTTATGAAGACTTTCAAGCTTCAGTTGTCCATTCTATTTTAGCATCCTACTTGAGCACTACATTTAGGGGTCTAACAATCTTTGCAAATCATAAGATAAAACTCCTTAAAAAATTAATCTTCCTAAAAAATGATTTGATCTCCTTATTGGTTTTTGGTAGTCCAATATTTGAAATTCCCTAAATTCTATCTGGATCAATGATGATCATATCTTTAGTGGTGATATGTCCTAAGAGTTATCCTTTAATCACTCAAAATATACTCTTATTTAGGTTTAATGAGATACCAAACCTTTTGCATCTCTTGAAGATTGAATGGAGGTGGCCTATATGGTCATTCCTATTCTTTTAAAACATAGTAAGATCATCCATATAGATAATTATGCACTTTCTTATTAATCCTTTGAATTCATGATCCATGACATGCTAAAAGGTGACTCCTATTCTTATTAGGCCAAATGACATACTCTTATATAAGTTCCCCAATTTGTAGTAAATGAAATCTTCATCCTATCCTCTAATTTTACCAGTACTTGATTATAGCCTAAAAATTCATCCAAGAAGGACATCATTTCAAAACCACTTACTATCTATATTACCTCATCTAAAGAAGGCAGGGGATAGTTGTATTTTTCAAAAACCTTGTTCAAGTTCCTAAAATAAACACATAATTTGATCTCACTATTCTTATTTATAAGTGGATTTTAATTGGCCTCTTAGTTAAAATGTGTGATTGGGAAGATGATTCTTGAACTTAGTAACTTCCCCACTTCTCTTTGAATGTGAGGCTCTAGGATAAGATTGACTAGTCTCTATCTCTATCTAAATAGTTTGTGGTCTAGTTTCAAAGGAATTGTATGAGTGATGACCTAAGGATCATAAAACTTAAAGTATTCATAATTCTAAGTGATGACATATTTATATTGAGTTATTAAATCCTTCACTCATTATCTTTCTTTTAGGGTATAGCCGAGGCCAATGTTAACATAGCATGCACTATGTTCATCTCCTAGATTTTCTCTTTTGAATTTAGATTCATGGACCTTGGGTTGCCTAAGATACTAAGTTTGAGGATCTATGTCAAATGGTATTTCCAAGGAGACCATCCCAGCTAGAATACAATTCTCTTTGAGTTATATAATACCTTCCTTATATAACTCCTCTTGATAGAGATGATTAACTTCCTTATCATTGATGATTTGGGACTCAAATTCTTTTGAATCAGTTATAAACTAAATAATCTATTGATCATCCTCAAATACTTGTAAATTTTCTATATTATTAGGAATAAAAGGACAAGGTACCAATTCAATAGAGAATAACTTTAACTTAGATTCTTGGAGAGGCTCCAAATTAGTAGCAATAATAGATAGTGAATTTGTAGCTTGATTTTGCTCCTTGGGAATTGTGACTATGTTGAAATATTCAAATCTCTCAATCCAGTCCCATGCTCTATGTTTGTAACTTCTTAAATAAGATAGTTTACATTGATATTTTTTTCTGACCTAGTTGACCACTAGCTCTGAATGACCAAATACTAGCACCTACTTTACATTATTTTTGAGTGTAAATTCTAATCCCAGAATTAAATATTCATACTCATTCTACTATTGGTGCATGGGAATTACAATCTATATGATGTGAATAATTTATTCCCCTATGGATAAATCAATTTTATTCTTATGCCTAATCCTTATTTAAATCTAGCACCATCAAAGTGTAATTTCCATAACTGATGGGAGCCTTCAAATTCTTTTGCATTTGATTTTATGTAGTGAAAGTGTAAATACCAAGGCTAGGAGATTCATACTTTACCTCTTCATTTTTCACAATATACTTTGTGATAGGATATTTCATCCTCAGTTTCTTGTCGATCCAAATTTGATTTTCAATGCCTCTCTAGGATAGCCAAAGGTGGGAGAAGTTTATATAAATATATCCATTAAAAATTTTGGACTAGTTTATACTCAAAAATAGTTTGTAGACTTCAGGTACATCCACTACAAAGATATCAATGGTCATCTAGATTTGTGGTTTAGATGTTACTTGAATACACATGTTAGTCAATTATCCAGTTATTGATACCACTATATTATCTAGTTGTAAAACTATTCTCTTTGAAGGGTTTGGAGTTAGACCAAGATTTTGACATATGTAAGTAGGCATAATAGTTTTTGAGGATCTAAAATCAACTAAATAGTTATGAATATTCTTACCAAATGCTCTAATAGTTAAGTAGAAGGGTAGAACTTATAGATTAATTTTAGAGATGATATTAGTTTCAACATATTTTGCTTTATCTGTAGATGCTTTGGTTCTTTCCATAGGGGCCTTCCCAATAATATACTTCCATAGTAGTTCCTTCTATTAAGTATCTAAGCTAATTCATGAAGAGTTATATTTGTCTTGATTTTCTTCATGTCTTCAACAATATTGTATCCTCCTTTTCTCAATTCCTCCTTATTATGAGGCTGATCATTCCCTCTTGAGGGATGTGGATTGTTGTCAAATTTAGGATTGGGTGGAATGACCATGATACTTAGATGAATAGACATTGTGAATGGTTGATTATTCTTTAGATTGAAACCACCTCTCCAAAAATCTAGAAAGAAAGAATCTTATCAGTGTGATCCTCTGGTATGTTGTCATCTTTGCTTGGAAATGGAAATTGGTGAGTCTTAAATAACATGGTAGTGATTAAAGGGCTAGGATCCTAGTGGGATTATAATGGATTATGAATTTGGTCCTATCTTACTACTTATCTTTGAAAAAATTCAAAGGTTGCATAAAATTCAACATAATCGAGCTCACCATGCTGAGAAGTATTATGAATTCTACACTAATTAGGTAAATTTGTCTCTACCATGTTGATATATGGAAGTTTTATAGTATTATCCATGTTGTTTGTAGGCCTTTTTAATGGTCTATTATATCTCTAGAATCTAGAATTTTGATTTCCACTTGCGGCATTAGCATTACCCATCTTTCTTGCAAAGATTAGGTTGATGAGGGTTTTAAACACACCAATCTCATAATGAGGTAGATTTTAACATTTTAGGATCTTAATGGAGATAAAATCCACTCTAGGCTATGAGTTGAAAGTATGTGGTCTCAATAAAAATTTTATGGAATAATATTTAGGGAATGCAGGTTGTTAACAAGTATTTTGGATGGAGGGGTGGTCTCTTAAAAGGGAAGTAAAAAGATATATGAGTTGGATGGATGGTTACTAATCTAGAGTAGGGGTAGGTCTCAAAATAAACTTAAAAAGGAGGCAAGGGGAGAAAAAAAGAGAGGTTTTATGGTCTTTAGAGATAACTTCCTTGGTTAGTTTCTAAGTGGACAAGTGCTTCCAAAACATATATTTATCGTTAGCATCTATTGCACACGCATAGTCAGACTTGGTTAAGAAGTATAGGGTAACACTGATATAGGAAAATCTTGGGCCTTAGTCAAAGGTTTCTCATTTTAGAGAAGTTATTGCACACTCTGAATTAGAAGATTATGGCTTGGGCTTAGTGAGGTATATGAGGAAACTATTACACACTCATAGAAAACTATATCAATTGAAAGCACTTCTACACACTTAATATTTATGAATCATTAAACTTAATTGCCAATCATCAATGTAATTTACCAATCCTTCAATAGTTGTTGCACATATAAAACTAGTATATCAATTAAGATAATAAATCACTCATTCATAGATGTTTCACACTAAGAGTTACTAAATCATACAACCAAATATATAAAATTAATTACATAAATAGTGGAAAAAATACACAAACACATGAGTTGACAATCAAAAATTGCTTTGATCATGTATATTGGAAATTCTCTAATAAATCAAAACTATGGATTATAATTGTTTAAATAGACTTGGGGAAGGGATCACCTCATCCTCCAAGTTCATGTAAAATTCACTATATGTCATAGTTAGAACTTGATTTCTAACTATGGTAAAAAACATATAGAGTTTTATCTTACAGTTGTTAATAGTCTAAGTTAGCCTTGACAAAAATCATGGAACATGTGCATATGTAAAAAAATGAATTAGGCACTTTACAATATGGTTCAAACTTATAAGAAAGATACAAATTTATAAAATGTATATGCCACTATAGAATGTTCATGTAAGAAATCTTAGCCTTTCAAGGATGTGTTGACATCTAGAGGGCTACATGGACTTTAGTTGGCATTGTAGTTGTGGTTGTCGATGTGGAAATTACTGATGTTAATGTGGTACTAGAATTAGAAGCTTGAGTTGTTTTTTTTTTGCCTCTATTTCCTACCAACACTTATGGGAAACATCATGGTGCCACCAAATGATCTCCAAGTTCAATAAAGGTGGTCTGTGTACTCTATCAACATATCCTAAGAGTTTTACATGCTCTATCTTAGTTATCTAGAATATGATATTAAAATTTTTAACTTTAGTCACTTTATTTATAGAAAATCTTAAATCATCTTGTATGTCCTCTAATATAAACACCTGTAGACTTTGTTTAAAATTATCTAAGGCCTCTGAATGAGTTGATTGAAATTAATCTTACTAATCAACTTCCCTATAGCATCTTTGACTTTAGACAATTTTAAATCATTCAAAATTTGAAGGACAAGGTGTTGATGCCTCTAAGTAAAACATAACATTTATTAGTGCTCAAAGAACACTTCTCATTTTAAAATATGAGGAATTTAGAGCATGAGTAGTGGGATATGTAAAATTGATGTCACCTATGGTGAAATAGTGGATAAGATGTGTATTGGTGTTCCAAAAATTTATAATGAGTGTTGGTTGGGAGCCATTATGATATGTTCTTTGTGAATTATAGAAAATATATGTTAATTCTTAGTGAATTATGACCCAGACGTAAGATACAAACTAATATAAGTGGATATTTATAATGAAGCTTAAACTAAAATGATGTGGTGTAAAAAAAGGAGAAAAGAAAAGGGTAATGCAGAAAAGAGAGAGAGTGATTACCAATTTTAGTATTAAATATCATGACAAAGCATCAATTACAAATGAGTATGCATTTGAACCAATATATACTATACAATATCCTAAGCTTAGATTTCACTATATACCAAGAAGACTTCAAAGGATAATGTAAAGAATCACAAGTAAGAAACAAGTCTAATTTTAAAGATTTACTACTATAGTCAAATAACATTTTCACTTCTAAATATATATTAAATTTAAATGAATCAAAACCTAAGATCCTCTAGCTAATCTAGTATATACACAAATTATAAATCTTGTGATTAGAAAATATAACCCAGAATTCAAAGAAACTATCCAAATTCAAGACATAAAACTAGCAATTGAGAGAAAAGCTATATTAGGAATAGACATATCAAATATGGACAATATTTTCATAACTTCTTTATTATATTAATTATTTTAGTGTAAAAAATTTGCTTAAAAATTATCTCCCCCTTTTACAAGATGGTGATACAAGCCTTTTATAGAAAGATTAAGTAGTATACCGATCAGTTACAATATATAGGTGCATAAAATATGATAGTTGTCCTTCCTTAGAAAGCTCTAGTATAGACTTATTTTTCATAATTAGGATGACCTAGAGGAAATATACTAACAAACTAGTATATGCTTTATAAAAGAATATTCTTATTCTGAATATTATAGGTTTTTTTGTAGAAAGGAATATTTAGCTGGTTGGGGGGGCCATTATTGAAGGGTCCCCTTATTGATTCTACAAAAGCTCCATTTTATTCTAGTGTTGGTCCTTGATGAGATCCATGTCCATAGCTAGCTTCATTAGGTAGACTTCTTCCAAATCAGCCAGGTCATCTAAGCTCTATCATCCCAATCCATGGCTTCATTTATGTTTGTTGCCTCTATAATTTTCTCTTTGGCTATGAAAATCATGTCCAAAATTCTTTTATTATCCCTTCGAGATTGGCCCTGGCTCTTTCTCTTAACTGATTGCATGACCAAAGTGACCATGTGTTTGAATTCAACATCATCAATGATTCCAATTATAGTGGTCTTGGTAGGATTTACCAACATGGTTCCCATGAACGACTCAATTCTAATGATCCATCCTTTATTATCTACTAAAAGCCTATTTAAATTCTTTGTCTAAGTACTTAGACCTTGGACCTTATCTACTACTATTCCTAGTATGTTGTTCAAATGTGCCAAGTTGATAGTCCTAAACTTAGGAATCTTATTCCTAATCATAATGTCAATGAGATCCCTAAATTGGGTCTCTGCCTTTTATAACTCTATTATTAACTTCCTAGCTACTTCACCCTACTATCTTAGGACACCCTACCTTAGCTTTATTGAACTAAAAGAATTGAACATATCAAAGAATAAGGCCTAAAGCATGTCCATCATGGCGTCAAGGATTGATAAAATGGCCTAGGTTTCTAGATTTTCCTTTTCTCTTTCAAAGTTTTGGATTCTCTATTTCATCCCTTGGACCCTAGCCTTTTCTTGAGCTAATTGAGCCTCAATTAAGCTCTCAATGTCCTCCTCATAGATAGTAGCCTCACTAAATTGTTGACCTTCCACTAGGGTTAGACCTACAAAGGGATCCACCTTTTGTAATGTGAATTCCTCAATGCCTACCATAGCCTTCATAGTGGTGACCCTTTCCAATCCAGTTATTTTTGGATTAAACTACGCAGTGGTGGATGATCTTGTGAATTTTGGAGGCTCTGGGACCTCTACACCTATGTTTCCTAATGCCCTTGGAGCATCCATACTCTCACTCTTTGGTCTTGGAGTGACCAAAACTCTTATTTTTTATTATTCCTTTAAAATATCCCTAATCCATAGATTTATGTCATTATGCACTTCAATATTGGTAACCTTTGTTATGGCCCATGAATGTGTAAGAGAGGATTTTTTGTAATTTTCCATAAATGAACTAGTCAAGAATGATTGTTCCATGAATGGGGAATTCATCACTAAATAGGTTTACCTCACTAGTAGGATGGGTGAGGGTTAACCTTGGTATTTTAGCCCCAACAAGTATGAATTCCATTTTTTCCTTCCTTTTCTCCTTAAGGGTTAATAGGACTATGCCAAGAGAAAGGTCTTTCCCTTTTTCTTCCTTAGGCTCCCTTTTTGGACATGGGCCACTTCAAACTATTATGCTTCCCTATCAGTGTCATATGCCTCTACAAGTTATTTGAGGGCACCCTCAAGTATCTCAACTAGATCCAAGGAAACCATATCTATGTGTTCAACTAGGGAAGGTGGCCTTTGGGGTTGTGTTGAAGATGAGGTCCCTTCCTTAGGGCTTTCTTCCAATTTTACCTCTTCAAATTTCTCCTTACCATGGTCTTATTCATCTTACCCTTAAGGTTGTGCCTATTATACTTGTGGATATTCATGAGATGTCCTAGATGGTCCAAGCAACAAGTGATACTGGAGAGGATGCATTTTCCATGCCTCTCTAGATGTCTTGTCATCTTTTGTCAATCTATGTTCAAGATTGATGTTGCACCCCTTGATCCTGACCAACACTTTTTCATAGTTCTTTGTATTAATGTAGATTATATCATGAGCACTAAGTTTATGCATATACTTAAGATTTGGTAGCTTCTTCTCCTTCAAATTATTTCTTACTATGATTTTTGGGTCCCACATTTTGAGTTCATCAAGTTGAAACCCAAATGAGTCCCTATACTTGGACATGGTATCAACCTATTTCCAGTATTGAAGTATAGTCCTCCCAATAATTAGAGGGAAGGGATGGAGAAGACCCTTCTTCTTATCTTTAAAAATTCGATAAATTCCATTAATGAAATAGGAGGCAATTTCTTGCTCAACAAGCTTACTTGGTGCATACATATGCAATCTGTAAGACTAGGACATGATGCCCTCAAACTTGATGACTATGTAGTCTTGATAGAACTATATGTCCTCCATCATCTTGACATACTTCTTGATTAGTGGATGGACTCTAGGCATGTGAATACCTATAGTATCCTCCATTATGGATAGGTAAACATAGTTACAAATAAAATTCATATGGTTTCTATACTTAAAGATGTGCAATTTGGAGTAATGGTAAGAAATGGTAGTTTTTCCCTCAAGAGACCAATTTATAATCCATGGGAGGTTGAAAAAGGTGAATATGAAATCTAGTAGGTATAACATCATATAAAATTATTTAGCAATCTTCCTTTTGATAGTAGTGAATTACTTGGCAAGGAAGACACTGATCAAATATCCAATTGGAAGGGCGAGTTTTTCCTCTAACATGAAATGCACATAGGGAACCTATATTTTGTTTACATATATGGTTTACGGGGTTCCTAATAATCCATTCAATAGGTCCATGATTAACCTAATTCCTTCCTTAAATTATTCTATTGAAATCTTACCCTCAAATTCCCTAAATATATGGGGTCCTTGGTGCAACTAAGGTCTAAAGATGGTTTCCAAGTCTTGTTTGGAGGTCCATTCTTTGATTTTGGACAAGTCTATGAGGAATATTGAGATCTTATAGTATGTTTCAAAAGATATAGGTTAAATATAATCTATCCCCTTATATTCCCCTCTTGGATGATCCAATCATTATGTACCCTATAATCAACAAAAATAAGAGCAAGGATATATATACAATGTAGCACCTCAGGTTTTGCAGTAATGTAGTGAAGGTTGTTCATATAAACAATTACCAAGTCATAATGCCTCTAGATCACTATGGCAATTATCTAATATTCATTTTTCATGGGCTTTAGTTTCTCCACCATGAAGAAGAGTTAAAACTAATTCCTAATGCCTAGGGAATTTAGGGATGAAGTGTATAATTCAATGTCCTTGAAGATTCACCCCTCATTATCTATCGATAGGTAGAGTTTAGTCTCCTCCTTCAAATAATACCTAAGAGATGCCATGGTCTCTATTTCTATAAATTACTCACATCAGATTTTAAAATGGTCTCTATTGTATTTATTTTATGTTCAAAAACACAATCAAGTTTTCTTTAGATTGAATAATAACCAATTGAGTTCACTTGGATTGCTTTTATGTATGGTTTATGATTTTAGAGATTTAATCATAGGATATATCTAGACTCTAGATCATACGTGATTTGGATTTGTTTATACCTTTGCCTTTATACCTTTACATTTTTTATCCCACAAGATCTCTCATTTTTTCCTTTTATGCTTGCATGGTGCCTATATGGCATCAATCTGGACCTTTCATAGCATTTTTCATAAATGCCTTAGAGCACTAGTCATTAGAATTTTAAAAATGACTTGTATTATTTCTATCTATTGGATCAAAATCCTAGATTAACATGAGCCATTGATTATGATCTAAGCTCTTACCTTTTAATTTGCTCTTTGGCACCAATACCCTATGGTTACACCACTTATCATCTCCATGGGGCCTTTGAGTTCCTTTGAAAAGTCTTTAGGGTGCTTGTATCATTATGTCATCCTATAGTGATGAATCACAAGTTTTCAATCTACAAAGATGCCCAAGCTTTAAGTTATCACATTATTAAAGTGGGACTTAAGATTAAATTCCTTAGGCTAAGGTCGATTATGTGTTTATAAATAAAAATTAAACCTTAAGATAAGGGATTTATGTCTAAGTTTTCTAAATTAAATAAAGGGGACCATGGCTAAATGTTTTAATCCAATGTTTATGATGTATTTAATAAACATAATGTATGCATTGGTCTAAAATATTTATGCCAAGCCTTATAAAATAAACTCAAAGGGATCAACATGATATAATGGTTTAATGTTAAGTAGAGTTTTATTGCATTAATAAATACATTAAAACCTTTGGTTAGAAGAATTTGGTCTAAATTCTAAGTTATAAAGACTATTTAAAAATAAGAGTTGGTATAAGTCTATAGTTTAAAGTTCATTGTGAAAAAAATGTTATGGGGACCTTAAAGTATAGACTTAGAATATATTCATTTTTGCATATATTTAGACCATAATACCATCTCCATATTTTTATATTGAAGGTTTCCCATGTTTGAGTATATTCAAAGGGCTTACATTAATCCACATGGTAATTCATGAGCTTCTTCGCAAAAATTTTGGAGTGCATTTTGAATTTGAGTTGGATAATTCATTAGCTTAAATTTGACGATCTCATGAATGTCAAATATGTATTTGTGAACATCAAATGATGATCACAAAAACATCAATTTAAGCTAGTGAACTCTTAATTTCATGGAATTAAATTTGATGATCATACACATGTCAAATACATCCTTATGAACATCAAATAATGGTCACACAAGCATCAAATTTAATCTCATTAAGTTCTTATGACCCAATATGAGAATGCCTCCTAGCACCTCCATGAGGCTTCCTAATATATTTTAACTAATGTTCTCTATTATATCAAGATCCACGATGAAGTGAAAGCCATAGGATTGTGATCTGATAGCTTTCTCATGATTGGTTATTTCTAAGAGGATGACCCCTTCACTTTTAATCCTCATTCTTAAAGATGATAAATGTCAATCATTCAGGCCTTATGTAATCCTTTGACCTTTCAAATATGCTTTACTCTATCATATTGGGTCTTTATGATGAAATGAGAACTATTGGATGAAAGCTAAGGATGCATATTTTTGAAGATATTCACATCATTAGATCCTCTTCCTATGATGAAGCATGAACTATTAGATCTTTCAAGATGCATGGTATTTAAGTCAAAGCTTTGGCCTTTCTCACTCTATTGGATCAAATTTCATGATAAATTGAGGGTTTTTGGATAGACAAGATGTAAGGAAGTTAAGTTAGGACACATAGTGATATAAAAATACTTAGGCTGAGTTAAGGCTAAGGTCTCATTTATATTAATAAATATAAAGGGGATTTAGGATTAAAATGTTAGGGTAAGGAATTTAGCATAAAGTTGGACTCAAGGAATTGGAGTTTAGGTTAAGGTGTTAATACTAAGGTGTTGTTTGTATTAATAAATACAATGGGGCATTAGGATTAAAATGTTAGGCTAAGGTATATTTCAATGGAAACAAGTTAGGAAATTTTAAAAAGACCCTAAAAATGAATATTAGCCCTAGCTAGAAACTTAAAAAGAGGAAATAATAAAGGGGACCAAGCATTGTAGACTAGGATCTAGTCATGTTAATATTGTGACTAAGTTTAAAACATGAATTTTATACTTAGGTCCAAAATGGATTTTAAGGAATTCCTATCAATTTAGTTCCTAACATTATTCAAATTTGAACTAAGTGTTTTGCCAAGGTTTTGGAACATGAATTTCTCAAGAACAAACACCATGGAACTTGCAATTAAAATCTGTAAAGACCATTTATTAGCACTGTTAGCTAAAATTAAGGAAAAACATAATAAATAATCTTGCTTTTGGAAAAGTGGATGATTTTCAAATTCTGAAAATGATATTATCATGTTATGTTTTCATTTTTAATCTTTAGGGTTTCTTAAGGGTCCCAATTTTATAAAATGGGGATATTTTGGCCTCAAAAAAGGGTGACTCATGGGGAAAACATAGCAATATGTTAGAACCTAGAGACTCTAATTTAGATAACTAATTAGGTCATTCACTCCATTTGATTAATACTATCATCTAGATCAAATTATGGTTGAAATAAACCTTGCACTTTCAGACTTAGGGTCAAACATAAAGACATATCCATATTATGTGTGTGCTTTGATTATACTTATTGTTTGCCATGGGGTTTAAGAAATAAATTCCAGGTTTCATGTTCTTAATCACTAATACTAACCTATATCATGTTAATATGTTTATTAGGAACCATGTTTTTAATTTAAGAAATGATTGGGCATTATTTTTCTTCCATC
Organism: Torreya grandis; assembly: GCA_037957365.1. Lineage (NCBI taxonomy): Eukaryota > Viridiplantae > Streptophyta > Pinopsida > Cupressales > Taxaceae > Torreya > Torreya grandis. The sequence goes on along the minus strand of JARHVA010001669.1, from coordinate 3,070,810 downwards.
TAGGCATCCATATCCCTAGTGGAGATAACTAGAATCACCTATACCTGAAAACTTTTAATTTTGCATTGTATCCTTTTTTTTTTGTATTTTCTTTAGACTTTTATGCTTTTAGAAAGGTTAGGAACTAGGGTATCCAAGTTTTAGGTTTTAGTCAAATGCTTGATCTTTGGAAAATCACCTATGGTTGTAACCATTATCCTAGGCAAGGATGTTGATTAAGTTTTAGTATGGCTATATCATGATAGTTTGAGTCCTTACCTTGTAAGTACAATTCTTCTTAAAACCAATTTGGGGTCAAGATAATGGTCAAGTTCTCATGAAATGATTAAATTATTTTATTGGTCCCTACCATTTTCTATAAATTACAACATTATGCTTACATTTCAAGACCATGGTCATTATATGCATGTGGGACACACCTTCATTTTTGAATTTTTTGGAAATTTTCAAGCTAACTCATTCATTTGAGCTCAATATTGAAATCAAAGAGGTCAACAAAAGGAACAAATACATAACAAGAAGTATAAAAATAAGAAATAAAGGGAAAAACAAGTATACACATACTTATATATAAACAAGGGATGAAAAGGAAAGAGAACATGAAAGAAACTAACTAGCTTACCTATACTAAATCTAACCATCTTATAGAGTTTATTCCATGAAGACCTATGGTGGAGCAGTAGTAAAGTATTGTTTGAGATACTACCCATTGGTGACCAATGTGAACTTTGATCCTTTTACATCTTTAAGCTTGAAGGTGTTATTTCCCAATGCTTCTTCAATCTAGTATGGTCCAATCCACAAAGGTGTGAATTTTCCATGTTTTCCCTTAGGCTCAAATGCTTTATCCTAAAGGAAAACTAGATCCCCCTATCTGAATAAATTAATCTTTGATATTTTATCAAACCATTTCTTCACTATGGTCTAATGTTTTCTAAAATTAGTAAAGGATTTCTCCCTTTCATCTTCCATTTGAATGATGTCCAACAATCTAGAGTTGGCAAGTTCTTGGATTTCTTCCATGTATTCCTACATAAATCTATATGTGGGGATATTAAGAGTGATAGGAAAGATAGGTTATTGTACATAGATGAATATAATTTTTGAGGTTATTAAATATTTCTTGATTCTTATCCTATCAGCCCATAGTGAAAACTTAAGGATCTTATGCTAAGTCTTGGGTTTATCTGCAGTAGACTTTTTGATTGCTTTCATTAGGTTTTTATTTCTAGATTCAAAGACTATGTTTCCTTCAAGATAATTATTGGATGAAAAATTGGGAGGAATGCCATTATAATAATCCCATTAAATCATCTATATAGATATAAATTCAAATCCATTGTCGCACACTAGTGAGACTCATGTTCTAAACCTAGTATAGATGTTTTCCTCCAAGAAGTTGATCACTTCTTCAGTCCTACATTATTCAGTGGATGTAGCTTCAGTCCACCTTGTACAATAGTCTATGATGATCAAGACATATTTATGTCCTTCATATGAATTAGGGTTGATTACCACAACAAAGTCTAACCCCTATTGAGTAAAGAATTTATCAACCATGAATGGCTATAGAGGAATTATTGCCTTTAGTTCCTTGGTGCTAAATATTTGACAAGAGTGATACTCTCTCACATGCTTATGAGCATCCTTAAAAATAGTTGGAAAATAATAGCCAAATCTAATACTTTTATAGGTTATTTTTCTTTCGAATGGATGCCCACTACCCAAATTTTCATAGAAGGTGCTCATGATTCAAGTAGACTCTTCTTATGAGACACATCTCAAGTAAATTCCTTAAAAAAAATTATATATAAGACCCCATCCTTGATCAAGTAATGGGATGATTTTAATCTTATGGCCCTCTATTTATCCCTAGATAATCCTATAGCACACGTACCATTAATTGGTAAATGTATGGTTGAATCATACCACTTATTAGCTTGAAAGTTATATTGATCTACTTACATAATACTTTGCTTAGGGTTAGCATTAAAAATCATCTGTATCAAAACATGACATCTTACTCATTTTGTTGTTTTCATATCTAATGCATACACTTGCAAAACTAACATCCATGTACCTCTACATTCTCCCAACTCATTCTAAATTAAGATAAGTTTAGTGGCAGGGTCAAGTAAGATAGTGTGCACCTTATTTATAATGATATAATGCCTAAATTTCTTAACTACCTTAATAATGCATATGCATACTTATCAATCAATGAATAATTTAACTCATCATTTTTAAAACTAATAGTCATAAAAGCTAATGGGTTTTCACACCCATCAATATTCTAAGTTAACACTGCAATCATAATGTGGTCAAATGTAAAGGAATAGAGGTAGAAGTACCTTGAGAAGTCAAGACTTATAAGGATTAGAGCTTGTCTAATGGCCTCCTTAATATCATTGAATGCCTTTCTAGATTATTCATTCCATGTGACTTTGGCATCCTTGTTTATCATAGCACTCAGTGGCTTGACAATCTTTGCAAATCCACAAATAAACTTTATTACAAAATTTATCTTACCAAAGAATGACTTTATCTTTTTTTTACTATTTCAAGGTTATATTATAGATATGGCCTCCACTCTTTTAGGATCTATAGAGATCCCATATTTAGTTATAACATGACCCAATAATTTTCCTTCTATAACAAAATATACTTTCCTTAGGGTTTAAAGAGATTTCATGCTTCCTACATCTCTCAAAGACTTGTTGTAAGTGCATGAAGTGATCTTCTATCTTTTTTGAAACAACTATTAGATCATCCATGTATATAATAATACACTTAACTATTAGGCCTTGGAAGGCATGTTTGATAGATCTTTGAAAAGTAGCTCCTACATTGATTATTCTAAAGGGCATCCTCTTGTAAGCAAAGGTTCTCCATTTGGTGGTGAAGGTTTTTTTCATTTTGTCCTCTCTATCAACCAACACCTAGTTGTAACCTAAAAAGCCATCACAAAAAAACATCATAGTTGAACTTGAAACAACTTGAATTACTTGTTCTAGAGAGGGAAGGGGATATTTGTCCTTTTTTGATGCTTTGTTTAAGTTTTTGAGGTCAATAAAAAGTATAATCTCACCATTATTCTTCCTGACTAACACCAAGTTAGCCACCCAAGTAGAATGTCTGATGGGGAAGACTATCCTAGCATTTAGTAATCTTTTGACCAATTTGAAGATCATGGGCTCTAAGATAGGATTTATAGGCCTATGTTTTTACTTGAATGGTTTGTAACTTTATTTAAGGGGTATAGTATGGGTAATGACTCTTGGATAAAAAATATTTAAGTCATCATAGGACCATGATATGACATCCTTGTATTGGGTGAGGTGTTCTTTGACCTTATTATTCTCAATGTTTGGGCAATATTTTATAATATTTACTAGCTGGGGTTATTCTTAAATGCCAAGATCAACAATATTATAATATTTCCCACTTACCTTGGGAATCATAGAAACTTCAGGCAATTTATCCTAATCAAACAATCTCTCTAAAGAAATCATCCCCTTGGTGATGTTATTTTCATTCATTTGAATGAATTTACCATCAAACTTGTCCTCCTTAGATGCATTTTCATTAGTATCATGAGTAATATGGGCATAAAATGCCCTAAAATTGGTCATGAAATCTAATATATATTGATCATCATTGAAAACTTGAAAATGGTTGACATTATCAGGCATTGAAGGACAAGGGATCAACTCAATTCTGAAATTAGGGGAATCTTAGTTGAGCATGAAGTTGGTTGTAATAGATGCCAACTCATCAACAACTTGATTTTCCTCTCATGGGATGGAGGTGATGATAAAAGCATCAAAGGACTCAATCAAATCCCAAACTCTAAACTTATACCTTTTAAGATATAAGAGCTTGCAATGGTATTTGCTTCTTACTTGGTTGACCACTAGTTCTGAGTCCCCATAAACTAGTAGTTCTTTGACCTTATTCTTTATAACAAATTTCAAACCTAAGACAAGGGCTTCATATTTATCAAGATTGTTAGTGTGATGGAATTGAAGCCTATAATAATCATGGTAATTTATATTAGTATGGTTAATTAAGATAACACCAACACTTGATCTAGCATTACACCTAACACCATCAAAATGCAATTTACATAGTCTAGGAATAACATGAGTACTTTTGGGATCACATACCTTATTAGTCTCTAGGGTAAAAACTAGTAAGTCTGAGTCAATTATGTTGACTCTCTCATTCACAACATTATATTCTATTAACATGTTCTTCATCCTTGGTTCTCTCTCAACCCTAATTTTATTATAAAATCCCTTTGAAGGTAGCTAATGATGTGAGAAATCTATGGACATGTAACCATTCAAAGCCTTGGTCCACTCCTTGCTCAATAAAATTCTATAAATATCAACTATATAAACAACTTGAATATCAATGAATTGTTTCACCCTATGCTTGAAATCCAACTCTATGTGAACATTTAAAATTTCCCCAATTACCCTAACTATAGAGTTGTCTAATTGGGTATTAACCCTATTAGACTTAATAAGATTTAGGCCAAGTTATTTGCATATACCTACTAGCATGATATTGGTAGAAACACCTAAGTATAATAATTAATTATGTAAGTTCTTACCAAACATCCTAACATTGAGTAATAAAAGAGGGGATTCAACTTTAGATTTATGCACAAGCATATTGGCATGGTCAGCCTTGGCTGGCTTGTTGGACTTTTTTGACAAAGACTCTAGCAAGAGGTCCATTTTATATATAATCTGCATAAGTTCATGAAATGTAATATGATCCTTTATTTTATTCATATCCTTGACTATGTTATATCCAAATTTATTAGAAGAACTAGGAATATCAACATTGGGTTTAAAAGTAATCACTTTAGGTGGATCTAGATTTTTGCTTGAAGAGATGTCTGGATGAGTTCTAAAATTATTTGGAGGTGATGAGATAGTCAAGGGATACCTATATTCCCTATTCCTCAAGGGATAGGTCTTCTTCAAGATTTATTGAAAATATTAGATCTCCTCAAGGATCTCATTAGGTTCATTCTCCTCTTGAAAGGGGAAACCAAAAGTATCTACCATGAAGGCTTGATTAGATGACTTGGATCCAGAATCACCTACACCACTTTCCTTATTAGGGATTACTTAAAGTGTATCCAAGTCTTATTCTAAATCCTCAAAGGCTTTTCAAAACTCTATACAATCAATCTCTCCATCCTTGGTTGTGAAATGCACCCTACAATAATCAACTAATGGAATATCAATGAGGTTAATGTCCACAATCTTCTTTTTAGAAGATGGATCATTATTCCTATTATTATGAAAACTATCATTCTAAAATCTATTATTTGGCTTATTATACCTTTGAAATGAGAATTTACTACCTAAGCTTTTAGTAGTATTTCCAACTTGTTTTTATAGTTGAATAAAATTAGTGCTCAATTTTTAGACCATTTTTAAGATAGATTCATTCTCATTTTTAAGAGTTTTAGAATTATGTACCTAGTTATTGTTAGCACTAGTAACTGGCACTAAATCCCTTTGATCATTTGTATTAAATCCATTAATAAGATGATTTAAGAATCCTAAATTCTAATTAGGAGTAGCATGACTCAATGGCAACTGATTTAAGTTTAGGAGTTGGTTTAATTCTGGGATATTTTGGTTGTTGTTGGGGAATAAGTTCATCATAGGCATATGTGGGTTGATGTTTGGCATAGAGTATGCCATTTATCCCTATGGTTGCATTTGATCATTGATGGTTACTTCCTCAAAATAGGCCCTAGTTAATAAAGTTATAGCTGGCAAGGATCTCTTCAAAAATATAGACATCATGGTATCTACTACATCCTTATATATTTCTAAAGCTAAGACATCATTAGGATTATTGAGTTTTATGGTTGTACTATACATTTTTTGAAATCTACCATTAAAGGACATAATAGGCTAACTTATATCTCTTTTAATGGTGGTGAAATAATGGTAAATATTATAAAGACTAACAATCTTACTAAATTAATCTATAAAAACATTGGTGAAACCATCCCAACTAGTGATGTAATTATTAGGAAAGTTTAAGAACCATTCATAAGCAGCATCCTTAAAGGTAAAGAGGAATAACCTACAAGCTACATCCTCATGAACAACATTTATCAACCTTAAGGTAGATTTAAAAGACTTAATATGTTCTTTAATAAGTGTAATACTAATTGGACTAAATGTAGACAAATAATTCTCAGGTTTACATGGGAGATCATGTACCACACTCGACACATTGATTGAAGATTATCCTAACCAATCCTTACCTAGATGAAGGTTGAAGGCAAAGATACATTGAAGAGGTGAGGTTGCAAAATATTGCATCTTTTATGTCTACCTTTGTCATTCCTGGTCCTTTTATGAACTTGAAGTTCAAGTAAAGGTTCCCTTGTCTCTAAGTGTGATCTAGTTTGAATCCTTGGCAATTCTAGCTTGAAAGTTGAAAATCCTATTTGAAATCTAATGTATCAGGTTGATATTTATAAGGAAGAAGGATTACACATTAAACTCATTTTTTAAAGATTACATAAATAATAGTAAAGGATGTTGATCTTTGCCTAAAATAACTCAAAATATATATCTAATTATAATAATATGATCTATCTTTATAATTCTAAGCACAAATAAACTTAGATCTAGGAAATATATGCCAAGATTTGATCAAAATAAGCTATCATAACCTCAAATACTACAAATTTTCAAATTTCAATTTAAATTTACTAAAACCAAGCACCAAATCTCAAAAATCCTTGATCTTTGTCTAAAGAAGCACAAAGATACACCTAACCACAAAGATTGATGATCTTTATACTTCTAAGCAAATAATTCACTCAAAAACACAAAGATACACTGATCTTAGATCAAAACACATTGAGACTAAAAAATATTTTAAAAAATCACAAATCCCTCCTTCTAGTGCCAGTGGAAAATGCCTTCTTGATGCCTCTAAGTGGACCATAGGGTTTCTTAGTGTTCAAAGAACACTTCTCATTTTAGAATTCAAGGAATTTAGAGCATGAGTAATAGGTTGTGACAACTTGATTTAAAATATGGTGAAATAGTAGTAGAGATGTGTATTGGTGTTCCACAAGTTTATAATGAGTGATGGATGGGAGCCATCATGATTCATTCTTTGTGAATTGTAAAAAATCTATGTTAATGCTTAGTGAATTATGACCCAGACTTAAGCTGCAAAATAATCTAAGTGGATATTTATAATGAATCTTAAACTAAACTGATATGGTGTAAAAAAAGGAGAAAAGAGAAGGGTAAGGGAGAAAAGAGAGCTAGTGATTACCAATTTTAGTCTTAAATATCATGAAAAATCATCAATTATAGCTAAGTAGGCATTTAAACCAATATATACTGCAAAATAGCCTAAGCTCATATTTCACTATATATGAGGCAAACTTCAAAGAATAATGTAAAGAATCATAAATAAGAACCAACTATACTTTTAAAGATTTACTACTATAGTCAAATAACATTTTCACATCTAATTACAAAGAAAAATGAAATGAAGCAAAACTTAAGATTCTTCAACTAGTCTAGCATATGCATAAATTAGAAATCCTGTGATTAGAAAATGCAACCCAAAATTCAAAGAAACTATTCAAATTCAAGACATAAAACTAGTAATTGAGAAAAAATCTATATTAGGAATTGACATATCAAATGTGGATAATATTTATAGAACTCCTTAAATATATTAATTTCTTTAAGAGTACAAATTTTTTTCATAAATTCTCTCCCCCTTTTACAAGATGGTGATACATGCCTTTTGTAGAAAGATTTGGTAGTATATTGGTCAGTTACAATATGCAGGTGTACAAAATATAAGGACAACTATCCTTCCTTAGAAAGCTCTAGAATACACTCTTTTTTCACAATTAGGTTGACTTAGAGATAATATGCTAGCAGACTAGCATATGCCTTACAAAAAAATATTCCCATTCTAAATATTATAGAGTTTTTTACTAAAATGAATATTTACCTAACTGGGAGGCCCATTATTGAAGGTTCCCCTTGTTGATTTTTCAAAATATCCATTACCTTCTATTGTTGGTCTTTGATGAGCTTCATGTCTGTAGTTAGCTTCATTAGGCAGAGTTCTTCTTAATCAACTAGGTTATCCAAGTCTCTATCATCCTAGAATGGCTTCTTTTATGCTCTTTGCCTCTATAATTTTCTCTTTAGCTATGAAAATAATGTCCAAAAATCTTGTATTATCCCTTCCAGACTAGCCCTGGCTCTTTCTCTTAACTGACTACATGACTAAAGTGACCCTATGTTTGAATTCAACATCATCAATGATTCTAATTGTAGTGGTCTTGGTAATATTTGCCAACATGATTACCAGGAGTTGCTCAATTCTAATGATCAATCCTTTATCATCTACCAAAAGTATCTTTAAATTATTTATCCAAGTACTTAGACTTTCGACCTTGTCTACTATTATTCTGAGTATGTTGTTCAAATGTTCTAAGCTAATAGTCATGAACTTAGGAATCTTATTCTTAATCATAATGTCAATGAGATTCTTAACTTAGGTCTCTATCCTTTGCCCATATATTATTAACTTCTTGGTTACTTCACCCTAATAGCTTAGGACATCCTACCTTAGCTTTATTAAACTCAAAGAATTGAACATATCAAATAATGAAGCCTCAAACATGTCCATCATAGTGTCAAGGACTGACAAAATGGCTTAGGTTTCTAGATTATCCTTTTTTCTTTCTAAGTTTTGGATTCTTTAATTCATCCCTTGGACCCAAAAATTTTCTTAAGTTGATTGATCCTCAATTAATCTCTCAATGTCCTCCTCTTGGATATTAGCCTTGCCAAGTTGTTGAGCTCCCACTGGGTTAGACCTATAAAGGGATCCACCTTTTGGAAGGTGAATTCCTTAGTGCCCACCATAGATTTCATAGTGGTGACCCTTTCCAATTAATTTTTTTCTAGATTAAACTATATGATGGTGGATGATCTTGTGAATTTTAAAGGCTCTAGGACCTCTACACCTATGCTACTTGATGCTCCTAAAGTATCCATTTTATTGATCTCTAGTCTTAGAGTGACCACAACTCTTATTTATTATTATTCCTTTACCATAGCCATAATATATGGATTCATGTCATCATGCACTTCAATATTGGTAACATTTTCTATGACTCATGAATGGGAAAGAGAAGGGATTTTTTACACTTTTCCATAAATAAACTAGTTAGGGATTACTGGTCCATGAATGGGGAATTCATCATTGAATAGGTTGAACTCACTAGTAAGTTGGGTGAGGGTCAACCTTGGTATTTTAGGCATAATAGGGACTAATTACATTGCTACCTTCCTTTTTTCCTTAGGGGCTAATGGGATTGTGCCAAGAGCAAGCTCTTTCCCTTTCTCTTCTTTAGGCTCCCATGTTTGGACTTGGGCCACTTCAAACTGTTCTTCTTCCTTGTCAGTGTCATATGCCTCTACAAGATTTTTGAGGGTACCCTCAAGTGTCTCATCTAGCTCAAAGTAAATCATATCTATGTGTTCAATTGAGGAAGGTGGCCTTTGGGGTTGTGTTGAAGATGAGGTCCCTTCCTCAGGTCTTTCTTCCATTTTCACCTCTTCCAATTTCTCTTTATCATAACCTTGTTCATCTTACTCTTAAGTTTGTGGTTGTTTCATTTGGGGATATTCATGGGATGTCCTAGATGGTCTAAGAAACAAGTGATACTAGAGAGGATACATTTTACATGCCTCTCTAGATGGCTTGCCATCTTTTGTCAATCTATGTTCAAGCTTGATGTTGTGCCCCTTGATCTTGACCAATACTTCATATTTTTTGGCCTTAATGTAGATGGTGTCATGAACATTGAGATGATGCATATACTCAAGCTTGGGCAACATCTTCTCATTCAAATGATTTCTTACTATGCTTTTTGGGTTTAAAATTTTGAGTTCATCAAGTTGAAACCCAAATGAGTCCCTATGCTTAGACATGGTATCAACCTAATTCTAATCTTGAATTTTAATATTCCTAATAATTAGAGGAAAGGGATGGAGAATACCTTTCTTCTTCTCTTTGTAAATTCCATCAATGCTATGGAAGAGCTAGAAGGCAATTTCTTGCTCAACAAGATTACTTGGTATATACATAGGCAATTTTTAAGGTTGGGACATAAACCCTTAATCTTGATAACTATGTAATCTAGATAGAACCAGATGCCCCCCCATCATCTTGACATACTTCTTAATTAGTAGATGGACTCTAGGCATGGGAATACCTCTAATAGCCTCCATTATGGATGGGTAAACATAGTCATAAACAAACTACATATGGTCTCTATAATTAAAGATGTGTAATTTGGAGTAATGGTAAGAAATGGTAGTTTTTCCCCAAGGAGACCAATTTCTAATCCTTGGGAAGTTGACATAGGTGAGTAGGACATCTAGTAGGTATGATATCATCTCACATTGTTTAGCTATCTTCATTTTGATAGTAGTGAACTCCTTGATGAGGAAGACACTGATAAAATCTCTAATTAGAGGGGTGATATTTTCCTCCACCATGAAATACACATAGGTAACCAAGATTTTTTGTACATGGATGATTAATGGGGATCCCATTACTTGGTTTAATACGGTCATGATTAATCTAATGTCCTCTTTGAATTAGACTATTAGGATCTTACCCTCAAAGTTTGTGAAGATATGGGTTTCTTCATATAATGAGGGTTTAAGGATGGTGTCCAAGTCATGTTTGGAGGTCCATTATTTGATTTTGGACAAGTATATATGGGGGATTGGGATCTTATAGTATTTTCCAAAATCTATAAAGGAAATATAATTTATCCCTTTAGAATTACCCTCCTAGATGATCCATTCATTATCTACCCTATAATCAGCAAAAATAGGAGAAATTACATCTATATAATGTAATACCTCATGTATTGTAGTGGCATAGTGAAGGCTAGTCATATGAATAGTGAAAAATTCATAATACCTCTAGCTCACTATGGCAATTCTCTACTCCTTTGTGATGGAATTCAACTCTTCCACTATAAATAAGAGTTCAAACCAATTCCTAATGCCTAAGGAATTTAGGGCCATAATGTCTAATTTAGTGTCCTTGAAGATTCACCCCTCATTATATGTTGATAGGTAGAGTTCAATCTCCTCCTTTAACTACTACCTACGAGTTACCATGGTCTCTATTTCTACAAAGTATTCATACTAGACTAAAAATTGGTCTCTATGGTAGCTCTTTTGCATTTAGGAACATAATCAAGATTTCTTTGGATCAAATTGTAACCAGCTGAGTTCACTTGGGTCACTTTTATGTAGGTTTTAGGGTTTTAGAACTTTAATGGAAAGATATATCTAGACTTTGGCTAATACATGCTTAAGATTTGATTTAGATCTTTTAATTTATACTTTTGTGTTTTTGAGCCTAAAATATTTCCCATTTTGTCCTTTTCTACTTCCATAATGCCTATGTGGCATCAGTATAGACCTTTCATGGCATTTTTCATAAATGCCTTAGAGCACTAGCCATTGGCATTTAAAAATTCCTTCTTTTATTTCTCTCCATTGGATCAAAATCTTATATTATCATGAGCCATTGATTGTGATCCAGGATCTTACCTTTTAATTTGCTCTTTCGCAATAGTATCTTATGGTTACACCACTTGGCATCTCCATGGGGCATCTAAGTTCCTTTGAAAATTATTCTAGGTCCTCATATTGTTAGATCATCCTCTGACGATGAAGTGTGAGCCATTGATCTCCAAAGATACCTGAGCTTTAAGTTAGCACATTATTAAAGTTGGACTTAGGCTAAGGTTTAATATGTGTTTATTAAGCATGAATCAAACCTTAGGCTAAGGGATTTACATCTAAGTTTTTTGAATTATATAAATGGGACCATGGCTAAATGTTTTAATCTAATGTTTATATTGTGTTTAATAAAAAAAATGTATGTTTATACCGAGCCTTATAAAATATGCTTAAAAGGATCAACATGATATACTGGTCTAATGTTAAATAGAGTTTTATTGCATTAATAAATACATTAAAACCTTTAGTTAGAAGAATTTGGTCTAAATTCTAAGTTATAAAGACTCATTTTAAAAATAAGACTTGGTATAAGTCTATATTTTAAGGTTCATTGTGCAAAAAATGCAATGGGCGCCTTAAAATATAGACTTGGACTAGGTTTATTTTTGTATATATTTAGACCATAAGACCATATCCATATTTGTAAATTGAAGGTTTCCCATATTTGAATATCTTTCAAGGGATTTTATTAGTCCACATGGTAATTCATGATCTTCTTAGCAACAATTTTTGGAGCACATTTTGATCTTGAGTTAGATAATTCATTAGCTTAAATTTGATGGTCTTGTAGATGTCAAATACATCTTCAAGGACATCAAATTATGGTTGAGTGAATGTCAATTTTAATCTAGTAAGAATTTTAATTAATGGGCTTAAATTTGATGGTCACATGAATGTCAAATACATCTTCATAAATGTCAAATGATAGTTGTATGAGTGTCAAATTTAAGCTCATTAATTTATTATGACCCAATGTAAAAATGTCACTTATAAATTCCATGGTGATTACAAAAATCTTGGGCCTAATGCACTATATCAAGTTAAGATCCAAGATGAAGTGAGAGCCATAATATCATGATCCAAGAGCTTGCTCATGATTGGTTATTTTTGTCATCCAGGCTCCTTTTCTTTTAATCCTCAAATGTAAGGGTGTCACATGTCGATCATTTGATCCTTCTATAATCCTTTGACCTTTAAAGTGTGTTTAATTTCATCTGATCAAGTCTTTATGATGAAGTGAGAACCATTATATGAAATCTAAGGATGCAACTTTTTTAGGGCATTCACATTGTTGGATCCTCTTCCTATGAAAAAGCAAGAAACATCATATCTTCCAAAATGCATGTTGTTTAAGTCAAAACTTCATCCTTTCTCACTCTATTGGATAAAATTCCATTATAAATAAAGGGTCATTAGATCTACGAGATATAAGGAAGTTAACTTAGGGCCCACAGTGATATAAAAAGACTTAGGCTAAGGTGTTAAGGCTAAGGTCTCAATTATATTAATAAATACAATGGGGAATTAAGATTAAAATGTTATGCTAAGGCATTTAATAATTTGATTCAAGGAATTGGATATTAGGCCAAGGTATTAATACTAAGGTCTTGCTTGTATTAATAAATACAATGGGCCCTTAGGATTAAAACATTACACTAAGGGATATTTCAAAGGGAAAAAGTTAGGAAATTTTAAAAGGACCCCACAAAATGAATAATATCCCTAGCTATAAACTTAAAAAGAGGAAACAATAAATGAGACCAAGATTTATATACTAAGCTTTAGTCATGTTAAAAACATGACTAAGCTTAAAACATGAATTTTATACTTAGGTCCTAAATGGATTTTAAAGGGTTCCTACTAATTTAGTTACTACCAATATTCAAATTTGAATTGAGGGTTTTGCTAGGGTTTTAAAACATGAGTTTACTAGGAACAAACACCATAGAAACTACAACTAAAATCTATAGAAACCATTTATTAACACTATTAGCCAAAATTAAAGCAAAACATAATAAGTAATCTTGCTTTTAGAAAAGTGGATGATTTTCAAATTCTAAAAATGATCTTATCATGCTATATTTTCATGTTTAATCTTGAAGGTTTCTTAAGGGTCCCAATTTTTAAAAATGGGGATATGTTGGCCTCAACACAAGGATCTTATGTTCTTGATACTTAGGGATCAAACATCCATTTGTTGTTAATGACTCCCTAGCCTCTTCCATCCTAATGACCATCATTTTGAGGGTATTGGATGCCTCTAGTGGTGTCATGAGATCTAAGTGGATATAAGCCTTATTAGATATATAAACAAACATCTTCAATTTATTACCATCAACCTTCAAATAATTAAATAATTCATGAGTTTGGTAATATGTGGGGCAAATACAACCTGTATAAATTCTAATGATTCAAATGAATTGTAATATTATGAAGCTACCTCTTAGTGTTAAGCACGGGATATACTAAGAGGGGGGGGCATGAATTAGTATATCATATATCTTATAAAACATTCCCTTAACCAAATTCCACTTAATCAAACATTCAATATATGTAATAAAACTCAAACAATAAACACCACACAAGATAGAGAGAGACCACAGATATAACGTGGAAAGCCAATGTGGGAAAAACCACATAGAATAATCTCAAGTATATGAATGAGCACCAACCTAGACAATATTCACAAGCACCAACTTGCAGGAGCACCAACCCCTTTGCTGAGCACCAACCCATAAGAGCACCAATGCCTTTGCCGAGCACCAACCCAGCAACAATTTGTGAGCACCAACCCATAGGATCACCAACCCCTTTATCGATCACTAACCCAACAAAAATTCATGAGAACCAACCCACAAGAACACCAAACCCTTTGCCAAGCACCAACCCAACAATAATTCATGAACACCAACCCACAAGAGCACCAACCCCTTGTGTATACCACATAACTATCTCTTAATTTTACTATCTCAATAAATGATAGTTCATTACATCTCTTTCCTCTCTCTCTCACCTTTGCTCTTCTAAGCTATATATAGCAAATATAAATCATATTCTTCTCTCTCAAATGATCTTCTAAGCTAGATATTACAATATCAAATCAACCTATCTCACTCATATTACAAATGGCTTCTCAAGCCTTTATTTATAGCTTTCCAAATGGCATTTGGCCTTCCCCCTTTGTGACCCTTCAATCCTCATGGAAAATGGCACCAAACTTGTATGACCCTTCATATCCTTGCCTTTGAAAATTCATGTGGTGACCCTTCATCAGCAAAAATTTCCTTCCCTCTTTTGTCCTTATCTTGGTGACTTTTTGTATTCCTCAAAGTGTCCCTTCATGAGAAATTTCACCCTTCCTCTTTTGTCTTCACTTGGTGACTCTTGGAATTCCACAAGATGACTCTTCATGGGAAAATGCATCCCATCCTTCTTTTGTTTTAACCCCTGTGGCTCTTTGAATTCTCCATGTTCCCTTCTTTTATATCATATGCAACCAAAAATATATTCGTTAATATTAAATAAATATTAACACACAATAGCAAAGATATATCTATTACAAACATCATTAAATGCAATGGGGCCTTTATCACCAAAAATGCTAGACCTTTGACATCAATGACAATATTTCCAACAATCTCCCCCTTTGTCATTGATGACAACCTCAATCCTAAAACTACCACATCCTATCACCTACACATACTGTCATCTAAAAACATACAGTAACTCCCCCTTATTGTAATAACCTATACTTTTTCCCTATACCTATTTTTGCACCTATACTTGTACCTATTATTCTCCCCCTTTGACATCAATGGCAAAGGGCCTACCTAAAGCTAACACATAGCTCCCCCTCAACTGATGCTAAACATCAATGGTAGGAAGTAATATAAATTACTCTCAACTCCTCTCATAGATCTTTGAATTTGTCCTTTGATTGTACCTTTCACAAGATATCTGATAATACATACACATTGTTCCCTATCCTTTAAGCATCTGCAATCAACTCATTTGAATCTTTTCTTCTAATCTCACAACCTTCAGCATGAAACTCTAATGTGTATCCTTGATCACATATTTGACTAACACTCAATAGATTATGCTTAAGACCTTTTACATACAAAACATTTTTAGTCTTAGTTCTACCATAATCCAAACTCAAATTACCTTTTTTTGATATCTTGGTATTGGTTTTATCTCTAAATCTCACTATACCACCATTGATCTTCTTTAGAGTTATGAACCTACTTTTATGTCTTGTCATATGCCTTGAATATCCACTATCAATTAACCATGGCTGATCTTTATTTATTACATACAGAGTTGTCTGAACCATCATAGAATCTTTAGGTTATTTCTTCTACCATGAACATGTCTAAACCTTCTTCTTGATGAATGGAGCTTTGAAACTCTGATCCTTCTTCTTAATGAATGGAGCTTTGAAACTTTGATCCTTCTTGACTAACTCAAACACACTTCTATAATACTGAGCTATGTGTCTAAAATTGTTGCACGTGTAGAATATTATGGTCTCTTCATCAAATCTTGATAGAGGAGCAAAAGAGTTGTGGCTTCTGCTTGACTCTGCTTGACTTTCATTCTCCTTATTTCTTAAATTGTTAGCTCTTTTTCTACATTCTAATTTCTTGTGACCATATCCATTACAATAAAAAAAATAGCCATAAAAATAAGAGCTATTTTTATATCTCTAACCTAATTGTCTTTTGTAGCTTTGTTCTCTCCATCCTTCTCTATTTAAAATGTCCTTTGTATTCTTCACTTCTTCCCTTGTTTCCTCTTTTGTAAGAGCTTCAGCATAACTCTTATTTTCAAATCCAATCCCTATCTCATCTAAATTTGTTGTTTGACTTTCTAATATCTTATTTAGCATGTTAGTGCTATCCTAAAATTTTGAATTAGTAACTAATTTATCATTGACTACTTTCTCAATATCTTCTTTTAAAGAGGCAATTTCAATAACATACCTTTCACATTCTTTTCTTGTTATTTCTGACTATGTTGTTAGATCTTCTTCATTATTCTTGGCTTCTTCCAAGTGTGTTATTAGATCATCAATAATTTCCTTTGACTCCTTTTCATTTTTCTTGATTTGGCGCATCAATCTTTAATTCTTCTTCTCAATAGATTTTAACTTTTCTAGGGCACAAATGAGTTCTCCTTCTATATTCACTTCAACTTCCTCATCTTCTTCTTCTTGATCATCTTCATGTATGGCCATGAATAGAATCTCTTCTTCTTCTAAATCACTGACTCCACTATCTTTGACTGAGCTAGGATCCTTAGAATATAGGCTTTTCTTCTTGAATCCCTTCTTGGATTTGCCTTTGAAATTCTTCTTGTATGTAGGCTTTTATTCTTCATCATCATTACCCTTATTTGGGCATCTATCTAAAAAATTTCCAATATTTCCACAATTAAAATATTTAAAAGGTAATTTTCCTTGATATTTACCTGTTCCTCTTTTTGGCTTACAAATGAAAAGTGCTCCGTTGTCATCTTCATCATCACTAAAACTATCACTTGACTCTTGAATCTTAGCTATTTCTTTATTTGATGTCTTGAAAGCTACTTCTCTCTTAAAGGGTTTATCTTATTCTATCTACATCTCATATGTTGTGAGTATACCATGAAGCTCATCCATCTTTAGCTTGGCTAAATTCTTCATCTTCTTGATTTCCAAAACCTTTGCATCATATCTCATTGGTAGAGATCTCAAAACCTTTTGTACCACCATTGAATCTTCTAATGCTTCTCCAAGACCTTGAATCTAATTTATGATTTGATCAACTTACAAAAGATAACTTGCTATATCTTCTTCTTCTTCCATCTTCAAACTTTCAAACTGTCTTCTAAAAGTCTGAAGCTTAGCTTGCTGAACCTTTCCATCACCTTTGTAAATATTCTCAAGTTTTACCCAAGTTCCATGAGCAAATTTATATTTCATAACTTTAACAAATTTAGATTCACATAAACCACATAAAATAGCATTTAAAGCTTTAGCATTACATTCACTTTCCTTTTTTTTTGCTAGAGTAATTGCAGATGTCTGTGGCTCTTCATATTCCTCCACCACTACTTTCCATAAGTCAAATCCAAGGGCCATCAAATAAGTCTTCATTCTTATTCTCCAAAAATCATAATTCATCCCATCAAACAAAGGTGCCTTATTTGTAGAAAATCCTTCTTGTGACCTTGCCATCGTGCCTTCCCGATCTACCTTCAAGCTATAAAACTTTTCAAAAAGGAACCTGCTCTGATAACAATTGTTAAGCACAAGATATACTAAGAGGGGGGGTGAATCAATATATCATATATCTTATAAATATTTCCCTTAACCAAATTCCACTTAGTCAAACATTCAATATATGCAATAAAACTCAAACAATAAACACCACACAAGATAGAGAGAGACACCAAATATAACATGGAAACCCAATATGGGAAAAACCACAGAGAAAAATCTCAAGTATATGAATAATCACCAACCCAAAAAATATTCACAAGCACCAACTTGTAGGAGCACCAACCCCTTTGCTGAGCACCAACCCACAAGAGCACCAACCCCTTGTGTATACCACACAACTATCTCTTAATGTTACTATCTCAACAAATGATAGTTCATTACAACATCTCTTTCCTCTCTCTCACCTTTGCTCTTCTAAGCTAGATATAACAAATATAAATCATATTCTTCTCTCTCAAATGCTTTTCTAAGCTAGATATTATAATATCAAATCAACCTGTCTCACTCATATTACAAATGGCTTCTCAAGCCTTTATTTATAGCTTTCTAAATGATGTTTGGCCCTCCCCCTTTGTGACCCTTCAATAATCATAGAAAATGGCACCAAACTTGTATGACTCTTCATATCCTTGCCTTTGAAAAGTCATGTGGTGACCCTTCATGAGCAAAAACGTCCTTTCCTCTTTTGTCCTTATCTTGGTGACTTTTCGTATTCCTCAAAGTGTCCCTTCATGATAAATTGTGCCCTTCCTCTTTTGTCTTCACTTGGTGACTCTTGAAATTCCCCAAGATGACTATTCATGGGAAAATACATCCCATCCTTCTTTTGTTTTTACCCCATGGCTCTTTGACTACTCCATGGGCCCTTCTTTTGTCTCATATGTAACCAAAAATATATTTTTTAATATTAAATAAATATGAATGCACATTATCCAAGATATATCTATTACAAGCATCATTAAATTCAATGGGGCCTTTATCACCAAAAATGTTAGACCTTTGACATCAATGACAATATTTCCAGCACTTAGACCTTAGCTTCATTGCCAAATAGTATGTGCATAATATTTTTTTTCTCTCTCAATTACTCTAATTCAACCTCCAATTCCTATCTAGCCATCTCTATGCCTTCATGGATTTACACCATGTCATGCTTTTGTGCCTCCTCTAGAGATTGAAAGTATTTAGTATAGAGGGATTACACCAATTTCCTATTTTATATCTTAGTCAAAGAGAAAACCTCTTGCCTCTCTTCAAAAATAAATTCCATGGCTACATCATATTCTATTTTCCTCTTCCTCACCCTCTGAATGCTTCTAGATGGTTTGTAAAACAAAGATTTAATAAAGGGGAGCTTAGTTTTTTAATGCTAGGCAATTGATAGGTCTTGGCCCTTAAGTCTATGGCCCATGGAGGAATTATAAATTAATTAATGTCTATCTCCTTTATCATTGTGACCACAACCTCTTATTCAACATAGATATCTACTACTTATTTACTCCTTTGACAATCATGTCAAGAAAGGAAGGCCATATAATCTTAGACCAATCCAATATTCCAAATTTTGGAGTGGATGGACTATGACTATTTATGTCTTTTCCTTTTTGCCCTTTCTTAAACTAACAATAATGGTCTTTGGTGATGGAGTAGTGGATGGCATGGGGAATGTGATTTGGGTAGATTGGACATGTAATTAAGGAGTGGACATGGAAATTTCCACCTTTTTAGATTCCCTTTTTCTCTTCAATGATTTGATAGTGGTAGTACCAGAAGGAATACTAGAGGTAACCATGATGGAGGTAGATGGAATGTGGGTGGAAAATGTATAATTGGTGGTGGTAGATGGAGTAGTTGTTATTGAATTGTCCTTCTCAACCTTTCAGGTGAGTAAGGGGAAATTCAAGAAAGAGGAAGAGATGAATAGATCATTAGAGGTGGAAGTGATAACTTTCATCTTAGGGGTTTTTTAAATAGATGAAATAGACATAGAACCAAAAATGGGAATGGAAAAAGGAAGTAGGGAAGTGGTCTCTAGAACTTGAGTACCTTTGGTGTCCTCCACATCTAGTGGTTTCCCTTTTTTAGCTTCAAAGATTAAAGCCTTCACTTTCTCTAAGTTTGCTTCTTCATTAAAATCTTCTTCTTCCTCTTCCACTTCTACTTGTTGGGGCACTATAGGCAAGCTTTGATATTGATTTATTATAGGATTGATTTTTAGATTCCTAGGCTTCTTCTTATATAAAATGGTAGTCTTTGGCTATGAGAAAGATCCTTGATAGACTAAAATAGCTACTTCATCTATGGATACCCCTAAATATGTAGAATCTTGCACTTGGGATGTATTTTTAGGCATATAAATTATACTATCATCTTCTTATTCTGGTCCTTACTCTTCCTCATCAAAGGAATCCAAATTGATGGGGTCTCTTATATCTCCCCTGGGTTCAAGTTCATTCACCCTAGGTTCTTTCATAATAGCCTTTGTCTTGAAATGTATTTCTTATGATGGACCTAATTTCTCCTTGGATTGATCTATGGCTTAGCCTTTCCAAAAGTTTGAGTGTGTCCACCATACATAAATTGGATTTATACTATCTAATTACCTCATAGAGAATTATGTTTCTTATTGAATCAGCCTCAAATGATCCTCCTTCAAACTAGAAATTCTTCCTCTTTCCAAGACCTCCTCATCATTTTATACAATCATGAATAAAAATTCATAATCATAATTGACATGCTAGTAAGGGATGCTAAGGCCTTGGATATGATTTTGGATAGTGCCATGAGGATCCCAATCCTTATGTGGGATTATGGGAAAATTATACCTCCTCCTTTTTCCACCCATGTCTCCTAAGTTTTTCCTCATTATATATACCATTCTACCAATAACCATGTAGTGGCCAAAGAATGTGATTTTTTTTTGCCTTGGTTAGGTCCTCCTCTATGCTCCACCATAATTGGAAAGTAATTTATTTATCAACTATTTTTTTAGGTACATACTTTGGGAGACAAAAGGGATGAACCTTGTGTCCCTAGATCATGATAATAGTATAATCTATGTTAGCTCCCAATTATACACCTCCTATACTCAACCTTATACACTTGAAAGATAATGGTAAACAAAGATGAAAAAGCCAATAGAATGTTATTTTACCTAGGAAAGGGTTTGACATCAAGATTAGACAAAATGCAAAAAATGGTTGAGAGGCACCTAAATATGGTATGGTTCATTCCTTGTTACTTCTAGCTCTACCTAAACCAAGATGAGAGGACCGATAGGGTAGCTTGCTCACATGGAGAGATTTTAGAATTCAAACTACATGGGATTATTATCACAATAAAACATAAATATGACCAAGGCACAACCAAACTTATTCACTCCCCTTGGGAAGGGTTTCCACATAGAATGAACAAATAAACTATTATATACAAGCTACTGAAGATAGATTTGAAAATGATTTCAACCTTCATTTGAAAGGATCTTCAATGACATAAAGGCTAAATAAAAGGTTGAAATGTTGGGATTTAAAGAATAAAATGTAGACACATGTTAAGTATGCAATATTTATTTATCTACTAGCAAATAACACTCAAAATATGCAATAAGGTGTATTATTTATAAGGTAAGATAGGGTAGGATGAGTTAGATAATAATAGAGAGGAAGGGTGTGGTGGTGTGCTAGATATTTTTCAATTAGTAAGGGTTCTTACAATATTCATGACATTAGACTTATTAAATATGTATGGAAAAATCAAATACAAGATGAAGTAAATGCAAAATGATCACTGAAATATTAGAACATACTCTAAAACTAAGCTTTTAGAAGTTTTTACCTATTGGATTAATAAATCTAGGGTGACCTAATAAGTTATTTAGAAACATATTTCCAAGTTAAACTATAGAGAGGTATTTATAACCTAAACACATGCTCAAAATGACAACTAGTAATGAATATAAACCTAAATATCTAATTAGAAGAACTTGTAAAACATATTGCTACACTTCACCATTAATAAATAATAATGAACCATAATAATTTTTACTAACTTGAAAATAAACCTTACATAAATCAATGTTTCAAAATGTTGACATGGGGACAAACATGGAGGATTTGCTCTATGTTGTATAGGGGAGACATATAAATATACTATCAAATCTTGCTAATGGATGTATAGCCATAACCACATTAGCAAGAGATATAAATCACACAAAAAAATTATCCCAAAATGTGAAAGATCCTATACTAAGGAAGAACCAAAGACCAATAATACTGACCACAATGACCAACATAATGGCTAACCCACCTCTCTAATAGAAGACAAGATTTCCATTTATACAATTTTTACCCTTTTCAAATATGTAATTACCAAAGTTCCACCAAGATGATTTTATCTAGAAAATATTCCTTTGTCATGCTTAAAATATTCCTATAACTATAAGGAAAATGATTGTTACAACTGCCTCTACAATAAATAATGAAGGCATGAAGCATATGATTTGATTTCATGGTAGGATATGCCTTCCACATGATTTGGAAAGAGAATATTATTTTAATGAGCCAAAAAAATTTCATCCTCATGTGTAACTACTTGGAGATGCTTTTATATTAATCAATGGAAAATTTGGGATCTTTTAGATAATTACCTTTCTCTTATGCACACTAAAGAAATCCCATTACCTTATGATCATGGCTTGAGAATATTCTTGATTCATGGCTTTTTGAAGATCTTCCTTAGAATCTTGATCTTGTAGTCTTGAAATATTTTTCCCATGGAGGAGCTTAGATAAGTAAAACAAATGAAGAATGCACAACCTAGGTTATACTTCTTTTTCCTCTTTAGAAAGTCCACTCTCATTCATGTCATCAATCTGTTGGATGCATGATCTACTATGAATGATTTATTTGCTTGGTTTCTCACTGAGGGCTTGACACTTATCACACCTACATTAGTGTTGGGTTCTTTTGACTTATTTATCTTTGATCACACACTATTAGATCATCTTGGTCTATGTAAATGTGCATTATAGATCTACCTCCATTTGAAACCAAACATCTACTTCATGGGGCCTAAATTTGATGCTTTCATGACTATCTTGGAACATTTAA
This sequence comes from Torreya grandis, assembly GCA_037957365.1. Classification (NCBI taxonomy): domain Eukaryota; kingdom Viridiplantae; phylum Streptophyta; class Pinopsida; order Cupressales; family Taxaceae; genus Torreya; species Torreya grandis. The sequence goes on along the minus strand of JARHVA010001669.1, from coordinate 3,047,792 downwards.
ACTCCAATGGTTATTTTATGCATCCTAAATTTGAATTTTACATGCCTATCAAAAAACATCCATGAGACCATCACAGTCATGCAATTTAGGCAAATTACTTTAGAGCTTTTGTCTTTGACAATTTGGTCTATAGGATCTTTGTCTTGGCATCAATTTCACCAAGATAATTATTCCACAAGAATTCTTGGTTTTCAGCCTTTTGGTCTTCAAAATAATTTTCTTGGACCTTTTACCTTTGGCTTCTCTATCTTTGGCATAATTATCCTACAATAATTATTCCAGGCTTTTGTCTTTGGCACTTCTACTCCTAGGCACCTTTTTTATTGGGATAACTACTTCAAACATTTTGTTTGAAACAATTTCCTCAAAGAAATTAACCTTTGCAAGACTTGAATTTACACTTTTATGAAATAAATAACTTTTGTCAAGATTTTTGTGTAGGAAAAATGGATGAAGGGAAGGTGTCCTTCAGACTTTTTTTTGTGGATAAAATTTCCAAAATACATAAGGACTTTACTTTTTTTTAAAGGAATTTGGACTTTTATTTCAATATTTTTTGTCATAGGTAAAATGCCTAAAAGACAAGTGCCTTTTTGACTTTTCCCATGGACAAAAAAGTTCAAATTAATTAGACCTTACACTTTTTTTTTGAAGGAATTAGACTTAGCTCATTTGTAGAAGAAATTGAACATTTACACTTTTGTTAAAGGGTAAGTGCGCTTTGGATTTTTTGTACAAACATTTTAGCCCAAACAAAATAAGACTCTGCATTTCTATTAGGATTTTCATGTAGGCAAAATTCCCAAAGAGAAAGTTCCCTTAAAACTTTTTGTCTTAGATAGAATGTCTAAAAGAAATGACCATTCAATTTTTTTGTGAAACACTTAGCTTGATACAAATGAGACTTGGCCAAGGCATTGAATTCCTTCAAAAATTTTGCTGTGGATAAAATGTCTGATGGAAATAAGTCTTTGAAATTTTTGTCCAAGATAAAATATCTTGAATACTTATTTTCATCAGATATTGTGTTTGTGTACAAAGCCTAAAAAATTGCAAGGGAGAGATACATTCATCAAGTAAAGACCAATTTAATACTTAGCCAAATTTACATGAGCTTGACCTTTGGCATGAATATTTGAAGATTAAAATTGAGATAATTACTTGGGAATTTTCACTTGATAAGGGCCCAATTGATTTAGTAAAATTTTGGGCACTAACATTGGCTCTCACTCAGGGATGTATACCCCATGTGGGTGTGTAAAGAACCCCATAACATAAGACTAGGTGCTAATCTATTGGGATATAGAGACAAGACTTATAATTTTTTAGTAAACATCCATGAATGCTCAATAAAATATATAAGACTTAATAAAAATAAATTAGGAGTATCTAAAAATGAGCACATGATAAAGCACAAAGGGAAACTATACAAATAAGGCCCAAAATAGAGGGGTGATAAAATAATAAAACAATAAAAAGATAAAATGCTACACAATATTTACATTATCTAGACTTAGTAAAGGAAATAATTTGGATGTTTGCCATTATCTAACACCTCCAGAATTCTTCCATCCTTTAATCTCTTTAATTTTTCTAGTAGCTTGGTAGCCAAGATGAATAAAATAATCTCTCCACATGCCTGAAAGGTTTGTTTCTAGGTTGTGATAGGATGATAAGTTGAAAAAAAATCCTATTTACATGATCCCAAATTAGGATAAGACCATACTAAAATATTTTTTTACTCATTTAAAAATTGTATATAAACATGTTTCTTAACTATAATTAGGTAAGTACCAAGTTAGAGTGCCTCAAGATCAGCAATATCATTCATGCACTCAAGTATGTCTTGAAAGAAAAATAAAATAATTCATCCTTAAGATCATAAAATACAACCCCATCTTCATTAAATGGCATCTTCCAAACAACATCCTCTTTGTCAAACCCAGTATCAAGAACAATTTATTGCTTAACAACATCCATATTCCCAATAGAGTTACCCAATGTTATATCCATGTATAGGACTTCTTACAAATAAAAGTCTAAATATTCAATTACATCATGATTGGGTAACTTATTTTATTATGTTATAATATCATCACAAGAAAATTCATATGTTGGGACACACACCTTATTGACTACACTCTAAAGCTATTCTATAGTAGTAACATTCATCATTTCCATAGAGGCATAAAAATTACATGGGGATTCCTGATAATTGAACATCATAATCTCATCATCATTAAATGTAGACTCAAGATCATCTACATCTTCATCACTTGGTTTAGTATTATCACATGGGGAATGTGGAAGGAAGTACTTGCCATACCAGTAAACATCAACTTTAAAATTTATAACATTTACCTGAATATGTAATGGCTTCGGTGCTTTATTTACAACCCCTTTATTCTAACTTATAACATCATGTGTAGGCCTATGAGGTATCCACTTATCATCTATATCCAACTTTTATGACATCTCTTTAATAGTGGAGGCCAAAGTCTTAACATTTTCCTCAAGTTTGGTTGCCTTGGACTATGTCTTTTTTAGATCTACCAACTTTGCATCAACCTACTTGTTCAAGGGTATACCCACAACCTTTATGTTGCTCTCAATTTGGATGGTCATATTGAATACCAAATGTAGGTTTGTGGGAGCCTGGTCTCTCAAGTAATATGAATCCCTCTTGTCAAATGCATCATAGTATTTGATCAATCATGTTGTCTCATTAGGCCTAATATTTTTAGGCAACTACATCATATCTTTGTTTAACCTTATGTTGAAGTCCTACACACACTAGTTAGGGTTATTTTTTATGTTTTTTAAATTCAATTAAAATGAACCTTGAATAAATTATATCACCATACTAGATTCTAAAAACATTCTTCATTTATTCCCATGAATCAATGCATCCATCAAAAAGGGAATTGAATGATTAATAAGAGTCTTCCTCTAACATGTGTATAAACAACTTAATGCTCACATCGTCATACTCAACCTCATAATATTTAATAATATTTGTGAAGGCCCTCAGGTGTTGATCACCACTCACTACATTATTCCCCTTGAATTATGGGAGGCATTTCCCAACTTCATTTGGGACTTCATTAGGATAGACTTCCATTTCATCAAAATTAATAGTCCTAAATCTAAGAACACAAAATTAGGACATGCATTTTCATATGGATCCCTATTCCTCATGATTGGTTCAATGGGAGGTTCAAGAACAAATGGAAAATGGATATGAGGAGGTGAATGAGGTGGAATTGAAAGATCAATCTTAGGAGGGGATTCAACTAGTTGAGAAAGAAATGGATAGTAAATTGGACTATATGATTCTGAATTAGTAGAAAATATATGATCAAAATAATTATAATGATCTTTATCAATAGGAACTTCAACAAATAGAAGCTCAAGATTACCAAAATTTTGATAACCTACATAATCTCTAGCAACTACACTTAGCTCTTCAATAGGCCTCCAAACTTTTCTCCTTATTTGATGAACACTTAGGGGTAAAAAAAGTTTCTTATATGAGTCAAAATTGAAGGATGACCTTGGTGATTTTAGTTTTGTAAAAAAAATAACTCTCAAAGCTAAAGATATTTTAAGCATAAACTAATTTTTTATTGAAACTAGATGATTTTTTGGAGTCACCACTAGAAGTAATATTCTATAATATAACTATTTAAAAACTTTAAGTGATACATATTGAAACCATATCTTACTACAGTTAGTGATTATTTATGAAATCAAAGATAATGAAACTTTCAAATTCATGTTCAAATAGTGTAAACCACCTTAAAACATTACAAATTTCCATCTCTTTACATCAATTTAGTAGATGTCAAATTATCAAATCTCTCAATTCCTATCACGTCCCTAATGGAGTGTTGAAACCTTAATGACCAAGATAAAATATCAATGTAAAATAACCTCAAATTTCAAACACATGAAATAAAATGAAAAAACTTATTTTCAAACACAAATAAGATGGATGAAAATAATAATCCCTAAAATGGTGCCATATGAGTGATGGTTCTTAGTTGTATGCCTCATACACTTGACCTTGCACACTTGAAAGAGAATGACAAATAAAGATGAAAAACTCACTAGAATGTCATTGTAGTCAGGGAAGGGTTTGACATCCAAATTAGACCGATTGCATAAAATGAGTGAGAGGCACATATAAAGCATATGGTTAGTTCTCTGCTACTTATATATCTACTTAATCCAAGGTGAGAGGACCTATGGGGTAGCTTGCTAACATGGAGAGATTTTGTAATTCAACCTCCATGGGGATTATTAACATAATCAAACTTGTTCATTTCACCTGAGAAGGGTTGTCACATAGAATAAACAAATGAACTATGTCATATAAAAGCTACTAAATACATATTTGAAAATGTTTTCAAACTTCATTAGAAATAATTTTCAACATCGCAGGGCCTTAATAAAACATTGCAATGCTAAGCTTTAAAACACAAAATGTAGACACATGTTAAGTATGAAATATTTATTCACCTTCTACCAAATAACACTCAACATATGCAACAAGGGGTGTTATTTTAGTGGTAGGATAGGGTAGGATGAGTTAAATAATAAGAGAGAGGAAGGGTGTGGTGATGTGCTTAAGATTATTCAATCAACACAAGATCTTATAATATTCATGACTTTATCCTTAGCAAAGATTTAGGGAAAACTCAAATACAAGATGAAGAAAATGCCAAATAATCACTAAAATATTATAACATACACTAAAACTAAGTTCTTATAATATTTTACCTATCATATACATAAATTTAAGGTGCCTTAACAAGTTATTCAACAACATAATTCTAAGTTAAACTATAGAGAGGGATTTATAACCTAAACCCATGCTCAAAATGACAACCAATAATGAACATAAACCCAAATATCCAATCATTATAACTTGTAAAACATATTGTTTCACTTCACAAAAAATAAATATGAATGAACGCCAAGCATTTTTACTAACTTGAAAATAATCTTTACATACATTAATGTTTCAAAATGTTGCCATGGGGACAGGCATGGAGAATTTTCTCCATGTTGGATAGGGGAGAAGTATAGATATGCTTTTAGAGCTTGTTATTGGATTTACATCCATAACCACCTTATCAAGAGAGACAAATCACACATAATAGTGATCTTAACATGTGGAAGAGCCTATAATAAGGAAGAACCAAAGACCAACAATAATGACCATAATGACTAACACAATGTTGAACCCACCTCTCAAATAGAAGACAAGCCTTCCATTTATAATTTTTTTACCCATTTCAAATATGAAATTTCCAAATTCCCACCAAAATTCTCCTAGTTAGAAAAAATCCTTTTACATGCCTAAAATATTCATGTAACTGTAAGGAAAATGATTGTTGTAACTACCTTTACAAGAAATGATGAATACGTTGAACATATCCTAGTATTTCATGGTAGGAGATGCCTTCCGCATGAGTTGGAAAGAGAATATTCATTTGAGTATCTAAACATACTTTGTCCTTATGAGAAACTATTTGGATATACTTTTCTGTTAATCAATGGCAAATCTAGGATCTTATGGATAGTTGCCTTTCTCCTATGCATGCCAAAGAAAACCCATTACCTTGTGATGATGGCTTGACAATATTATTGATTCATGGCTACTTTAAGATATTACTTAGAGTGACCTACTTTGATATTGTAATCTTACAATATCTTGACCCATTTTTAATGTTTTATGTAAATTTTCACTTTTAATTCTAGGGAAGAGAGAAAAGAAACTCAATATGGGTGTGGTTGAAAAACTTGTTTATTTGTGCATGTGTTGAATCCAAATGATTGTGAGAGCTCATATTTGCCTTAGGATGAATACCTATATATAATAAATTACTAAAATAAACTTGTTTATTAGATAGATAGTTGGGTGGATTACATAGCAATAGTTAGATCCTAAAAGTGAGACCTTCATTAGGGGTTGTCAATCCACACATTTTAAACAATCAAGTTCACAAAATTGGAAAGATGATACTTGAATCAATAATATAAAGATAATTAAATTGAACATAAGAATGATTTTTAATAAAATAGACTATAAATGATAAAATTAGTGATAAACTAATTAATACTAGAGCTAGAGCTAGAGCTAGAGGGTCAGGGTATACTTCAAAAAATCTAAAAGGTGTCTGTGAATGGTCAAAAATGTATAAAATCAGGTTTGGTTGGAGGTAGATGGGTGAAAATAGCTTTCTAGTTTTTACTAGCATAGGTGACCATCAATAATTAAGGTGACCATTGATGGTTAAGGTGACCGTTGGTGGTTGAGCAGACCATTGATGGTTGAGCAGACCATCAGTAGTTGAGTCAACTATCGATGGTTATTATGTAAGTTATGGGTTGGTAAATTGTTGAATAATGAGATCTAAAAGATGGATTTCAAGAGATGGGTAAGGGCTGGACTAATTTTTAAATGGAAATAAAGTAATAAATATTGACAAATGAGTACTTGTACTACTAGAATTCAATTGGATGAGTGGTTTAAGTAGTTAGTATGTTGGTGGAATCTGGCTTGATTTTGATAGAGTAATGGTACCTGAGAGCTTGGTTGAGAGGTGATGATAAGTTGGCTCTCAATAAGATGGATGATAAGCTTCATAACATTGATGATGTTGATTAACATAAAAAATAAAACTCCTAAATCCCTAATCTCTTGATAGTTATTACAGATGGATTTGACCTCCTAAGACTCTCTCTCTTATAGGCACAAGCAAGATGTGGAAATGAAGGTGTAAGTAGGCCATCTATATATAATACATCCATATAAAGGATCATAACTAGAATTAGACAAGTTACATTTAGAAAATCAATGTGGGTGGATTCATGTTATTTGTTAAGGAGGTGGAACCTGACCATAGATGATCAATTTTTCCAATGGTGACCATCGGTGGTCACCCTATTCATCGACGTTTAGGTTCCAAAGGAAAGAGTTCTCTAAGGCTAACTAAGTTTGTGAAACTAGTTATAAATGAGCCTAGTTTGGCTAAATTGGTATATATTGGTCCCAAGAGGATCCTCAATAGGTCTAGGGGGACTTTTAACATTTGGAATCACAAGTGTGTAGATATTTGGTGTCTGTATTTTAGCCTTTTTTATTGTATGGCTTGTGTCAATGAGGTAAAAAATAAAAATAAAGTATGGGTTAAGGGTTTGGTTGCCCTAAGAGTAAGAAGAGGTGTTCCCTTTTAAACTAGGACTTGATGAGGTGTAACTAAAATGGGTATGGGTTTAATAAGTGGTATATGGTTAGTCATGAAGTGGTGATATGAGGTTGGGCATTTAAAATAGAAACTTGTGTACAAAGTGTGACCAAAAAGCGTGATAGCCAAGATTATGTAAAGACTAAAATTTCCAATGTTGGTAAAACTAAGGTTAGTGCTAAGAAGGACAAGTGACAAGTGAACTGTGTAACCACCTGTAGGAATGGTGATTGGGAACATTTGTAAAAATAAGTCTCTTAAGCATTTTTAATATTTTTAGTGGGTATCCAAGGCAAGAAGTACTCCTGAGGAAAACACAAATAGGTTATGTGTCACGGGTATCTAAGGTAGGAAGTGATCTTGGTGAGACACAATTAGGTTGGGTATGTGTGAGGTGGCCCAAAAGGGGTCAACATGGAAATGTTGTTGTTACAGTTAAAGGACTAGGCAAAAAAGGTCACAAAAATATGTGTCAGATGGGCCAAAATAGACCGACAGTGAGGTGATGAGGTGGGTGGGTGAAGGCCATATACAAAATTAGGCAAAACTTAGTGTAATTATGCAAAGAATGGATGAAATTTAGGTGGAAGTGGAAAATGGGCCTTCTTAACTATTGATGGTTAGGTAAAACCCTAAAAATTCATAATGTTAAAATTAAAAAAAACAAAAACTTACTTTTTACCATTTGTAACTTGGGTGAGTTTGATTATGGGCTATAACAATTTTAACATATAGTAGGGAAGGTGATTACTAAGGTGGTTATTTCCTATTGGTTGAAGGCATGTGGATTGGTTACATGGGCTTGAGATGTAGGGAGTATGAGGACATGATCAAGAAGTTGTTTGTGGGCTCTAACCATGGCAAAGGTCACAGAACAAGGTAGGGGGTGCCTTGAATTTGGTAAATAGGTTGTCATTATTTGTTTTACTATTTATATAGGTAAGTTAGGCTATTGTTTGGAATTTTTTTGGTCTATTGTGCCTTGTGTAGGATTTTGAGGGTTTATTGGCAAATGTGTGAGTAAAGTTAAAAATAGAGAGGTGGTGGAGATAATTTGGGGTGGGTAGGTAGTGATATAAGTGTTTAGGTGGGTTTCTTATATTTTTTGGTATTTTTTGTGGTTCTGAGGGTTTTGACATTCTAGCCATGGAATGCCCATAGTGACCATTGATATTTAGGTCTGATTATTGACAGTTGACACCCTAGGAAATAGGGGTCTCTAACCATCAGTGGTCAACATTGCCACCGATAGTTGGGAAGGATAGGCTAGGTTTTAGGGTTATAGGTAATGGTTCTATGTAAGTTTTTAAATTAATGTTTTAGGTTAAGGGTAAGGTTAATAGGTTAGGGTTATGGTTAATTTGGGTTACCAAGGGCAAATGTAGTCAATATGGGATAAGTAGGTGGAAGTAATAGAGGAATAGGTCAGGTGTCAAAAAACTAAGGTAGATGAGACTAGTGTCAGCAATTGACCTAAGTGTTTGATATGATGAAGGCATGGGAGTAGATTTAGATGTATGACTATGTGTTTTGAATCTTACCTAAGTTTCATGAGGGGATGGCCATAAAGGACTAGGTGCATATGGAGGAGCTAGGACTAGGAGGTGATGAGGCACTATAAACATATGCCAAGAGATGAATCCATGGTAATAACACTCATCAAGAGATGGGAACTTGCTATGAACATCTTCTTACTACCAACTGGGGAGATGACTATTTTCCCTAAGCATGTACATAAGATCACTCAACTCTCACTACATGGTGAGGTGATATATCAAATCAAGCAGGAGGAATGGGATGGTTTTATTGAGTATTTATATGGGGATGAGATTAATTAGGTCTGATGGCATGCTAAGGTATTAAACTACTCAACATTGTATGAGAGAGATCTAGAGGAGAGGAGACTCATGATGATGCTCATATTTATGGTGATGTGTTTTGGGCTCCTATATTTGAGTAGTGGGAGGTTTCCTTATGTATTATGGTATATTGGTGGAGTTACTACTTGGTAGGACTATTTGTGGTTGGGTCCTAATTTTGCTTATACAAATCTATAGGGAGTTATGGGGGTTTAGGCACCATAAGAAGTATGACATCAACATTAGCCTAGTTCTTCATTGCTAAACTTATGAGCATATTTAGGTTTTGAGACCCTTGGGATTATTGTGGGTAGGGTACATGCAGGTTGAGTTCCTCATTAGTTTTTGAGATGGAGGGATGATTTAGCTTCATCAAGTGTAGGAGGTGGTGCCCATTATTTTGAGTGGTTTAAGGGTGTACTAGGTGCATTAGTAGCTAGAGACATCATCTAGAGGCCATATATATAATTTTTTCTATGTCCAAGTTATAGGAGGCAAACCCTTGCCCTTCCGAGTTACAAGTGGATAGTGGGTTAAATGAGAGGGTGAGGTTGAGTTAGTTTTATTCAATAGGGTGCATTAGTATTTCGTCTTGATATAGGATGTATCAAGTCCATTTCCCTAGTATAAGAGGTATAATTTAGATGGTCAATTGTCGGTACCTCAACCTACTTCGATAATTTTAGATGGTGGTTTTGAGGAGCTTCCTATTAGGGCCTCTATGGATGATGTTGAGTATATATATGGCTAGATAGATTAGTACCAACATATATATTTAGCTATAGATGTTGGTGGGGATGATAAAGACATGATATTGATGGCTATAGATCTAACATGCCATGATAGATAGGTAGGAGAGTATTAGATGTAGCCCAACCATAGGTGTAAGTATTATAGGGTATAGGTGGCCATGATACATGTTTAGATTGTTGTATTGCAAGGTCAACTTAACACTATTATAGGTGAGAGGGATTAGGGACATGCATCCCTTAGGATATTCATGCAAGAGAGGGACCTAATAAGATAAGGGGTTAGAGTAGCCACAATGGTAATAAGAGGGCCACCAGAGATAGTTTCATAGGTATGCGACCTAGCCACTATGGAGGAACTTTGATATGATGAGGTGATGGTGTTAGAACAATTAACCTAGGCAATGTGATATGTGGAGTATATATCTAGTTTGGTCGATGGCCATTGATAGCCTCTCCAAGACAATGGGTTGTTATAGTTTCTTAGGTTCGGGTCCCAAGGGGACCACCACTAGGTATAAGTTTAGGTATAGGTACTAGTAGGGCTAGTGGTAGTGGTGCCCCATGACCATGTTTAGATATGATTTGATAGATGTATAGTAATTTGATACCAACCTATATTTTGATGTAGTGAAATTTAATTGTTTATGAGTGAGAGATGATACATTGTTATATGTATTATTTATGATGACCCAATATATATGGTGTATAGATTATGATGTTATATATTATGTATGCTTATGGTTTATGATGTTCATGTTTTATAGTTTATGATTTGTGGCCTCTTGCATATGTTTTATGAGATGTTTAACCTAGGAGCTTAGGCATGTGATGCTAGAAAAATAATTATGGTGCTTTGATTTTATTAATGGATGTGATAAGATGCATTATTGATGGATGTATGTCATATGATAATGTAATGGATTTGTTTATGGTTATGTGATGTGTTTGGCATGAATTGATGTTATAAGATGAGTTTTGATAATGTTATGGTAGATGGATAGACTGGTATATGCTATGGTTTATGAGGGTTTTCTCATTGATTCTATTTGTGTGTATGATGGTGACTGGTGTTATTATTAGTATTTTTTTATGACATGATATATGATCACGTGATGCTATGATGGTTGATGGATAAGATGATGCTAATGATATAGTGTGATATGTTTTCATTGTGTTTTGATCATAGGTATAGAGATGATGTAGTTTGTGGACATGGTCTATAGTGTTTACACTTTGAATGTGATGTTTGTTGTTGATGATCATGGAGATAAAACATGAGTATGGGAACTGAAATATGCATAAAGTAAGTGGATAACAAACTAAATGTTTAGGAAAGTAAAAAGACTCATGAGAGGTATGTTTACATAGACTAACAAAAGATAAGAAAAGGAACATGATGCCTTTTAATTGATAAGGACCAAAATGAAGCCCAAAATTGGATTGGATTAGTGAAAATAAGCCTTTCAAATGCTTTGAATTATTATGCTTAGGTTGATAAACAAGTATCTTGATCACATTGTGTCAAGTAAGCTCATAGTCTCATGCATATGATATGTAGAGGGAGAATGGGTGAAACTATAACCTTTTGTGAGACTAGCGTGCCTTTTATGTAGGCTTCGAAAGAGGTAGTAAAAAAAATTCTATGCTCATATATAAAGTGTAGATTTATCGATGCTATAAGTCTACTGAAGAGAGCTGATTATAGCCTTCCAAGATTATTGATTTTATGATATCTGATTATGGCTTTCTCATTACTTTTACTTTTACTTAGGGGCCTTTGCTAATTTCAAATTTGATTTAGGGTTGGGGAAACTGATCAATGTGGGAAGCTTCCAATAAATTTCTAGCTTTGATAAATGCCTCACTCGGACATCCTTTGAGGGAGTGGTCTAAGTTTATATGCTTAATCCAAATTCTTTTGATATCTATCCTTCAAGGGAATAGGCCACCTTATGTTTTAAAATTTAGTCTATGTTGTTAATAGTTATCCTTCAAAGAAATAGTCTGTGCATGTTAAGAATGACCCATGATGTGATTTTGACTATTTTGATATTGATTTTGTGTTTGTTTGATTTTTTATTGACATAGAATTTCTTATACATTCTCAAGGTGTTAAATTTATGGAGGTAAAGCTAAGGGTACAAAAATTTTGAGTGGGTGAGAAGAGGTTTAGGTGACAATGACCATGAGAATCTATCCCAAAGAAGGAAAGAAAGTATCATGAGAATCATGCCATGGGTAGAGCCATGATACCCATAGTTCAAGATTAGGATATGAATGTGATGGATAGTTATATCATTTAGTTGTAGTTGGTTGCCCCTAAAAAGAGGGAGATGAATGTGTTTGTAGGAGATGAGCTTAAGCTATACAAATGACAAGTGTGATACCTATTTAATAATACAAGGGATGCAGATGTGAATCTTTGAGAGGCTCAGGCTCTAGTTTGCCTTTGAGAGAGGAAAAATGATAACATCCTCATCCATACTTATGGGTTATGATATATGGTCCAAGCCAATTGAAAGAAAAGTTTCCCCTTTTGCTTTTCTCCATAGTAATTACATGTTTATTTTCCTTGAGAACAAGATCTTGAATGTTGAATTCTTAGACTTTTAGGTGTTTTTTATAGGCACATGTGTTTCATTCTTGATAGACATAGAGATGGAAAAGAGTATCCAAATGATGCTCATAAAGTATCTCAAGTTGGGATAAATGTTATTGATGATAATAATATTTTGAAATAAGGTCGTGAAAATATATATGAAGAAAAGGTATTTGGATTTCAAGAGGCAATATAGCCTCAGCTCCAAATATAAGAGAAAAAGGTGTAGAACTTGTAGGGTTTGGATGCTAGTATGATATGCCCATAAGGCAAAAGGCATGTCCAAGTGTCAATCTCAACCTAAGGCATTGACCATTTTGGTAAGCATGTTGTTAAGGGTTTTGTTATAGGATTCTACTTGTCTATTTACTTATGGGTGATAAAGGGATGAAAATCTAAGTTTAATTCCAAATATGTCACAAAGGCCCTAAACCTATTTATTTTTGAAGGATTTCTCATTATCAGTGGTGATCTTATTGGGAATACTAAAATGGTAGATGATGTGAAGGGTGATAAACTCAACAATATTTTTAGCTTTTGTTGAGATAAGAGGAATGACTTCTACCCATTTGGTAAGATATTCAGTCATGATGATGATATATTAATGTCACTCTAAAAAGTGAGGGTTAATCTCACCAATAAGGTCTAGACCCCATTGTGATAAGGACCAAAATTTAGTGGAAATGCAAAGACCGTTGCTAGGTGCATGATGTAAATTAGCATTTTATTAACACTTGACACACTTTTTCACATAATCACAACAGTCTTGGTTAAGGGTAGGCTAGTAATAGCCTAGGCATAGGATGAGCTTAGCCATAGTGAATCCATTAAAGTGGCCCCCATAGATACCATCATGTGTTTCTTTGATAGCATGAGAGTCTTCTAGGTTATGGAGGTAATGGAAGAGGAGGCCATCAAGACCATGTTTATAGAATATTCCTACCATAATGGTATAATCATAGGTGATCTAAATAAAAGCTCGATTGGTGTTCCTATAAAGGTTAGAGGGGACCATGCCAAGGTGAAGGTAATCAAATTTTTATTGATACAAAAGGTTAGGTAGGATCTCCTCCACACTAATAATGGTTAGAGTGTCTAACTTGATGTAGGAAGGTTTAGTGAGGTGATGGATAATGATTAATAGCTTAGATTCTGATGGTGTGATGGGATCTAAGAAGAAAGAGAAGCCATGGTGTTTACAAACTTGTTGGTAGATCGTGGGGTGGTTTTAAATATGGTAGTGTTTGATTGATGTTAAGAGTTATATGACAAACTATCTATATCTACATTTCTCCTTGGTCCAAAGTTTATATGCTCATAGGAAAAAGGAAATGCGCCCTATCCGTCATGAAGGCCTTATTCTATTAATCGAAGGCTACTGTAAGAATAATGCTATGGTTAAGCACCCTAAATAGGGGAAAAACAAGGAGTCAGGGAATAGAAAGAGTGAATGTGAAAGGCAAAATCAAGTTCCATAATACTAAAAAGCAGATTGTAGAAGAAGATATAGAGCGGGAGAGTATTGATAAACCTAGTGAGGAAAACTTGGAGGAAGAAGAAGGAACTGAAAGTCGGGCTACAAACTCTAATGAGGATGAAGAATGTCCTGAGAAGAATGAAAAAGATGATGTCAATACAGAGGAGGATTTTGCAAATAAAACTGAAGACACTGAGGAAAACCAAAAAGAGGCAGAGTCTGATTTTGTCCAGGATGACCCTGTTGAGGACCCCGCATTAAAGAATGAAAAGGAAACCACAGGGCAGGATGATAATCAAGATATGCAAATGGAAATTCAAAATGGAATTAAAGAGCGGGAACATAAGGGTTGAGAAGATATCACTGAAGAAGACAGGAACAGTCCTAATAAAAATTTTGAGGAATGGAGGGGGAAAAAACTGAATGATGAAACACATACTCCAATGAACTGGGTTAATTGCAAAGCAAAGGCATATTCTCAATTTGATTCTTGGATGTGCAGGGAGGTTATGAACCTCAAAAGGAAAGTGGAAACAATGGAAGATACCCTGAAAGAGGTATGGAACAAAATCAACAATATGGATAATCAGATAGGAGAGATCCCAGCCAAGCTCAAAGCCTATGAGAAAAACCTCCGGGAACTAATTAAGGACAATAGAATGAAAATGGAGGAAGCTACGTCCAATATTTGTGCTGCTGATGTCAATATTGGTAAAAGATCCAGTGAGGAGACTAAAGCTCTGGAGGGACCCAGCAAAAGAATGAGACAAAGTACTAGAAAGAAGGTAACACAAAAAGGAGCAATGCTGGTGGAAACCACTACCCAGGATACTATATTGAAAGAAAAAGAAACAATGAAAATGATATTGGAACTAGATGAATAATCTGGTTCCTCTTGCTGGTAAATAATCTAGTCTAGTTCTTTGTTTTCTTGTTGTCTTCCTATGTCTAAGGTGGTGCCAGATCTCTATTTTTTTGGGTTGTGACCGGTTGTCTTTCTGGTGGTTTTAGGTCCATTTAAAACCTATTTTTGCTACTTCCTTGTAGTAGTTTTTATAATTTGTCTATGTTTTGGTTGCTCTATCTTTTTTCCTTGTACTAGGGTTTTGGGGCCCCTTCAAAACCTACTTTTACCATAATCTAAAACTATCTGTATAGTTACAAAATCTCATTCTCACACTGGTAGATGCCATTGAATTGATTAAACATAAGTTGGGAGTCACCAAATATGTTGATTTTTCTAACTCTGAAGACTAATTTGGTTTGGAGACCTATTACAAAGGCTTCAAATTTATCCACATTATTTGTACATTCAAAGTCAAGTTTAAAAGATAAAGAAAGTGGCTCATCAACAAGGGCGATAAGGATGATACCAACTCCCCCACCATGCTGACATTTAGAACCATCAAATAAAATGGTTATGTGATTGGTGAAATCCACTTGGGATAGGTTTATGATCGACTCATCTAGAAATTATAGAGAGGAGTTTGGTTTCTTGGTAAGGGTGCATCAACCAACTAGTTAGCAATGACCTACCCCTTAATTAACTTTTACTATAAGAATTTAAGGTCAAACTTAGCTAAAAACATGAGCTACTTAGCCATATGTTGGTTCAGGGATGGATTAGAGTGCATGTACTTGAGTGGGTTAGTATTGGTTATGATTAAGGTTTTGTGTTTGAGGAGATAGTGTCTAATTTTGGTGACCATAAAGACTAGGGCTAGGTAAAGTTTATTATTATGTGTATACTAATTTTCATAGTCTACAAGGGTGTGGCTTATGTAATATATGGCTTTAACTTTGTGTCTTTCATATTTATGGGAAAATATTTCCCCTAGGGAATTGTTGGTGGTAGAGATATATAGTTAGAAAGCTTGGTTATCCTTAAGAGGTGTGAGGACATGTGGAGATAGAAGTTACTCTTTGAGTGCATCAAAGGCCATTTGAAAATTGACATTCCACTTAAAAGAGATGCCTTTTTTCAGGAGGTGATGGAAGAGTTGACACTGATCTAAGAGATAAGAAATGAAGTGGTAAATGGATTGGAGCTTCCCCTACAAACTATGGAGTTGCTAAAGATTGGTCAAGGGGGGCATCCTGATGATGGCTTTTATTTTTGATGAATCAACCTTGATTCCTTGAAGGGAAATGATGAATATAATGAGTTTACTTGACATGACCTCAAAAATACATTTCTTAGGATTTAGGTAGACATGGTAATGGATAAGCCTCTCAATTATAATCTTGAGAATAACTAAGTAGTCCTTGTGAAGTTTAGATTTTCCATGGAGGGCATCCACATAGTCTTGAATGATTGTGTGGATAAGGTCATGCAAGATGTAGATCATATTACATTGATAGGTTACACTAAAATTCTTAAGACCAAAGGGCATGACCCTATAATAGAATGTCCCCCATGGGTTGATAAAGATAGTACTGTGTTGATCTTGAGGTGAAGTCAAAATTTGATTAAACTTGAGAAACTATCCATGAGAGACAACATCTTGTAGCCTACTATAAGATTAACAAGTTGGTCAATGCTAGGTAGAGGAAAGTCATCCTTTGGGAAAGCAAGGTTGAGGTCATGAGAGTATACATAGATATGTAGTCCCCTTGTGGATTTTATGATAGGCACAATGTTTTAAACCCATTAGGGATAATCAATGGGTTGAATGAAATCAAAAAAAAGGAGGTAATGAAGATCTACTTTGACAATAAGGTATATGAGAGGATGCATTCATCAAAGTTTTTATTTGTTAGGCTTGGTGTCACCATTCATAAACCCCTTTTATATTTTTTTAAGTATACCCCAACCCACTACCATTATTATTAATTATTTTATCACTAATTTGATCATTTTTAGTCTATTTTCTTAGTAAGAATTCTTGTGTTCAATTTTTGTATCTTTTGATTATTGATGCAAGTAACTTATTTTTAGTTATGTGAACTTGAATATTTAAAATGTGTGGATTAACAACCCCTAAGGAAGCTCTCACCTCTAGGATATATCTATAGCTAGCAAATCCACCCAACTATCTATCTAACAAAAAAGTTTTCTCTAGTGATTTCTTATCCATAGGTCTTCCTCCCAAGCCAAAGAGGATCTCTCACAATCATTTGGATTCAACACATGCACAAATAAATCAATTTTTCAACCAAACCTATATTGAGTTTCTTTTATCTCTTCCCTAAAGTCTTTACTCACATTTTCTTTACATTTTTATGTTCTTCTCTCTATTTGTGCTCATAATTGAAACTAAAATTTATTTTTGGCTTAAAATCAACTACATCCATTGCTTAATTTTAACATTAGTTCACTTTGGATTAAATCACAATAAACTTATCATATCACCACTTTTGTTTCACACACTAGCCAAACCACTTTCATCAATCAAACATCAAAACAATTGGAGACAAGACCCAAATAGGATTTCATCACCTAGTGGTCACCTTACCCATTCCTAACGATCCTACTTAGAGGTAATTACTAGGGGGAAAATCAAATTATCTCTCTCATTGAGTATAAAATATGGATATCAATATATATTGGCTAAGCACTCAACACTCTTATCTCTTTATAACCATGAATTTAGGGGGTAGGCCCCAGCACCCAAACAACCCAAAACCAGCCATAGACTGCTTCTATATTACCTAATCTACAAGCCAACTTTTATCACACATTCTTATAAACTAAGGCATAAGCCAAAACCTAGATCAAAACTAACCTCTAGGCTTAACATACTTTTTAGTGTGAGTCTTGATTACCTTGATCATTTTCTTGTCTTCTTCTTGTTTGAGTGGTGAGTTTATTCTTTTATTCTCTCCCCCTTTCTTGTATGGTTTTCACTTGCCAACAACGAAGAGACATTGTAGAATAGAACCCATCACTCAAACCAACCTCTTCCACCTCCTCATATATGGAGTACATTTTTGAGGTAGAAGACTCACCTCATCCATTGGGAATCCCTAATTTTATTCAAGTATTTATACAAGGACACATGGAATTTGACACCGTTTTATACAATAATACAATTTACCTTCAACACTACCTTAACACTTCCCCTCACCATGCCTTGGTTCCAACTCCACCTCAATATACTCCTTATGGCATGCCATCCCATGTTATGAGGGTCATTTTTATCTCTGTGGTCACCACCCAACCTTAAACTACTAAGGCATCTTTGTCTAATAACCCATTTAATGCCATATCTAAAAACTAACCTATGTAACCAACCTCTACCCTTACACCTTCCACCCCTACCAATGACTCCTCCACCTTGGGGACAACCCAAACATTAACCCATCACACTCCACTTGTTGCTAGAGCACCCACCAGCATCACTACCAACCTTCCCTCTATAAAACCCAACCCATTGGACAATACCCCTTTACCAAGCTCAAGGGTATCTATCCCTTATACTTCACTTCCTATTAGCATGAAGGTCACTACCTCCCCTCTTGTTACCAACCCAAATACCATTCATGCCCAATCCATAGGAATCCCTCAACAGGTACCCATTACACCCAATCTAGGATACATCCTTAATCCCCAAGGATATGTGCCTGCTAAACCACCATCATCCACCTACCCTACTTGACCTATATCATCCACATTCCAATATGTGGTAGCCTCCCAGCTGATAAATAATTACCAATATGCTGCCCAACCTCAACCACAATATCAGTCTTACAATCCTTTTAGTGTACCACCTTAAACTAACCTAATGTAAATGCTCATGGACAAGATGACCAACCTTGAGTCATCTATTTTAGGGGATCATAAAATCATATCTTATGATCATATTTTGAATGAACCTATTCATCCCTCTATCCTTATCAAACCTTACCCTCCTCAATGGGAGCTTCTGAAATTTACCAAATTTTAGAGCAAGGAGGACCCCCAACAACACTTTAGGGATTTCAGACATGCATGTTACATGATTAATTACAATGATTCCCTTATCCTCTAAACCTTCCACATGTCTTTATTTGGCCTATTACTTGATTGGTATAGTACCCTTATCATGCATTCAATCTTTTCTTTCACCCAACTAGCCCAAGTCTTCTTAGATCACCTTTCCATTAACATTTTCAATATATCTATCACCAACCTCTATTCCATTAGGTAATTCAATTATGAGTCCATTACTAATTTTGTCGTCCATTGGAGAAGCTTGATTAATTATCTTTCACTTTATTTTCCTCAACCTAAACTTATAGATATTTTTGCTCGAGCCTGTACCAAACATATATCTTCTACACTACATGTCCAAAGCTTCATAACTTTTGATGAATCTTTTACCATGGCACATAAGCTCTAAAATTGAGTAATAGATGAGGGCAAAATTGAAGTTACAAAAAAATAACTCTACCTTTAATACCAATGAAACCTCTTCCTCCAAGCCAGATAACCAAACCAAGAGTAAGGGAACTGTGAATGCCATTATCCTTAAAATTGATCCTCTACCTAATGTCAACAATTAAAAATATTCCTTTACTTTCAACCAAAACACAAGGAACCTAGACCAAAGAAACTAGAAATAGTTCACTCCACTTGGATAATTTTATGCCTCAGTTATAGAGAAGCTACTAAAAGTTAACCATATATAGTTTCCACCCATCAAACCTCCCTAGTAGTTTAATTCTTCTCATCTAGCACCTGCTTGGTACAATGAGAATGACCTTAGTGTTTTTCATTAGGGGCATGACATCAACTATTGTAACAATTTCAATAATGGTGTTTAGAGTCTTATTGATAAGGGATAAATCATGTTGGATAATCCCAATGCCCCTCAAAATCAATCTCTTAACATCTTTAAGAAGCCTTTTCCTAACCATGCCCTTGCCAAAACTAAAGAAACATAAGGTGAATATTCTCATGGTCAATATGATCTTTGTCAGACTTATAAATGGGAAATCTATCATCCAACCTACCTATGTCTATCTCACTTCACTTGTCAAATTGGTGGATTCACCTTCACTTCCTTTGAAAGCAAAAACCAAGGAGGTTCATTTTTACTTAGCTTTGATTATAGAGGCTTTGGAATAATCAAACACTCATTCTAGTAACCTATCTTAAAAAATAACCATTTGTAACCCACCATTTCCTCTAACTACAAGATAAACTACAACTATGGACATTGTGGCCAGGGGAATAAATTTTTCAAAAACACACCTCATGGAGTAGCCACCAAATAGAAACTCACATCCCTTGCTTGAGGAAATAGATAAGGCTATCAACCCTCCTCCTTAACCCATAGGTGTATTTTTGACACCCACTACCTAGGAGATGAGACCAACATACCGATCTTTTTCTAAATGTTTCTATGCTATATCGCTTTCTACATTCAAAGAAGAAATTAAGAAACTAACAGAAATGGTCAAGGTTAGAAGATACTTGGATATGGTCATGCGCACCGAAATCAGACATTAGAAGGTACTCCTCTTTGGCTGTGGAGGAATGACACCTGCAAAGAAAAAGAGACTGAAACACAAAAAACGTTAGACAAGGAGACGGTGGGCTGTCAAGCAAAAGCTTGATCCCTGAAGTACGAAGACTTCCTTAAGGGATATCAACCCATTGATTAAAAACAAAATATTTGACTGAAGTAGAAATAATGAAGGATAGAATGAAAGCAAATAAAAGACAAAAACAAAAATGCATACCTGATATGTAGCAAAATGCTCTGCATAGTCACCGGTGTCAGTCTTTATGTTTTGATCCAAGAATGTGTTTTGATGCAAAAGGTCCGATAACCAATTGCCAAACTGATTGGCAACCGAATAACAAATAACAGATTGAGAAATGAATTAACAGATGTAGTTTAAGGTTGATCGATGTTAGTAGGACTGCTGATGTCGGCCGAAAAGGTGACTGACGTCAGCGATGTCGATTGAGTAATGACCGGTGTCGGCAGATGTAGAATGGGGACAGAGGCTAATTTTAGCCTTCTGTTCATTCTTACATGCTACCAGGGGTAAGGCTTGTGGGAAAATGGTCGATAGGGGTTAAATAGGCATGGGAGAATAAAATGGGGGTTAAAGGGAGGACAACAAGGGTTAGACACAATTCTGGTGTCTACATTTGCCCCTTTTTGTCTTGTTGGTTGTTCTGGATGAGCTGCAAGACAAAAATAGGAGGTAGTTGCCCCAAGTGTGGGATAAGGTCAATTCCATCTTGTTGGTTGTTCGAATGAACTGCAAGACAAAAATAAGAGGATTGGATTGCCCCAATTATGGATGAGTTATTCCCCCTCAAAGTAAGAGTTGAGGGAAGGGAAGGGAATCGGGTGCTGATTTGACAATGAGTGGATGAAAAAGGTTATGATGGTGAATGCAGCAAAAGTCAAGATTGCATGTATACCACTTCACGAGATGGTTGGGTCAAATTATCATAGGTCAAGGGTCAAGGAGTGCTAAAATTGAAATAACCAGGCCCTAACATTTAGTTGTCTGCTGATTGGGTTATTCAATCGAAGCTGAAGCTCCAATGGGTCACTGTGTTCCAGGTATCCCAGGCTCAGGAAGTGCTCTCGGAAACATGAAAAAGTCACAAGTAATGGGGATCAACCAGCTTGCAATCCTATACTTGTGAGGGTCCAAAATATTTTGTGCACAATTTTGCTAACCAGTCGTGGGATAGCATACATGCAAAAACAACCAAGGCAACGTTTGTCCTGGCAATGGTCGAAGTCGGAGGAGATAGGCATGATCTCCAATGGTCATTGGTCGAGGTGGAGGAATGGATGAAAGGATGTGGCCGACCTAACCTCAGAAGATGTTATGTGATCTGAGTGCTACCTACATAGCCCTTGTGTGAAGGGCCTCAGGCCAATGTAGTTCTCCCTAGAAGGGAGGAAGGGTCAAAGGGATGGAATTGGTCTTGGTCGAGGGCAAGGTCATGGTCAAAAAGAGGAAAGAAAGTTTATCCATCAAAGAGATGAACAAATGAGGGTGGTCAAGCTAACCCCAGATGATGTCGTATCATTTGAGTGCTACCTACATAGCCCCGGTCATAGGGCCTCAGACCAATGTAGTTCAGACAAGTTGAGAAGATTGGTCGATGATTGGGTTGGTCAAAGTGGTCAATAGGTTAGGAGAAAGAGATGTTATAGCCTTTTCCAAATGGTGTATTTTGAAACATTGGTTGAGGGGTCTTTCATCCCTAGCAATGTTCCATAGTCATGATGGATGTATGCTAAAAATGAATTGAGGTCTATTTATGCTTCAGCAAGTATTGGTTTATGCTTAAGATAAATTGCATCTGGTCAATAGTTTCCATGTGTATTGGTGTCCATAGAAACTAGTGTGAATAGGCTATGGGAGTGGCTTGAAAAGAGAGTTGAGTTGAGTTGATTAGGTGTGATAAGTGATGAAGTTGAATGTGACCAAAGTGTAGACGAAGTGAAAGGCATATTGCTCTTTCATTGACAAGGACCAGAATGACAACACAGATAAGGGTTATTAGAACCAAGAGCCCCATTTATGCATGACGTCATTGACCAGATGTTGTGTTAGAATGGTAATCGAATCACTTTGACATTAAAGTGAGCTTAAAGTCCCTTGAGCAGGTGATAGGAGGAGGAAATAGGGTAACCTATTTTAAGAGCAGAGATAACTTTGCCCCTTTTTATAGGAGACCCTGAGACAACTATAAGTCAAGTCCACGACTTGTTTTTTTTTTTTTTTGGTTGGCAGACTGATCAATGCGGGAAGTCTGCATAGAGATGTCATTTACTTTGTGGTCAGTTGTGAAGCTGATCAATGCGGGAAGCTTCTAAGATAGTTCTATTTATTGCTAGATTAGTCATAGCCATCCTTCGAGGGAGTGGTCTAGAATTTTTGCTTAATATAAGGGCTTTTGAATAGCTGTCCTTCGAGGGAGTAGTCTATTAACTACAAAAATGATAGTATAGCTATCCTTCAAGGGAGCAGTCTACCTTTTGATTTTGATATTGATATGGTGACCATGGATATTTTGACATCTTGATTTGTTTTTACAGAAATGTGAGTCATGGACAAGAGTATAGAAGGTCAAGGGCTCCCTTTTATTAGGACAAAGCATCCATACATCATAAAAGGGTTATAAAGGAAATTGTTAATAGAAATAGGGATGAAAGGAATTAGGACTAAGAGGATGGGGATTTCTCAAGGGACGAGCTCAAGTTAAATGTCAAGTGGATGAGTACTCGACTAGCAGTAGAATGGTCACAGATGCAACACATTAAGAGGCTTAGGTTCTGGTCTCCATCAAGAGATGATAGATGATAAGTCCCTGATCCATACTTGTGCATGATAATGAAAGGTTCAAGCCAATTAGGAGCAAACTTGCTTCGTTTACTTCACTTCATATTGGTCACGTGTTGATTGATGAGTGGATGTGAAGTTGGTTGAGATGGTCGCTGATTGGTCGAGACTGGTTGAATGTTTTGATAAAAAGGTTGGTTGAATGTTTGGGTTGAATGTTTGGTTGATTGATATTTGATTGTTGATTGGTTGAGACTGGTCGAATGTTTGATCGAAGGTAGGGTTGATGGACACTTGGTCAAGATTGAGGATTAAAGGAGTGATTGATATTTGATTGAGACTGGGTTGAAAAATTGGTCGAGGTTTGGATGAAGGTTGAATTCCCCCAGCAGCTAGGGAGAATGTTTGATGGATTGGTTAAGGTTGGTTGAGGTTTAGTGGTCAGATGGATTGTGTTGATGTTGAATAAGGGGGTTAAAGGTGGCAAAGGGACCATAGTCTAGCATGGAGATCTCAATTTAGGTGATGAGGTTGGAGAAGCATGGGTCGGTGTTGATGATTTGTCGGAGGGGTGGTCAAGAGGATCCTTGATGAGAAGGGAATCCTTTTTCTGGTGTTGATGAGTGACAGCCTTGAGGGAACAACAATGCTCAGTGTTATGTCTCAGAGTGTGATGATAGTGGCAGAATTTAGAGTTGTCGAACCAAGATGGCCTTGATCTGAGAGTTGATGAGTGGGGTGGTGTTGAAGGTTTATTGATGATGTGGTCGAGAAGAAGGGTGTCATTCCCCAGACATTGGAGAATGGTAACCTTGAGGGCACAACAATGCTCGGTGTCATGCCTAGGCATGCAATGATATGCACAAATGTGAGTGTCATTGAACCAGGGTGGTTTTGGTCTGAGAGATTGATATGGTTTAAGAGGTGGGAGATAAATGCGAGAGGACTGCAAAAATTTCCATAACAATAAGGCATAAGAACCTGCTAATGGGCCTGGAAGTTTTGTTGCAGTGAGGGTTGATGACTTTGGTTTGAGAGGCATAAGAGGCATAGGTCGATGGTTTGGAGGAGATATAATTCTGATGGGTTGATAGAGTAATGGAGGTGACTTGCCTCTGTGAAGTATGGGAGTAGGAAGAACTCCTATTAAAGTGGACGGATGTGGGCCTAAAATTGAAGGTAATGATGAAGGTGGGGGAGGAGGCCTCCGGTGTGGTTTAGTAGCCTTATTTGGTTTGGGTTGAGGGCCACCCTTGTGCGAGGCAAGGTTAGATGTGGGGAGAACACCAAGAGGCTTAATCTCTTTGGGCATGATGGACGCCTGTGCGGGTTTGGACTTAGATGTGGATAGTTCTTCTCTCGATGGAGAAGGGATTGAAGATGTGGGCTCTTTAAGTGGAAAGAGCACCGGAGTAGTCATGGCTTCTACGTGTGGTTGAGGAGTTGAAAAGGTATGATCATCTATGGATGATAAGAAGGATGAAGATGAGGCAACTGGTGTTGATGTGGTCAAAGCATCCTCTAATATGAGAGAGGTCGATGGAGGACTAATAGGAGAAGAAGATTCTTCTACCTATGGAAGACAAATGGGAGAAGATGGCTCTTCTACCTGTGAAAGACAAATGAGAGAAGATGGCTGTTCTACCTGTGAAAGACAAATGGGAGAAGATGGCTCTTCTACCTGTGATGGAGGTTGGTCAGGGACAAGAGGTGAAACCGTGTTGACTGTGTGTATATGATGGTCATGAGAGTCATTGGTCATGGTTTGAATGTTGTTGTGGCTAGGAGGACAGTTAGGGAAGGGTTGTATGTACCATTGTTGGAATTGTTTTGTGATGCTTTGAGATGTTGAAGGTAGAGGTTGATTAGTTGTTGTCGAAGATGGTGATCTGACGACCACAGTGTTGGCGACTCCTTTGGATTTGGAATTGGCAGAAGAAGAAGGTCTGGAAGAAGAATGGTCATTGGTTCTTGCATTAGTATTACGCAATTTGACCTTATCTTCTTCAATGGCACAGAGTTCAAGCTTTCAGGCCATGGTGAAAGCCTCGTCAAAAGTGCAAAATGTCTGAATCCATAAGGTGGAGGAGATGTGGCTAACACATGCTTCAGAAAAGAGCTCAATGAGCTCAGGTTGAGGCAAGGAGAAGGAGAGCTGATTAATCAAGCCTCTCCAACGGGTGACAAAATTGACTATTGATTCGTCGTCAAATTACCTAATGGAGTAGAGGTCTGTGATCGAGACTTGTTTAGTGATATTGATTGAGAAATGGTTAAGGAATAATTGGGCGAGTTGAATGAATGAAAAGATAGAATGTCTGGCAAGAGAGCTATACCTGTCAAGGGCAGGGCCAGAAAGAGACATAGGAAATGTGCGTAGAAGTAATGCATCGTCATGGGCGATAAGGTAATAGGCATGTCTGAATGCTTGTAAGTGCTATTGTGGGTCTTCCTTGCTTTGAAAATGAGAAAACTTAGGAAGTTCCCACTGGTTGGGGTATGGCCTGATACAGACAGAAGGATGAATGGGCTCGTTGCAAATTTTCTCATACAAGAGAGCATTGTGTGAGCTGGAGATAGAGGTCTCGAGATTGGACATTTTATCCATCAGCATTTTGATGAGATCTACTGATGGATTGGCAGACGAGGTGCCCCCTAGGTTGTAAGGTGCTTGAAAGAGGCTAGAGGAGGTATACGATGTAGTCGGTTGTACCAATAAGGGTGTAATGTACATATGACTAGTCGCACAGACAGAAGTGGAGGCCAAAGGTGGTTGGGTTATAAAGGTAGAAGGCATAAGCTGAGTAGATATCATCAAAGGTGGTTGTGTGACGACATTGAAAAAGGGCGAGGTAGGCACTCCTGCATATATAGGCGCAAGAGTGTGTGGGGTCGAGATAATCAAGTTCTGGTATGATGTAGAACTTGGTTGAATTGTAGGTGGTTGAGGGGGTAATGGAACCCCAATGGAGGTCGGTCTAAAAATAGATGGGGAGGCCAAACTTTGTGTATAGGCAATGGTCGGGTTAACGGTTGAGGTAAAAGGTTGGGTAGTAGACAGTTTCGATGTCACCGCCGCTTCGCCCGAAAGGTCTCACATTGGGTTCCTCATGATATAGTTTTGGAGGGTTGTGACATTGAGGTCCAAGAGTCTTGAAAAATCTTGGTCCCCTTTTGAGATAATAGGCAACTGGGTTGGGGATGGTCGAGTAGGAGTTCTTTTAGTCTCCGAGTGGAACTCCATTATAAGACTGGTTATAGATGGGGTAGACGGAAGCGGGTGATGCCTCGCGTGATCAACTAGAGCCTTGGCTTGGCTACGAGTCAGAACCATTCAAGGCAAGAAAGAACATCCTCACAAGCTTGAACAAGCAGATAAGAATAGAAGAGATGAAGAACACAAGCAGATCCTAAAACCCTAGGAGTAAATTATTAGGATTATAGTGGCTTATGCCTTAGAATATGTGTAGAGGAAGATTGGCTTTTGAGTCGGGTCCTAGAAGAAGTAGTCTATGGATAATTTTGGGTTAGTTATGGTGCTTAAGAAGTTTGTGTTAGGTTTCGTACAAGGCCTGTTGCTAAGGAGCAAGCTCCCCTCACTTCACGAGTCCAGTGATAAACTGGGCCCGCTTAGCCAAAATATACTTCCCCTAGAGTTTAGACTCTGCCAGAGAACGGAGTGGGCTTTCCCCTTGGTGATGAAATCCAAGTAAGATCACCGAGACGGGTAAGGTATCCGTTGGGTGATGAAATCCCAGTCGGGCCTTGTCTCAGGTAAGTTAAGATGTTTGTTTTGTGCAAGTGGTTTGGTCGTGTAACATCAAGTGGACTAGATTAATTCATGATGCAATTATTAATTACTAAGTGTGGTCTAAGAAATACAAGCAAGCAGAAATGAATGCAAAGTGTTTTAATCCCCAAGTCAAAATGTTTTGTTTGTATGAAGATGAATGCAGAAAGAGTCGAAGAGTATGAGTTTTGACTAGTCTAGAAGTGCAAGAAAGAAAAGAAAAGTTTTTTTTAGTCCTGCTTATGATGTCGTTTAGAAGATAGAATAAAAAGGTGAAGAGGGAGAAACATAATGCACCTAAATGAAAAAAGAAGGAAAAGAACCCAAGGAAGGCCCTAAGGATCCCACCAGGCATGCCAGAATGTTTCTATGCTATATCGCTTTCTACATTCAAAGAAGAAATTAAGAAACTAAAAGAAATAGTCAAGGTTAGAAGATACCTGGATATGGTCGTGCACACTGAAATCAGACGTTGGAAGGTACTCCTCTTTGGCTATGGAGGAATGACACTTGCAAAGAAAAAGAGACTGAAACACAAAAAATGTTAGACAAGGAGACGGTGGGCTGTCAAGCAAAAGCTTGATCCCTGAAGTACGAAGACTTCCTTAAGGGATATCAACCCACTAATTAAAAATAGAATATTTGACTGAAGTAGAAATAATGAAGGATAGAATGAAAGCAAATAAAAGACAAAAACAAAAATGCGTACCTAATATGCAGCAAAATGCTCTGCACAGTCATCGATGTCGGTCTCTGTGTTTTGATCCAAGAATGTGTTTTAATGTAGAAGGTTCGATAATCGGTTGCCAAACTGATTGGCAATCGAATAATGAATAATGGATTGAGAAACAAATTAACAGATGTAGTTTAAGGTTGACCGACGCTGGTAGGACTGCCGACGTCGGCCGAAAAGGTGATCGACGTCGGCGATGTCGATCGAGTAGTGACCGGTGTCAGCAGATGCAAAATGGGAACAAAGGCTAATTTTAGCCTTCTGTTCATTCTTACATGCTGACAGGGGTAAGGCTTGTGGGAAAATGGTCGACAGGGGTTAAATAGGCATGGGAGAATAAAATGGGGGTTAAGGGGAGGATGACAAGGGTTACACACAATTCTGGTGTCTACACTAAATTCATTCAAAAGGTAGGTATGGTCACAAAGCTAGACATGGATCAATACACTTTTTTGCAACACCTAGGGATCCATTACATCAATAAATATGAAACTTATAGTATGTCTTTAACTCACCAATCCATCATTTTTTCACCACCTCTCAAACCAATAGAAACTTCTACCAAACCTTCACCTTCTCAATCAACTAAAATAGTTGCCTCTCTAGCCATCACATCACCAACCAAACCTTTCAAAACTCTTAGTGCCTTTATTAATCAAAGTTTGGTTCACCCATCCTTGAAAGTGGAATTAACTTCACCCAAGCCTATACAGAGGCCTTGAACCACACCAACCAAGGGGATAAAACTATTGAAGAGCCACATGACTCAGATTCTACCTCCCTCTACCTTTCTATCTATCGTAGGGCCTCACCCTTCCACTGTGCCTACAAATCAACCTCCTTTTAATATATGTCATTCATTTCCATTGGTCACACTAACCCACTTATTGTTTGATGCACTGGTCCTTCCTAGATTACCAAAAGCTAGACCATCAAACTTGAACACCCTAATTACCAACATACCCAAACGAAATCCATCAACCAAAAACACCACCTTACCCAAACCATCTCTCACCAAACTTATTGCCACCAACACACCCATCTTACCAACCAAAACCACAATCCCTAAAATTTTCCCACCTCTAGAAGAATCCTATATGACCATCCTTCAAAGATTATTTTAGACCTCTTACCTCATATTACCTCTTATCAGCCCTTTCAATTCCCTTGGTTTGAAGTCAACTTGATACAATGATAATCTAATTTTCTCTTGTCATAAGACACCTAGGCATAACATGAAGAATTTTAAAGCTCTTCAATCTATTATCTACCAACTCTATGATAAGGATGATATTTTAAGAGATAAGACTCCATCCATTCATATACTAATGCACCTAACAACCATTCATGAACACATTCATAATCCTCCACTCTCACCTCAAAAAGTGATAGAGAATATACCCAGCCTCCCATCACACCTTTCCCCTCTATCCATACCATTAATGTAGTCACATGATCACAAAAAAGGATAAAGGGAAGACTAAAGTGTCTATTCAATATACATACCCACTAACTCATCCTAAACTAAACCAAATCTAAACCTCTACATCTTTAGCTAAGCCCAAAGCTACCATCTTCAGTACCTCTAAGGCTAACCCCTCTAAATCCTTCAAAAGGGTCATCCTTAAGCATATTCACTAAACTCCAGCTACAATAAGCCTTTACGATCTCATTTCTACCTCATCCCACCATCACCAATCCATGATCGAGGCTGTGTAAGAAATGAAATGTGTACTAGGTGACTCCCTACCTCTAGAGGCCTTCATAAGTGCCCTCCAACTCTTCACCCTTGCTACATTCAAAGACTCAAATATACCCTCTATCCACCCTAAAGATCTAGATCCTCTTCTCTTTATTACTGCCCACATCAACCACACCTACATCAAATGGGTTATGATTGATGGGGGAGCTACATTAACATCATCTTCTCCCATACCTATGATGAACTCAAATTACTAGACAATGCCATGTCCAAAAGTTTAGTTGTGTTTCACTCCTTTAATGACACTATGACAACTACCTTAGTAATAGTTATTTTCCACATTCACCTTGGACCACACACACTCCCCAAACTTTTCTATGTGGTTGAAGGTGAATTTTAGTATAATGTTTTGTTAGGGAGACATTAGATATGAGCTATGGATTATGTACCTTATACCCTCTATCATTGTGTCAAATTTAAGAATGAAGGTCAGGTTGTTACCATACAAGATGACCTGATCCCTTTTGTAGCATGCAACATGACCTAACAACCTAATGATGTTCTCCTACCTCTGACCAAACCACCCCAAACATTCATGATTAATCCTTCAACCATGGAAAATGAAGCCATTTCTTCTCCTTCCATAGATGCATATACTATTTTGTCTATTATCATGGACCAAATACCACCACTTACCCCATATAATCTACCTTCCAACACCTTACCCTTGGAGAATGCCATCTCCTTACCCTCAATTCTTTCCTTACTCCTTAAGAGTATGGGAAACTCAACCATTAGTTAGGTTATGATCCTAACATTAGAGCCATTACCCAAATTATCTATTGGGGAATTGATAAGATCCTTAGTACTTCCACCATCCCCTCTTCACCTCAACTATTTACTTCTATATTATCTTACTTGGACAACTCAAACTTTGCCAAAGTATATCTCCACAGGTGTGCTTGAAAAGGATTTGGATTATGGAAATATGAGCATGGAACACACATATTGATCTTGATTGAGACCCAATAGCCTCATGAGAAGCATGACCTTGGCTTCATTCTACCCAATAATAATAAATCCAAATAAACTACCACTACCATTGTTGAAGAAGAGACCCCTTCCTCACCAACACCCCCTCCACCTAAGTGTGAGGATGTGGACATCATCCCACCTTTTTTTTCCATAAACATGATTACCCTTGGCTGCCTAAATTAAGAAAAGGATGGGTACCCATATCCATCCCTTTGATCCATCTTGAATTAGTGGGAGAGGACTCTCCTACCATTAACATGGTTCAGTGCCAGGATGATGATTCTATTCTCATCTACCTTGGTGCACCTAATTCCTCCATCCACAAATCCATACCTCTTACATCCTCAACCATGTTGAATGAATCAATTATGGATATTAACATAGGCACTTTAATTAACCCTCATATCATCAAATTGGGCCAATCGCTTACTTTTGAGGAACTATAGGACTTTTCTACCTTGCAACATTTCATTCACCTAGTCATATGTTGACATGCTTGGTATTGACCCAACCATTTCAACCCATAACATTATAACCATTCATTATGCCAATATTTTTAGACAAAAACATTAATGAATACATCTCTACATATCCTTTCTTGTCATAGAAGAGCTTTAATGCCTCCTCTCTATCGACTTCATTCAACCCATTGATTATCCATAATGGGTTTCAAACATTATGATTATCACAAAATTGATAGGTGGACTATGTATCTATGTGGACTTTCATGACCTCAACCTCCCTTTCCTAAAGGATGACTTTCCTCTACCTATAATTGACCAACTTATTAATCTTATAGTAAGCCATGAGATGTTATCTCTCATGGATAATTTCTTAGGTTATAATCAAATTTTGATTGCCCTTGAAGATTAGCACAAAACTACCTTTATCACCCCATGGGGGACCTTTTATTATAAGGCCATATGCTTTGGTCTTAATAAAACTGGTGTAACCTAGTAGTTTGTTATGACCTACATCTTTCATGACCTTATCCACATAATCATTAAGGACTACATGGATGACCTCCTTAGAAAATCCAAACTTTATAAGGACCACTTACCCATTCTCAAGATCATCTTTGGGAGGATTATCCACTACCATGTCCACTTAAATATTAAAAAATGTATTTTTGGGGTCTTTTTAGGCAAACTCCTTAGCTTCATCATTCCCCTTCAAGGAATTAAGGTTGATCTAGCTAAAATCAAATCCATCCTTGAGATGTTCCCCTTGATTAATCCTAAGAAACTTTGTAGTTCATAGGGGAAGCTCCAATCCTTTTACCATTTCATTTTTCAGCTCTCAAATCAGTGTCAACCCTTTCATCACCTCTTTAAAAAGGACATCTCTTTTAAGTGGAATGTCAATTGTCAAAAGGCTGTTGATGCACTCAAAGAGTACCTTCTATCTCCACCTATCCTCACACCTCCTAAGGATGACCAACCTTTCTACCTATATATCTCTTTCACTAACCATTCCCTAGGGGAAGTGCTTGCCCATCAAGATGAAAAACACAAAGAGTAAGCCATAAATTACATAAGCCACACCCTTTTATACTACAAAACTTGATATACACATACTAAGAAACATTACTTGGACCTAGTCTTTATGGCCACCAAACTTCACCACTATCTCTTCAAACATAAAACCTTTGTCATACCCAATATCAACCTAATTAAGTACATGCACTCTAAGCCATACAAAAACCATCATATGACCAAGTAGCTCATGATTTTATTTGAGTTTGACCTTGAAATCATAAAAAAAAGTTAGGTAAGGGGTAAGTCACTACTAACCAATTAGTTGATGTACCACTATCAAGCAACCAACCTCCTATTGAATTTATAAATGAGTCCATTGAAAACCTCTCCCAAGTGGATTTTACCAATCATATAACCATGTTATTTAATGGTTCCAAATGTCATCATGGTGGGGGATCTAGTATCATCCTTATCCTCCTTATTAGTGAACCACATCTTTTATCTTTTAGACTCAACTTTTAATGTACCAATAATGTGGTTGAGTTTGAAGCCCTCATAATAGGTCTCTAAACCACATTAGCCTTGGTATTTATAAAAATCAACATCTTTAGCAACTCCCAACCTATGGGTAGTCAAATCAATGGCATCTACTAGTGTAAGAATGAGATTATAAATAGTTAGTCATAAAACTCTTAACATCATTCAAACACTACCATATTCAAACAACCCCATAATCTACCAAAAAGTTTGTCAACACCATGGATTATCTTACTTTTTAGATCCCATCATCACCATCAAACTCTAAGCTATTAGTCATTGTCTATCACCTCACCAAACCTTTCTATGTCAAGTTAGACACTCCAACCATTTTTAGTGTGGAGGAGATCTTACCTGACCTTTGGTATCAACAAAACTTTGAATAAATTCACCTTGGCATAGTCCCATCTATCCTTTCTAGGAATTCCTGATGATAATTTATTTAGAGAACCTCTCATTATACCATTATGGGAGAAATCCTATATAAACATAGTCTTGATGGCCTCCTCTTTCATTGTCTCTATAGCCTAGAAGCCTCTCATGTTATCAAATAAATGCATGATGGTATCTATGGGGGACACTTTAGTAGACTCACTATGGCTAAGTGCATCCTCCACCTAGGCTAATACTAGCCTACCCTTAACCAAGACTATTGTGATTATGTGAAAAAGTGTGTCAAGTGTCAACAACATGCTAATTTACATCACACACATATCAATGATCTCCACATTTTTGTGTACTTTTGGCCTTCTCACAATGGGGTTCAGACATTATTAGTGAGATTAACCCTCACTCTTCACAATGACATCACTCTATCATCACCATGATCAAATATTTTACCAAATGGGTAGAGGCCATTCCTCTTATCTCAAAAAAAGCTGAAAAGATTATTGAATTTATCACCTATCACATCATCTACCACTTTGGTGTTTCCCATAAGATCATCATTGATAATGGGAAATCCTTCAAAAAATAAATAAGTTCAGGGCCTTTGTGATCTATTTGGTATTAAACTTATCTTTTCCTCCCCTTAGCACCCATAATAAAATGGACATGTAGAAGCCTCTAACAAAACCCTTAAAAACATGCTTACCAAAATGGTCAATGCCTCAAGTCAAGATTGGCACTTGCACCTCCCTTTTTCCTTATGGGCATATCATACTAGCATCTAAAACCCTACAGGTGATATACCTTTTTCTCTTGTATTTTGAGATAAAGCTGTATCACCTCTTGAAATCCAAATACCTTTCTTTGCATATCTTTATGTGACCTTATTTTAGAAGATAATTATCATTAAGAACATTTAGCCAAAATTGAGATAATTGATGAGCATCATTTGGTCACTCTTTCCCATCTTCATTCATATCAAGAATGAATCATGTGTGCCTATAACAAACACCTAAAAGTCTAAGAATTCAATATTGGAGATCTTGTTCTCAAGGAAGATCAACATGTAACTACTATGGAGAAAAGTAAAAGGGGAAATTTTATTTCAATTGGCTTAGACCATATATCATAACCCATAAGTATGGATCAAGAGCTTATCATTTATCCTCTCTCAAAGGCAAATAAGAGCATGATCCTCTCAATGATTTACATATACATCCCTTATATTAAAAAATAGGGATCACACTCATCATTTGTCTAACTTAAGCTCATCCCCTGCACCCACATTCATCTCCCTCTTTTTAGGGGAAATCAAATATGACTGAATCATGTGATTATCAATCAAATTCATAGCCTAATCTTGAACTATGGGTATCATGGCTCTACCCATAACATTATTCTCATGGTAATTTCTATCCCTATTTGGGATAGATTCTCATGGTCATTGTCACCTAAACCTCTTTTCACCTACTAAACCTTCTTTTACCTTTAGCTTTGCATCCATAAAGGTAACCCCTTTAGCATGTATAAGCAATTCTATGTCAATAAAAAATCAAACAAATGCAAAAGCACATCATGGGCCATTCTTTGCATTCATAGATAGCTCCCTTGAAGGATAGCTATGTAAAACTTGCCAAAATTACAAAATATAAGCTGAATTACTCCCTTTAAGGATAGCTATCAAAAGCATTTAGACTAAGCATATAAACTTGCCTCACTCCCTCAAAGAATGGTTGAGTGAGGTATTTATCAAATCTATCAATTTTTTGGAAGCTTCCTACATCTATTAGCTTCACTAAACCTAAATCAAATTCAAAAATAGCAAATATCCCTAAGAAAAAGTAAAAGTAATGAGAAATTTATAATTAGATCTCATAAAATCAATAATATTGGAAGGTTGTAATCATATCTCCTCAATATACATCCCACATCGATCAATCTACCCTTTATATATTAGTATAGAATTATTTATACTACCTCTTTAGAAGCCTATAGAAGAGGCATACTAGTCTCATAAAAGGTTCCAATTTCACCCATTCTCCCTCCACATATCATATGCATAGGACTATGAGCTTACTTGACATGATATGATCAAGATACATGTTTATCAACCTAAGCATGCTAATTGAAACATTTGAAAGGCTTATTTTCACTAAGCTAATCTAATTTCAGGTTTCATTTTGGTTTTTATCAACAAAAAGGCATCATGTTCCTTTTCCTATATTTTTCTAGTCCATGTAGACATACCTCTCATGATTCTTATCACTTTCCTAAATATTTAGTTTGTTATCTACTTACTTTATGTATTTTCATTACACCTATTCCCATACACATATTTGATCTCCATGATCATTAACAACAAATATCACATTCAAATCATAAACATCATGAAACATGTCTACAAATTACACCGTCTCTCTACCTATGATCAAAACACAATGAAAACATATTATAAACATAATCCTATCCATCAACCATCATAACATCATGTGATCATATATCATGTCATAAATAGTAATAATTACACTAGTCACCGTCATATACACAAATACAATCAATGAGCAAACCCTGATGAACCATAACATATAAAAATCTATCTACCATAACATTACCATAACTCATCTTATAATATCAATTCATGCCAAACACATCACATAACCATAAATAAATCCATTACATTATCATACGACATGCATTCATAAATAACACATCCATTAACAAAATTAGAGCATCATAATTATTTTTCTAGCATCACATGCCTAAGTTCATAGGTCAAACATCTCATAAAGTATATGTAAGAGGTCATAGATCATAAACCATAAAAAATGAACATCATGAACCATAAGCATACATCATATATAACATCATAATCTATACACCATATACATTAGGTTATCATAAATAATACATATAATAATGTATCAATTCTCTCTCAAAAACATATACATCTTATTACATTGACATGTAGGTCAGTATCAAAATAATATACATCTATCAAATCATATTTGAACATAGTCATGGGGCACCACTACCACTAGACCCATTGATACCTATACCTACACCTACCTGATGGTCCCCTAAGACCCTAACCTGACCAACTATAGCATCCCACTATCTTGGAGTGGCTATCAGTGGCCCACTAGCCAAAACAGATCTATACTCTACATATCACATAGCTTAGTGAAATTGATCTAACACCATCACCTCATAATATCATAGCTACACTATAAGGGTTAGGTAGTGTACCCATGAAACTATCTCCAGTTTCCCTCCTACTACCACTATAGTTTTTCTAGCCCTCTATCTTAGTAGGTACCTCTCTTGCATGACTATCCCAAGGTATGCCTATGCCTCATCCCTCTCACTTATAATAGTGGCAAACTGACATTGCAGCATAGAAATTTAACCTTTTAGTATGGACACCTATCCTTGTAATACCTATACCTATGCCTAATCTATAGCCAATGCTACCGCTACCTATATATCATGGTCTATTATATCTATAACCATTGGCATCATACCCCCATCATCCCCACCAACATTTGTAACTCCATCTATTATTTGGTACCAATCCATGTAACCATCTACATACCCAGTGTCATCCATAGGGGATCTAATAAGAAACTCCTCAAAACCACCATATAAAACTATCAGAGTAGGTTGGGGAACTAGTAACTGACCCTCTGAATCTTACCTCTTATATTAAGGAAATGGACTTAGGATACCCTATATCAAGCCAAACTATCGACACACCCTATCAAATGATATTGATCAACCTCACCCTCTCATTTACCCTCTATCCACTTGTAACTCTGAAGGATAAGGGTTTTCTTCCTATAACCTAGCTATTATGCAAACTAATTACCTAATAATTACTAGATTCACCAATCTAACTAAACATTAATTATCAACCTTGGGTATGTAAGATTTTCAAGAGTGTCAGCACTATTTATGCATTACTAATTCAGAAATCAACTTGATTTTCCAATTGTAGTACAATAAATTTATGCTAAATTTATCAGATAGATATATTATGAAATTAATATGAAAGAATTACAAAACTATACCACACTTATGTATCATACATGCATCACACTTATATAATCAAACTTAATAGTAAAATCAACTTACACAACACATTAATAATTAAAGAGGGTTAGGATCTTCATAGTAGATCATTTTGAGAGGGCCCTTCCTCATTCAAAACTGATCTCCAATCCTTTTTTGAGAGAATTCAAAAACTTATTACAAATTCAACTTTCTCATTACTTAATTATAGATATAAAGGATATAGTAAAAACTTCTATTATTTTCTCAAAATTATCTAACTCGTAATATGATATAGGTTCTACCTTTAAATACAAAATGCAATTTTTTAATTCTTAACTAAAAACACAAAACTAGGAAAGAATGCAAATACTTAGAAACTAACCTAGTCAACCTTCAAGTATTTAGTAGCCAAAGTTACTTATTTTAGGTGTAGCCTACAATTATTATAGGCACTCTAAAATGGTTGTAGAAAACCTATAGGTGAAGCCCATAATTGCTATGAGCAACTTATAAAGCTATAGCTTTAGCAAGAATCTACAACTTTACATGAACCATCAAATGCTTATTAGATAAAGTTATACCAATACAATTCAGTCAAAGAAAAGCATCAGTAATTTATAAAATAAGACATACACAAACACAGATATTAATAAACATACAAAATCATAACTTTATTCATTCATTTGCATTAGTGACAGATAGTTATGAGATTTACATGGAAAAAGATATAGACTAAGCATGGATGAGGCTATAACAGTAAGTAATTGGTGGCCTCTTCACACCCCCCTACTTAATCTCTTACTTAACCTCAATTAAGACTTGGTTGCATTCTAAAACCACAAAATTTTCTAAAGTCTAGGGCCTCAAAGTAGCCTACCCCTTCAAAGATGTAAAAGCCTTTATCTTTCTCAATGTCACTCCATCTTTTCTTCTCTTTCTCCCTATCAGCTAGAACATTTCCTTCCTAGTAAAGAATTGGGAACCAAAATATAGGAAGTTGAAACATCAAACCCAACCAATATACTCTCCACTTTCTAATAGGTTCAATATAAAAATATACCCTATAGATGGCCTCTAAAAGGTTTTGAGGGGAGTATGTTTCCTTTATTTTCAAGGCATCTGAGAGATCTACCCATCTGTGAGAATAAGTAACACAAATTTTCTTTCCATCTCCTTCCATAAGACCCAAATAATTGTTCTAGACTTCTACCTACTTTCTGGCAACCCATTCTTGAGAAGTGTCTTTATTCATAGGATATCATTCATCTATCACAACATTTTAATCCCTTGCTTCACTCTTGATCATTAGGGTAGCTTCTTTTTCTTTTTATTTATATCCTTCCATTTGTTTCCCTCTTTAAATTTCATTCAAAACATATGAATAAAAGGAATTTAATAGAACATACCCTAATATATGCTAGGATTCCATTTTGTATCACTAGGAACAACATATTGGTGAATGTAGAATTCAATTAGCTAGGCTTGAATATTAGAATCAACTATTTATACTCTCCAAAATAAGATTTTGGGTCATAGACCATATAAGATTGATCATTATAAATCCTATCATACTTGAATTTCAACCATTTTTATTTTAGACACATGGCATATACCCTAGAATGTGGTCTGCACTTCATTATCATTTCATTAGTTTCATGTGATTTTCCAATTTTTTCCTTTAGATAATTGATCCTCATTTAAAAAAATTCTAATTTTTATTGTAATTCATCATGTTGTTCTTTTGATTCAACATAGTCCTTAAATATCTACAACAATTCTTTATGGTAAGCTTTATTATTACTAAATTTTTCTTTAAAAAAATCAAAAGATCATCAATCTCTACTAGAGTAGTGGCTAAAAAATCCACATAAATGACTTCTTCTATAGTAGGTGTTGCTGTAGTGGGCAAGGGAGGGGGAAATATTTGGTATAAGGGTACCAAATCTACAACATCCTCTACTATAGGGGCTTTTGTGACCAAGGTGGATGAGGATGCTATAGGTTCCTCCATGAATGTAGCTACAGGTTCCAACACTATCTTCTCTTTATTCCTGGAAGGGTCTATAAACTCTGTTGCTCCCAAAAGTGTCTCAAAGCCTCATTTTCCTTTTAGTTATAAGTCTATATATTTCCTCCATATCTTGTTCTAATATTTGAAACTCTTGATCATGAGAAACTTTTTCTTGCTCTCTTCCTTTTTACATAACCT
Source organism: Torreya grandis (assembly GCA_037957365.1). Lineage (NCBI taxonomy): Eukaryota > Viridiplantae > Streptophyta > Pinopsida > Cupressales > Taxaceae > Torreya > Torreya grandis. The sequence continues at coordinate 3,008,682 of JARHVA010001669.1, read as the reverse complement.
CTTCTTCAATCAATTCTTCTTCTCTTTTTTCCATAACCTTTCTCAGTTCCTCCTCTGTGTATCAAATTTTTTTGAGGAGATCAATGTCCTCCTCAATGAATCTAGATGGAAGAGGTGACCATTGTTATTATTCTACATTAGTAGATCCTTCATCAATAAACCATTATTATATTTCAAATCCATCAAGGGTTTTCTTAAACATAGGCTCTTTCCTTGGTTCTTCATCATCACTAATATCTATGGTTAAAGAGGTTGAAGAGGTATTTTGTTTCTTCATCCTTTGAGATATCCTAAAATGAGGTCTCCTTATTTTTGATACCATGGGTTTCATCCCTTTAGATTTCATTTTCCTTATAAGATGGGTGACTAATGGAATTTGTTCTTCTTATGAATCAAGTTGACATGGGGACTTCTTCTTGTCTAGCAGGAGACAATGTGGAGGAATCAAATTGAGGTGAGGACATAATGGGAGAAGGGAAATATTACTATGGGATTTCCTCCTCTATGTTAGAAGGGAATAAGACCAATCTTATCTTATTCTTCTTTCCTATATAAGTCTTAGATGGACCTTTAGTGGCTACGGGCTAATCAGCAGCACTAGTACCTACAACATATTCCTAAATAGTTTATTGGGGCTACTCCTCATAAGATTCCCTCTCATTAGTGCCCTCTTCTTCTTAGGGTGCAATATTTTCTAGGGCCAAAAATTGTTCCCAAGTGAGGTCATCTTTGATATAATCTATTCCTTATTTAATTATGGGCCATATGAGGTAATGGTGAGATAGGTTTATTTCAGTGCCTTTCCAATATTCTTTGGACATTATTTTCAATATATTTTATAAGAAATTGGGAACATTAATGACTCTATTATGTCTTAAATGATTTAAAAATTTGAACTAAAGAGTGTAAATGAGGGAATACCTTCACTCATAGGTCATGTACATGATAACATGTGTTGTTATTTCTCTTTATTCTATAGGTAGACTAAGTCTTTACACATCTCCCTTTTTTAATACCAATCTTTCATCTTCCTGGTAGAACTGTTGCTTGGCCTCTTAGCCATTGGGTCTATCTTGCTAGTTTTCGTTCATGATTGGTATCCTAGTTGCTTAGTTCACCAAATTATTAGTAACTAGAAATGTGATGCCACATACATTGGCTTGGTTTCCATAAAAAAAACTTGTAAATGCCCTGGTAAGTGGTTTTGAAAAATATTGCAACTATTTAAAATATGTAGTCTAACCAGCTCTGTGGAAGACATCCCAACTAGATTGGTCTCCCTGTAAGTACCTCTACTATGAGGGCTTTCTCTAAATGACTAACCCTCCCATTTTAACTTCTCTATTAGTCCCTTCAATCAATAGTCAACTGCACACTCTTCAAAATTATAGAAATCTACCTACAACAGGTTTTGGGTCTAAAATGGTGAAATATGGGGTTTGCAAGTTACAAGGTCTGGTTCACAAATGGTGATTTTGAGGTTGTAGGGTTCTCATGGTTTGTGAGGTTTAACTTGTAGAATCTCTCCCCACTTGATTTATTAGGTGTCCTCAATTGATATGGATGGAGTAGGAAGTACGAGATGAGATAGGTAATTATGAGGAATAGTGTAAGTTTAGTGGTGAGGTGAAAGACTTTTTAATGAATTATTAAAGTCATGATTAAATATGCTTTATTAATATTATATATCTAGATTATAATAATGAATGACATTTTCAATGATGAAAGGTATGACATACTTTGTAATAATGATGTTCTCGATGTAATGCTTAGGTAGTCACACGTGTGTTAGCATGCAAATATTTTCATGGAAATTATTAATGGTGCAATGATTGGGTTGGTAGTTGGGGCTAGAATGAAGTGGAACCTTTATGAAGTGATTTGGAGATCACCGATTGGTAGGCATTAATGATGCCTATAGTGCACATATATGTGATGTAAGATAAGATGTATAGAACAAGGGTCTTGAACTTAGAGTATAAATGATTGCTATCATACCATAAGGTGGAAATTGAAAAGCTAAGTGCTCTAAGTGATGGTTAAAAGATCCTAAGCAGGTAGCTGAGGGAAATACTAGCTAGTGCCCTTCATCTGGATAAACTAGCTAATAGGAGTCTAGATATTATTTATGCCCTAGAGGTTTTGTGCTTGGTGTGGTTTTAGTAATTAGTAGGGTCGTCAACATAGAACCAAAACTATAAATAAATCATGAGTGTCCATATAAGTAAAAATTTTGGTCTACAACATTTCCTCATGGAAAGGAAAGTTGCATTCTTGGTTTTGGCTTTGTAGCTTGATATTCAAGGGTAACTTTAGGCAATAGATATGACATGTGTTTCCCTAATATTCTTACATTAATCTACGAAGTTGTCTGATGAATTTCATGCAATGCCCAAAATCTAATAGCCAAGCTATTAGTGATATCTATAGGAGGATATATCTTGTATGATTTATAAAAAAGTAAAAGTAGGCATGAGAGGGTACCTATAGAAGATATAGAGGTGCTCATAACAAACTAAAAAATGTAGGCTAACTATGTTGAAGGTGCACATAGTAACTTTAGGAATGCCTGTATCATCTTCAATAAACCTATGTGAATAGTTAGGATTTAAGGGATTGCCTTTTCTTTTCTTCCATCTTCATTTTTCCATTTTTAATTGTTTTTATTTTTACCCCTAAATAACCATCAAGCTAGTTTTCTATTTAGGTAGTTTTTACAAATCTAGGTAGCTAGCATGCTAGTTTTCTACCCAAAAGCTACCAATAATTCCCAAAAATGGGTTTTCATTATTGGATTTTATTTTTTGACTGTAATTATTATTTTTAGTAGAATTTTTATTCAATGGTCCTAGCTAAGTCACCTAGAAACGTGACTTTTCAAGGACCAGTGAAAGGTCTCATTCCTCATGCCAGAGGAGGGAAAAGATGGCCTCCTTTCCCTCTTTAATTGAGTGTACACTGGTGCTCCCATTATCTATTGGGGCAACCTACCTAACAAAGACATCATTGTATTCATCTTATAACTACTGCCATATATGATTGGTAAATTCTTCCTAAATAAGTGGATTTTTATACAACTTGGGTCTGTGGCTATTGACTAGTAGATAGAATCTTACTGGATCAATGGTTTAGAGTTGAACTACTCCATTGTCAAAAACATGCTCAATCTCAAAAGGAACAAGCCATTTGGTTTGGAAAGTACCCATGTGGTCTTTGTATTTGGAGTTAAAAAGAAGGGCTCAATCTTCAATATGAAATTACCTAGTCTTAATGTGCTTATCATGCCATCCAATCCATTGTTGTTGTATAAGTTCTATGATATAAAATGCCTATTGTCTATATTCATCTAAGTCATTCAACTAAAAAATCCTTTCTTTATAGGCTTCAAATATATTGATCCCAAGTTTTAGTGTTGTCGATAAGGTCTTATGCTCAAATTTGATGGGAAAGATAGGTTTATTTCCATAGACTAACTCATATGGAGTAAAGATTGTAGTGGTATTCTATGTGATCTTTTAAGCCCAAACAGCTTTAAGAAGCCTAGCCTCCCAATCCTTATGAGACAAATTAACAGTCTTTGTTAGAATATTTTCTAACTCCCTATTTGTGACTTCCACTATCCATTAGACTGTGGATGGTATGGATTTGATTTATTATGCCTAATATCATATTGTTGCACTAAGGTATTAATTAAATTAACAATGAATTGGGGTCCCTGATTAGTGACTATTTCACATGGCACACCATATTAAGTAAATATTTCTTCTTAGAGTAAATCTACCACTTTCTCATCCCTGGTGTGTGTAAGAGCCTTTACTTCTACCCATTTAGTGACATATTTAATATAAATAAGGATGTACTCATTTTTGTTGGATTTAGGATCAAAATGTCCTACAAAGTCTAGGCCCCACTTTTTGTTAAGCACAGAATATAATGATTCAACCCCCCCTCTCAGTATATTCCATGCTTAACAATTGGTATCAGAGCAGGTTCCTTCAGAAAGGGTTTAACAGCTTGAAGGTAGATCAAAGAAAAGCATAAGATGGCCAAGAAGCTAAAGAAGGAGAATTAAGAGTTGAAATCTATGATTGAGGCTCTTAAGGACAAGGTGTGTATCTTGGATTCTAAGTTGGCTATAGAATTAAAAGAAAATAAGATATTTATTCAAGATCTTAAGAATTAGTTAGAGGTTGCAAATTCAATTTTAACATCAAAAGAAGAAGAGTGTAATCATTTGAAGGATGAGTTAGGTTCTTTAAAGGATAATCATGAGAAGCTTATAATCAAGGTTGAGAAAGATCATGAAATATTGGTCTAAGGAAAGAAGGATGGACGTTTTGAAGGCAAATCAAAGAAGTCGATCAGAAAGCCCAATGCTTTTAAGTTTTCAAATTCTTTTCATGGCCATTGTTTTGTTTGTCATCATGTTGGTCATAGGGAAAGAGACTGTATGAGGAGAAGCAATCAGTCAAAGGGAGATCTCAGTCACATTCAAGAAAAAGGTATGAGAAATATTGTTGCTTTTGTTGTCATAAGGTTGGCCATATTGCTAAATTATGTCCAAAATAAGTAAAGAGATCTTCAAAGTATGTCAAAGGTTACAGAGCCCCTAAAATATATGAGAAGAGTCAAAATAAGGTTTGGAGACCTAAAATAGTAAAGGTTGATCAGGTTGAGTTTAAGAATGAAAATGAATTACTTGTTATAGTAGATAAAGAATTAGATAAGAAGGATTGTGCAGAATTTCTTGTTACATTTGAGCATGAGCTTTGTCAAGATAAGATAGTTGAAAAAGTTGAGAAAATGAAAAACATCATAAATGATAAGGTTAGTAGGTCAAAAATTTTAGACATTCTTAAATGGATTCTAAAAGAAAAACACAAGAAGATCAAGGAAGAAACAAAGGAGATGTGGGAATCTCCTAAGATTTATTTCTAGAACCCTATTGTGTGGGGTGTCTTTTCTAGGCTTTAAGGAGACATTTTTAAGAAAAATTGAAGCATGGTGGATGCTATTGGGTCTTGGATATGTTGCATGACAAGAAGGTGAGTTGATAGATTAATTTTTATATCTTTTGAGGGAATAGATTTTTGAAGAAAATTTTTCATCAGTATTAAGGTTTGAGACTATTAGAATGATTCTTGCATATGCAGTGTTTCAAAGTTTTAAACTATTTCAAATGATTATGGTCATAATAAATTAGAATGTTGAAAAATAGCTAATAGTTTCAGAAATAAGGAAAAGAATACTCATGTAGATTTAATGAAGAAGGATTAGAGTTTCAAAGTTCCATTAATCAAGAAGAAGGTTCAGACATGTTCATGGCAGAAGAAACAACTTGAAGATTCTATGTTGGTGCAAACAGCTTTGCATGTAAGAAATAAATATCAGCCATGGTTTGTTGATAGTATATGTTTGAGGCATATTATATGAGATAAGAATCAAGAAGATCAATGGTGGCATAGTGAAATTCGAAGATAAAACCACTGCCAGGATAGCTGAAAAAGGTATTTTAAGTTTGGATATTAGTAGAATCAAAGCTAAGAATGTTTTGTAAGCATAATATTTTGAGTGTAAGTCAAATATGTGATCAAGGATATACATTAAAGTTTCATGCAAAAGGTTGTGAGGTTGTAGAAGAAAATATTCAAATGAGTTGATTGTAGATTCTCAAAAGATAGGCAATGTTTTAATTAGATATCTTATCAAAGATTGTTGAGAGGAGTTTGGAGTAATTTCTATTACTTCTTACCATTGATCTTCATCATCATTTGAGGGGGAGATAAGTGTTAGCTCTAGGTAGGCCCTTTTTCATTGATGTCAAAGGGGAAGAATAATAGGTATAGGTACAAGTGCAAAAAATAGGTACAGGGAATAGGTACAGGTTGCTACAGTAAGGGGGAGTTACTGTATGTTTTCAGATGATAGTATGTGTAGGTGATAGGTTGTGGCAATTTCAGGATTAAGGTTTCCATCAATGACAAAGAGGGAGATTGTTGGAAATATTGTCATTGATGTCAAAGGTTTAGAATTATTGGTGATAAAGGCCCCATTGCATTTAATGTTGTTTGTAATAAATATATCTTGGCTAATGTGAGTTAATATTTATTTAATATTAATGAATATATTTTTGGTTGCATATGAGACAAAAGAAGGGCCCATGGAAAATTTGAAGAGCCACGGGGCAAAGACAAAAGAAGGATGGGACACATTTTCCCATGAAGAGTCATCTCGGGGAATACCAAGAGTCACCAAGTGAAGACAAAAGAGTAAGGGCACAATTTTCTCATGAAGGGACACTTTGAGGAATACAAAAAGTCACCAAAGATAAGGACAAAAGTGGGAAGGACTTTTTTGGTCATGAAAGGTCACCACATGACTTTTTAAGGGCTCGGATATGAAGGGTCATCCAAGATTGGCGCCATTTTCCATGAGGATTGAAGGGTCACAAAGGGGGAAGGCCAAAGGTCATTTGGAAAGCTATAAATAAAGGCTTGAAAAGCCATTTTTAATATGGAAAATAGAGGTTGATTTGATATTGTAATATCTAGCTTAAAAGAGCAATTATGAGAGATGAATATAATTTGTATTTGTTATATCTAGCTTAGAAGAGCAAAAGTGAGAGAGAGGAAAGAGATGTTGTATTGATCTATCATTTGTTGAGATAGCAACATTGAGAGATAGGTGTGTGGTATACACAAAGGGGTTGGTGCTCATGAATTGTTTATGGGTTAGTGCTCAGCAAAGGGGTTGGTGCTCTTGTGGGTTGGTGCTCGGCAAAGGGGTTTAAAGCTCCTGTGGGTTGGTGCTCACAAATTGTAGCCCGGTTGGTACTTGAAAAAGGGGTATGGTGCTCCTATGGGTTGTTTCTCATGAATATACTTGAGAAATAACCCACAAGAGCACCATACCCCTTTGCCGAGTACCAACCCAACTAAAGTTCATGAGCACCAACCCATAGGAGCTTCAAACCCCTTTTTCGTGCACCAACTCAGCAACTATTCATGAGCACCAACCCACAGGAGCACCAACCCCTTTGCCAAGCACCAACCCAGCAACAATTCATGAGCACCAACCCATAGGAGCACCAACCCCTTTTTGTATACCACACACCTATCTCTCAATGTTGCTATCTCAACAAATGATAGATCAATACAACATCTCTTTCCTCTCTCTCACTTTTGCTCTTCTAAGCTAGATATAACAAATACAAATCATATTCATCTCTCACAATTGCTCTTCTAAGATAGATATTACAATATCATATCAACCTCTATCTTCAATATTACAAATGGCTTCTCAAGCCTTTATTTATAGCTTTCCAAATGACCTTTGGCCTTCCCCCTTTGTGACCCTTCAATCCTAATTGAAAATGGCACCAATCTTGGATGACCCTTCATATCCAAGCCTTTGAAAAGTCATGTGGTGACCCTTCATGACCAAAAATGTCCTTCCCACTTTTGTCCTTATCTTTGGTGACTTTTCGTATTCCCCAAAGTGTCCCTTCATGAGAAAATTGTGCCCTTACTATTTTGTGTTCACTTGGTGACTCTTGGTATTCCCCAAGATGACTCTTCATGGGAAAATGCATCCCATCCTTATTTTGTCTTTACCCCGTGGCTCTTCGACTTCTCCATGGGCCCTTCTTTTGTCTCATATGAAACCAAAAATATATTCATTAATATTAAATAAATATTGACTCACATTATCCAAGATATATTTATTACAAACAAAATTAAATGCAATGGGGCCTTTATCACCAATAATTCTAAACCTTTGACATTAATGACAATATTTCCAACACTTTTCAAATGGTTTAAGCACCATCTGAGGCTACAAAGGCATTTCATCTAAACATGTGGGTCTCTCCATACATTGACATTTATCACAATGTGTCATATATATTATTACATGTTTATGGAGTAAGGGTCAATAGTATCATGTATTCAAAATTTTGACTATTGTACTCTTGGCTAGAAAGTATCCTCCATAGGGTTCATCATGGCAGACTTTGAGGATATATGGAACTTTATCTTCTTTGAGACATTTTTTAATGATAGAGTTAGGCCTAGTATAGAAAAATAATCTAGACAACCATGAATATGTGTCACTTTTATGAATTAATGCTCTCCTTTGTTTAGGGAGGAAGTGTTGTGAAAGTAACACTATAATAGGGTAGTTAGCAATATCAACATACCAAGGTGTTGTAAGGGTGAGAGATAATAGGTGCTCATCTAGAAATGAGTCATCCACTATGGTATCCTCTTCAAGGGTTTGTAATCATGATGAAAATTTAGCCACTACATTGTCTTTTCCAAGCTTATCAACAATGGTGATATCAAATTCCTATAATAATAGAAACCATCTTATCACTCTAGGTAGAATAGATGGTTTGTTTATAAGGTAACAAATAGCTACATGGTATGTATGAAAAAAGACATGATACCTTATGATGTAGTGATGGAACTTGTTGATAGAATAAACTACCATGAAGAACTATTTTTTAGTAACTATGTAATTTAATTCTACTGCATGTAGGTTTTTACTTATAAAATAGATGTCATAATTGAGTGCTTCCTATTTTTGGCTAAGCATAGCTCTGAGGGTAGTATCTCAAGCATATATGTGAATGTGTAATGGAAGCTTCTAATTAGTACCATGCAAAATAGGGGTGGTGGTTAATAATTATTTTAATTGTTTGAAGGCTATATCACAAGTAGAAGTCTAGAGAAATTCAACATCTTTAGCCAAAAAGGGTGAATAATGGTGTTGCTACTTTACTAATTTTTTTGATGAATCTCTTGTAGTAACTAGCATGGCATAAAAATCTCTTAACATCTTTATATTTTTTAGGAACAGGTTGGTTTTTGATGATGCTAATTTTTGCAATCTCAACACTAATTTTTGCAACAAATATGTGTGGCCCAAGCAAATATCTTCTATCGTAAGCATGCAGCATTTCTTATGGCTAAGAGACAAATGTTTCTCTTGATAGAATTGTATAAATTTTTCTAGGTTGTTGAGGCATTCATCAAATTTCTCTCCATAGATAGTGAAGTCATCCATATAGATTTCAACACATTCATTGGCCATATCTTCAAAGATACTTAAAATAGCCCTTTTAAATGTAGCTGGAGTGTTATATAGCCCAAAGTGTAATATAAAATAAGCATAAGTACCCCAAAGACAAGTAAAGATGGTTTTTTCCTGGTCCTCAATTGCAATTCTAATCTAGTTGTAACCACTAAAACCATCCAGAAAGGCAAAATATTTCTTTCCTACTAGTGTGTCCAACACTCGGTCAATGAAAGGTAGAGGAAAGTGGTCCTTTCTAATTGTTATGTTGAGTTCCCTATAATCGATGCATACATGTCATTCTCTATTTTCTTTGTTATAATTACCAAAGGTGAAACCCATTCATTGTCATAAATAGGATATATAAATATAACAATCAAAAGTTTATATAATTCTCTTTTGATGATTTCTCAAAGAGCTAGATTCAACCTATGTTATGGTTGTCTGATTGGTTGGCACTCTTCTTTGATGTAAATATGATGTGTGCATGTTTAGGGGCTGATTCCTTGCATATCCTCATAATACCATGCAAAATCACATTGGTTAGCATGCAACATGTTGACTAGGCACTTTTCCTCATTTAATTTCAACTTGTTATTAATAACCAGTGTGTTCCCTAGAGAGATTTCAATTTGCCATGAGAGTGATTTCATTATTTCCATATTGATAATGGATATGGTTTGGCTACAACTATGAGGTAGTAGCTAGTGGAATGTTTCCTATATATACACATCAAAATTATCTAATTCCCAAAAGTTAGAAAAGGGGCACTCAATACTTTGTAAGCGGTTGAGATATGTAGAAGGAGTTTGATAATTATGCTGAAGAATATTGGAGAGAATCGTATATTATTCTTGATCAGCCAATGTGCATACATGATCTATGGTAAATAAAAGAATCAAGGAAGGTTGATCTACCTCCTCTTCGTTAGCCCATAATGTAGGCTCTGGTAAAAATATTTGTAGTGTTGGGGATAAAAGAACCAAATACTTAGTGTGGTAGTTGTTGGATATCATCATGTTACCTATTCTATAGTTGATGAAGGCATCTATTATGGTAAGCCAAGGTCATCCTAAGATAAGAGGGTATCCACTTGAATTAGACTTAGGCTACAACACAATTAAATCTATAGGATACTCCCAGGAATCTATAGTAATGACAAGATCGTAAATGATTCCCTCTAGTCTGACTATAGATCTATCATCCATTTGCATAATTGTAGATGTGGGATGAGTATTATTTAGTTTTAGTTTATGAATATTTTTGGTTGTCATTACATTTATTATATCCCCCAAATTGATCAATGTGTTGGATATTTACTGGTCATGGAACTGGACTATTACTACTAGGCATCTAGTATCTAAATACTTCTTTGGTAGGGTATTCCCCAGCATGATGTCTGCTAGCTAGCCAATCATATGCACAATATTGCGATATTTTTTCTTCCTTATTGGTTTTCATAGATAGAGGTTTATAATATATTTGGAATATATGTGTACATCTTTGATGGCTTGGAATAGAGGGATTTTGATGCAAATATTATTGCTTAAGTTGTCCCATGAAATCAAACTCAAGTTCAATTATATGGTGTTGAAGTTTGAGATGTTCTAGAAATGGTGGGGCTATTTCATCAATAGCTTTATGTGCAAGTTCAAAGAGTTATTGAGGTGATGGAAGTGGGTTAGCATGTTCTTCTAGGGTTTCATCATCTGACTTACTTATTATGGGTGGTTCTGGGGGTGGTATAACCTTCCCTAAATGGAGGTGAACTTCATTTATGTTCATTGCATATGTTTGGTATTGAACAAGATTAGTATAAAATGTGGATTGCACTAGCTTATTTACATGATTATGTATGAGTTGGGTAGGTATCTGGTTAGGCTTGGGTGTATCTTTTATATTAGGTATAAGAGAAAGAAGTTGTTGCTATTGTTGTGGAGGACATCCTCCTAGAGAGATACCCCATAGTTGGTTAGGTCTCCAAGATTGTTACCACTAGTTTGTGAAGGGTGGGCCTTAGGGTGGTTGCCAAGTCTACATCAAATATGAGGATATATTTTATGAATCCTACCAAGAGTTGGTGGGGTAACTTTCTTGAGGTGGCTACCAGCTATAATTAGAAGGTGGAATGTTCATCCAAGGGTTAGTCTAATTGGGAGTAGCATTTGTAAATTGTGAATTAAAAGAGGTGGAATTTTAAAAAGGTGGATTTTTGTCCCATACCTTGATAAGGTGGTCATTGAACCCATGGCATTCTTTGTGTAACATAGAAAACCTAATCACCATCTCCACCTATAGTGTGTAACTCTACTATTTCTAGTTCTTCAACTATTATTTGAGCTAATTTAGCCCAAGCCTCATAAAATTTACAATCAACCTTTTTCTTCTTATAGTCTAGACAGTAAATGGCCAAGGCTTGATCTAAAGTTTCTTGATTTTGTCTTGAGTATAGACTATCCGGTTTAGTGTCCAAATGTCTAATGATACCTTATTTCATATCTTGTAATAGGTTATTAACCTCAATTTTTGATAGGCCATTTGTAGTTATTAATAGGAGCTTGCTACCTCTAACTTTATTTATGGAAGATCTAGGTTAATTCTTGCTCAACTCTTTGATATCTAAAAATGGTAGGTGAGAAATATCCCCTCCACTCATTAGGTCCAAGGCTTCTATACAATCTTATCTAACTCTTTTTAGGAAGATGAGTTTCAAAGGTTCTTCTCCAAGTGCACTTTGCTTGAATTTTTGTACACTGAACATGAACTGTTCAACATAATCCTCCAAGATTCCTTCCCCTCTTGAGTCATTATAAATATGTCATTTATTCTATAACTTCTTCCTCTTCCATATTCCTGATACTTGGCAAAAAATTTATTTTTCATGTCCTCCCAAGTGTAGACCAAATTACTACCCAGTCCTATAAACCAGGGAAGTACTGAGTCTTTAAGAGTAGTTAGAAAAAGTTTCAATTTTTGTGCATCCTACCTATAGTCATAGCTTCTATAGAAGATATCAAATTCAAATAAGAATGTGTCTAAGTCTTCTAATAATGTACCTCTAAAATTAGGCAAGGCTAATGGTGGGATGTTTTTCATTTATGTTATGCCTATTACATATGGAATAGGAAATTCAAAAGTAACTATGTTTGGAGTCCCATTGTATTCCACAAAGTCTTTCTCTACTGATGATGGATTTTCATATGATATGGATATAAAAGGTACTTATGATCTCATCCTCACTCTATGTTAATTCCTTGGTATGTATGATAATACATGTTTATCTGTTGATCCTTAGTCTTCTTATCAGATGAAGGGTCTTAAAGATTCTGTTGAGATTTCTTTGATTTGATCAAGAAATCCTTGTTAAATTATTGTAAATATTTTTCTTTCTAGAGTGGCTGGTTCATGTAGTTCTTCTCCTTTGTTCCTTCTTACCAGTTTAGCTAATGCTTATTCTACTTCTATTTCCTTTCTTAAAGCCAATAGTGCCTTTTTTGCAAGCTACCTCTTTCAGTTTGTAGTGTTCTCTTCTTCAAGAACCCTCCAACTTATGGTATATTCTTCAACAAGGTTATTAATTACTATAGGTATTTTTGGTTCTTTTCTAGAAGCAACTTGTGGCTTGTTTGAAAGGAATCTCCCTCAAGAATCTCTCTCTATATCTCTCTCTCTGTCTCTCTCTCTGTGTGTATGTGTGTGTGTGTGTGTGTGTGTGTGTGTGTGTGTGTGTGTGTGTGTGTGTGTGTATGTGTGTGTTATGCCACTCCTTCAGCTACCCTATCCCTTCCTACAAAGATTTAGTTGATTTTTATTTTCATGTGTTTCAAAAGGGGTTGTTTCAAACCAATTTTTTTTTAAAATAATGCAAAAATAAAAGAATGTTGAAATCAAAACAATAGGAATTGAAATTTTATTTTTATAAAGTAATAAAAATTAACTACTAAAATTATAAAAAATTATTATAGAAAGAAGGAAAATTTATTCTAAAAAGTAGGAAAATTTATTTAGAAAGCAGGAAAATTTATTCTTAAAAGCAAGAAAATTTAAAGCACACATTGCCAAAAATAAATCACTTTTGTAGGAAATAAGTTCTAGAAACAAGAGGTAAGTACCTTATGCACTATTTACATCTAAAAAATTATACATATGACATAAGACATTGTAGTGCCCTCACTCGACTTGCCCAAATGGAACTATATGTCTAGGAATTTAGACATCTGTCATAAGACACTATAGTGTCCTCATTTGACTTACCCAGCTGGGTAAAATAGTATATTAACCCAAAAAATTAATGATTGATTTTAGAAATAATAATTAACACCCTGCCCAACAATAGTGCCAAAATTTTGTGCAAACTAATTACCTAATAATTACTAGATTCACCAATTTTATTAATTATTAATTATCAACCCTTGGTACATAAGTTTTTCAAGAGTTTTAGAACTATATATGCATCATTGATTCAGAAATCAACTTGATTTTCTAGTTACAGTACAATAAATTTATGTTGAATTTAATAGATAGATATATTATGAAATTTTTGTGATATAATTACATAACTATTCCACACTTATGTATCACACATGCATCACACTTATATAATCAAAATTAATAGTATAATCAACTTACACAACACAGTAATAATTAAAGAGGGTCAAGATCTTCACAACAACTCATTCTGAGGGGGCCCTTCCTCATTTAGAACTGAGCTCCAATTATTTTTCAAGAGAATTCACAAACTTCTTACAAATTCAAATATCTCATTACTCAATTTTGGATACAAAGGATATAGTTAAAAAATCTACTATTGTTTCCTCAAAATTATCTAAGTCCTAATCTGATCTAGGTTCTACCATTAAATACATAAGGGAGTTTATTAACTCTTAGCTAAAAACACCAAACTAGGAAAGAGTAAAAACACTTAGAAACTACTCCAATCAACCTTCAAGTAGTTAGTAACCAAAGTTACTTGTTTTAGGTTTGATTGGGTTAGAGACAAGGCATACTATTTTGCTATTTTATTTCCTTTTGTCTTTTCTCATTGTCCATGTCTTTACCATCCTTGGCAGCATGTCCAATCTCTCCTTTTATATAAGTAATCTATACAATAATTATAACTCTTTCCAATCATTCATTTGGCTTCCCAAGACAACTATATGTGTCTACAAGGTCTCCTCAATAATGACTCTACTTTACATAGTGGTTGTAGGCACTCTTCAGTAGCTATAGGCAACTTGTAGGTGAAACCTTCAATTGGTGTGGGTATTCTACAATGGCTTTAATCATCCTATAGGTGGAGCCTAAAATTTCTATAAGATTTTTTAGTAACTACAAGTAACTTGTAGGTGAAGCCCATAGTTGCTATGGGCATCCTATAGAAGCTATGGCTTTAGCAATAATCTATATCTTTAAATGACCCTTCAAATGGTTGTTAGATAAAGTCACATAAATATAATTCAATCAAGGAAAAGCATCAATAATTCATAACATCACACACACACACACACACACACACACACACACACATTAATGAACATACAAAACCATAAATTTATTCATTAATTTTCATTAGTGATTTATAGCTATAAGATTTACATGGAAAAGGACATAGACTAAGCATAGATGAGGCTTTAACAGTAATCAATTTGTAGCCTCATCACTGGCCATAGCATAAACTATATATATGGCATCTAGATGATGTATCTAGCTACCAATATGCCTAGTACACCCCTAAACCACTCAACATCATCGGTGATACCTCCTATACCTGATACAACTAAATTATCCCTCCATCTCATAAAACTAATAGGTAACTTGACCAACATATACCCTACCCATGACAATCCCAAGAGTTGCAAAACCTAAATATAATCATAAGCCTAGCAATGAAGAACTAGGCTAATGTTGATGTCATACCTCATGTGGTGCTTAAACCCCCATAGCTCCTTGCAGATCTATGTAATCAAAACTAAAACCCAACAAAATATAGTCTTACCAAGTAGTAACTCCACTAATACACCCAGTAACACAAGGAAACCTCATGCTACATGGGAAGTGACAAGGAAGGTGAAATGGAAAGTGACATGGCTTAGAAGTGAGGTGGATTGAGGTGGGACATCATACCCTACTTGGGACCTACCTCTAAGGTACCTCATAATATCATTAAGCACCAAAGGGCCCCTCCTTTGGAATATGGTGCATTTTTTCCTATGGGGCCATAATTTAACATGTGTTTTTGTCCTCATACATGGATAATGGTGCCAAAATTCATGGGACAAATAGAAAAAATATGGAAGTGAGTGGTGGAAGATATTATAGACCCATATGAGCCCATGTGCATGATTCCCACTCCATTTTGAACTCTTTACCAAGTTGGGAGACAAACCAACCAAGTGGGAGACCTATAGGCTAAGTGGAATCTTAGCTCCTTATTTTTCATGACCACTCATGTACTTACATGGATAATGGTGCCCAAATTCATGGTCACTTAGCCAAAAGATAAAAATAACTTGGTGAAAAGTCCTTTGGCCTCATTTGAGACCATGTGCATGATCTTCACTCTAAATTAGACTCATGTGTAAGGTGGGAGATTAACAAACAAGGTGGGAATCCCACCACCCTTATCACCTTTGTCATTTATGATCCCACTTGAAAAATGGAACCATACTTCTATTATTCCCTCTTTTGGTATGATTATTCACAACAAATGCTATAAATATGACCTTCCCTCTTCACCCATAGTTAAGTTGAGTTATGGTAAAAGCATTATTGTTACAAGTTTTATACTTTGGAGGGAAGCCACTCATCTTGGAGGAGAGAAGGTCAAAGTAATGAAACTCTTCCAAAATAGTTTCAAGGCTTCTTCAAAAAAATCAACAACTATCTCCCATCTTAAGGTAATTTTTGTTGTTTATAATTTCAATTTCTTCCTTTCTATCCCCCTTGGACTCTTCTTTCTTGAATTCTAAAACCCATACTTTAGCCTCTTCTTTCTTGACCATAACCCCTTTACCTTTCCTTCACCATCTTACCCTTTTTCCCTTTACCACTCTTACTCATTTATCCATTTGCCCTTTTGCACCTTTACCATCATCACTCTTTTGACTAACTCATACCTTTTCATCTTTACCTTCCTTATCCCTTTGGCTTCGTACTATCTTGACCTTCATCCCTTTTATTTATTACCATCATTTTCCCTTTTAACCATTATCCAACTTGTCCATTTATCAACCCAAAAACAAAATCATAACATTTTTTTAGCTAATTTTTAGCACTAGTGTTAACCAAACTATTTTCTTTATTTTAGTTATCTTAGTAAAGTATTTAATTATCTCAATCAATTTTCTATCATTTATTGTATTTAATTTAATTTTTTTGTTTTAAATGTAAGAATACTTCATTTTTATTTATAGACTTAAATGTTTAAATTTATTGGATTGACATCCTCTTAGAAAGCTTTTTCTTCTATGATCTAGCTCACACTATGCAATCCACCCATCTACTTGTTTAACAAACAAGTTTTGTAGTAATGTTTTCTTATTTTTAGGTATTATTTCCTAACCCAAGAAGAGTTCTCCATAACCATTAGAATTCAATGAATTCAATTCCAATAGGTTTTTATATAAAATTGTAACATAGTTTCTTTCTTTTCAAAACTAGAAGAAAAGAAAAAATTAGAAACTAGAAAATTAGTCTACCTTATATTTGGCAATGTTTATTTTATTTATGGGTAGCTATCCTTCAATGGAACACTCTATAATACTTAAGATATTGACCCAAGTAATAAATTGTTTTTGGATATGAGTTTTTTTAGACATGGACAAGTCTAATTATGTTCATAGGTTTATCTTTATGAGGGAAAAACTTTAACACAAGAGGGTTAAATGATAAGTGAAAGAAGGTGGTCTTAGAGACAATAACCATGAGATTCCATCTTATTAGAGATGAAAAGTATCCATGAAAACCATGATATGGGTAGAACCATGGTACCCATATTTATGATTAGGCTATGACTATGATGATTAATCACATGGTTCTATGTTGTAATAAATTGTTCTTAGAAGGAGAGGAGGAAGATGGGTGATGGTGAAAATTTTATTAATCAAGGGATGAGCTTAAGTTAGAAAAAAAATAGCTTGATCTTTCTTTAATAAAAGATTGGATGTAGATGTGAAGCATTGGGAGGCCAAGGTACTAGTTTTCCTTTGAGGGAGGACAAATGATAAGCTCCTAATCCATTATTATGGGTTATAATGTAGGGTCAAAGCCAATTGAAATCAAACTTGCCTTGTTTACTTTTCTCCATGTTGGTTTTCCTTTAATATGAGGTATTTGATATTGAAGTCTCATGTTCTGATGTGTTTATAATAATCATGTTTGATGCATTCTTGATAGACACAAAGATGGTTAAGGGTGACTAGATAATTCTCATCAAGTAACTCAAGCTGAGCCAAATGGTGCTGATGATAATTGTCCTTATAGATGAGCTCTTGTAAATATATGTGAAGGGATGAGATTTGGACTTTAAGAGGTAAGACTAGCTCTACTATAAAGATGAGAGAGAAAGGGGTAGTACTTTTATAGGTTTAATGGTAGTATTATAGGCCCATAAAGTAAAGGGGATGTGCAAATTCTAATCCTGACCTAAATCACTAACTACTTTGGTTAGAATTTTGTTGAGAATTTTGTTAGTGGGTTTTTCCTATCCATTTTATTGCAAATGGTAAGGTGAGGAAAAACTCAGGTCAATGGTGAATACATCACACAAATCTTGAACTTGTTTTTGAAAGATTTTCCATTATCATTAATAATTTTATGAGGAACACTAAAATAATAGATGATATGATGACTGATAAAATCAATGATCTTCTTTACTTTTATTGAGATGAGAGGGATAAATTACACCCACTTGGTGAAATATTTTGTGGTTATGATGATGGAGATATGCCATTATAAATAATGGGGGTTAATATCCCTAATGTGATTGAGCCTTGATTGTGGGAAAGGCCAAAATTCCTTAGATACTTGGAGGTCATTAACTAGTACATGATGTAAATTAGCATGTTTTTGGCATTTAACACACTTTTTTACATAACCACACTAGTCTTGGTTGAGGGTGATCCAATAGTAGCCAAGGTAGAGGATGCATTTAGTAATAGATAAGCCACTAAAATGTCCCACACAAATATTCCATCATGCATTTCCTTGATAGCATGGGAAGATTCATAGCTATGTATACAATGGAAAAGGGGGCCATTAAAAACACATTTGTAAATTATTCCCCCTAGTATGGTGTAATGAAATGTACTCTAAACAAAGTTTTTTTGGGCATTTTTAGAGAGGTTGGGAGGAATGATACCTAGGTTGAGGTAGTTAAAAGTTTGGTCATACCAAATGTTAGATAGGGATTTATCCACATTAAAAATGGTATGAGATTCAAATTGGTTAAAAAAAGGTGTAGTAAAATGATAGATGGTGATAACTATTTTTTAATTCTAAGATCGAGAAAGGATTTGGGAAACAAGGTAAGCCATTGTATCTATGAATTTATTGGTAGATTAGGGAAAAAATTGGACCAGGTAATGTTTGAATGATGCTAATATTTTGTCAACTAAAAGTTTTTATTTTTGTAAGACATCATTCTTAAATTGATAGGAGCCATTGACCTAGTTGACCATGAGTTCAAAATCACTAAATACATTGATGCTCTTAATTCCCAAGGCTAGAGTAGTTTGGAGACCTATGACTAGGGCTTCATACTCAACCATATTATTGATGCATTTAAAGTCAAATTTGAAGGAAAGAGGAAGGGGTTTACCATCAAGAGGAATGAGAATAACTCCAAAACACCCACCTTGTTGGCACTTCAAACCATTGAAGAACATAGTCATTTGGTAGTTCATGTCTTCTTGGGAGAGTAGTGATGGATTCATCTAGGAATTCAAGAGGAAGTGGTTGGTGATCTATCAGAGATGATTCAACCAATTGGTTGGTAATGAATTTCCCTTTAATTATTTTTTGTTGAAGGAACTCAAGATCAAATTATTCTAAGAGCATAAGCCACTTGGCCCTACACTAGTTTTGGTATGGCTTGGAATGCATGTAGTTAAGTGGGTCAGTGTTGGTTATGACATAGATTTTATGGTTAAGAAGGTTATGGTAGATTTTGCTGACCATGAAAGTTAAGGCTAAGAATATTTTGTTTTAGATTAAGGTAAAATCAGGTTTTGATGGGACCCCAAAACCCAAGTACAAAGAAAGAAAGATAAAGCCTCAACGACCACAGGCAAAACCTAAAAACTACTACAGAGAAGTAGCAAAAATAGGTTTATATGGACTTGAAATCACCAGAGAGACCTCTGATCAAAACCCAGATTTAACAAAGATCTAGCTGCACCATAGACAAAAGATTACAAAAAGAAACCAGAGAATAGGACTAGTAAACATAACCAACAAGAAGAACCAGACTATTCTTCCAGTTCCAAAATCATTTTCACTGTTTCTTTACCTTTCACAATAGTAGTGTCCTAAGTAGTAGTTGCTGCCAACTTGGCTCCCTCTTGTGTAGCCTTCTTTCTAGAGCTTTGTCTCATCCTTTTACCAGGCCCCTCCAAGGATTTGGTCTCCTCGTTTACTCTTTTTCCAGTATTGACAGCTGCAGCACAAATATTGGACGTTACTTCCTCCATT
The DNA here is from genome assembly GCA_037957365.1 of Torreya grandis. Taxonomy (NCBI): domain Eukaryota; kingdom Viridiplantae; phylum Streptophyta; class Pinopsida; order Cupressales; family Taxaceae; genus Torreya; species Torreya grandis. The sequence goes on along the minus strand of JARHVA010001669.1, from coordinate 2,988,918 downwards.
TTCGTTCTATTCTCCTTAATGAGTTCTTGAAGTTTACTCTCGTAATCTTTGAGATTGACAGGGATATCTCTTATCTATTTTTCCATGATGTTAATTTTGTTCTATGCAGCTTTCTGGTTATCTTCCATAATTTCCACTTTCCTTTTGAGATCCTTAATCTCCTTACACATCCAAGAATCAAATTGGAGAGAAGCCTCTACTTTGCCCCTTCTCTCTCCATTCCTTAGAATTCTTATGGGACTGTTCCCACCTTCTTCAAAGTGATCCTCTCAGCCCCTTTGATACTGTTCTTTGGTTCCAATTTGAATTTCCATGTCCATTTCTTGATTTTCATCCTGAACTGTATTTTCCTTTTCATTTCTTGAAATAGGGTCCTCAACCGGCCATCCTGGACAATATCTTCCTCTGACATTTTCTAATTTTCCTCAGTTTCTTCTTTACTATTTTTAGATTCCTCCTCTTTACTGACTCCTTCTTTCTCATTCTTCTCTTGACATTCTTCGTCCTCATTTGAATTTGTATTCCAGCTTTCAGTTCCTTCTTCTTCCACCAAATTTTCCTCCCTGGGTTTATCAATTCTCTCCCACTCTGTATCTTCTTCTATGGCTAAGAATATTTTGTTAGTATGGGTATGTGGAGTCTCATATTTTACAAGTGTGTGGATAATGTCATATACAACTTGTTCTCTATGTTATTCATCTTAGTGAGCTAACATGGCCCCTAGGGAATGGTTAGTGGTAGAGATATATAGGTGAAAGGGGTAGTCATATTTAGGAGGGATGAGAATATTTGGTGACAAAAGGTATGATTTGAGTGACTCAAAATCTTTTTGATAATCACTATTCCATTTGAAAGAGACATTTTTCTTTAGAAGGTGATGGAAAGGTTGGCACTGATCTAAAATTTTGGAAATGAAATGATGAATGGATTGAAGCTTTCCCTATAGGATGTATAATTTCTTAAGTTTGTTAGGAGGGGGCATCTCCAAGATTTCCTTGACCTTGGTAGGATCTACTCTGATTCCTCAAAGAGAGATGATAAAGCCAAGGAGCTTTCCTGAAAGGACCCCAAAAACACATTTCTTGGGGTTGATTCTAATATGGAAATGGATTAGACATTCAAAGATAATGTTGATAAATTTTAGATGATCTTGGATAGATTTGAATTTTCCCAAGAGATCATTGACATAGTCTTCTATGATGGTGTGTATGGGGTCATGGAAGATGTAGTTCATGGCTCATTAGTAAGTTGCACCAACATTCTTTAACCTGAAAGGCCTGACTCTATAGAAAAAATTTCCCCAAGGAGTGGTAAATGTAGTTTTATGTTTATTTTCAAGAGAAATCAATATCTAATTATAACTTAAAAAATAAACCATGAGAGATAACATATCATGGCCAACTATAAGATTAATAAGTTGATCAATACTAGGTATAGAAAATCCATTCTTAGGGTAGGTGAGGTTAAGGTCACACAAGTCCACACAAATATGTAGACCCTCTGTGGCTTTGGTTATGGGTATGATATTCAATACCGATTGGGAGTAATCAATGGGTTAAATGAATTTTATTGATAGGAGACACTTAATCTCTTCTTTGACAAGATGGGATATGTAAAGATGCATGCATTGAAGTTTTTATTTAATAGGATTGGCATCATGATGAGTGGCTATGTTATGGGTAGTAATGGTGGGGTAAATCATAGGTATATCATTATAAGACCAAATGCATACTATGCTATGGTCTTAGAGGAAAGAGTAGAAGTCTCAAAGTTATTTGGTATTCAGTGAGTGGCCCAATTTGACAACGTGAGGGTTATTCATAGTGCCCAAGTTGATATCCATAGTGGATTCATTCAACATGGTCAAAGATTTAGGAGGAAGGGATTTATGGATTGAAAAATCTAATGCACCAAGGTAGGTGAGAATATAATCATCATCTTGATGTTTGATGGTATTGATGGTAGGAAAATATTTCTCTATCATTTTAATATGGATGAGAGGAAGGGTTCAAATTTATCCATCATTTTGATAGGTTAGGGTGCCTAAACTAATGATGTTGATGAAAACATTTTTTAGGAATAATGATATCAAAATCCTCATGCTTTGAAAGAGGTTAGGTTGGTGAGGAGGGGATGTCTTCCTTGATGGTGTCAATAGGTTTGGGTCAATTGGTGGGTTCTTTAGGTGGCACAAAACCAAGGCCAAATGACTCATGAGATTTTGGGTTTTGATCAAAGGTAACTCATGATGTCTTTATTCATATTAGCCTAGACCAAATCCCTTCTAGGTACACCTATGAAGGTATAATTTAGTGAATACTAATTTGTCAAGGTAGGAAAAGTTAGAGGTGAATGGTCATATGGAAGATATAGTGGTGGGATCTAGAAGTGGCTGATAAAGTCCCCCATAGATGAAGTTCATTTAATGGTTAGGGGGACCAAAAAGGATGTTGGTTCTAATGTTAGGTTTGTAAAAAGGTTCATGTTTAAGGTTCTCATATTCTTGAGGAGTAGGGAGAGAATATAATGCTAAAAGGTGATACTCCCCTAATGAGATCCATTAGAATGTAGATCCCAAAGGATACTATATGGGGATCTATGAAGAAGGGATGGATGGCTAGTTGACATTTCATCAATCATTAGTGGTTGGGGTGTAACTAATTAAGGTACATTGGTTGGGTGTATGAGGACATCATGAGGATGATAGGTCATGTTTCATGTTGAGAAAATATTTGGGTCTACTTGGATATTGATGACCTATCCCTCATGCTCAAACTTAATACATCGATGGGGGTAGAGGGAACACATTCCATGGAATGAATCTAAGGTCATCCAAATAATATGTTGTATTTGAATTATCCTTCCACCACATAGAATATTTCATGAAGTGTGTAGAGTCCTACATGGATATGAAGGATAATAGTTCCTAAGGTAGTGACCTTAGTGTCGTTAAAGGATCGAAAGACCATTATATATTCTGACATGATATTTTTCGATAAGCCGAGTTGGCCATAAGTATAAGAAGATATGATGTTAATGATAGGTCCATTGTCAATCATCACCCTTTTGGTATTGATTTAGTTGATGTAAGTGGTAATAAAGCGTAGGGGATCTGGGTCCTTAGGGTGAATGAGCAGTATTTATGAATTATTAAAGGTGACATGGTTGGAGGTTTGGAGGGCACCAACAAATGTGACTAGAGGATGAGGGTCATTAGGTTAGATGTCATTGGATTAAAAGGCCTCTATGAGTGCTTGGAAGTAATGAGAAGAAGTAAAAATAAACTCATATAAGCTCATTTTTGTTGGGATCTGGTCAAGCTACTTAAAGATAGCTTTTTAAATAGATATTGCATATGGGTTGGGGTATGAAGGTTTAGATTGGGGGTACCTAAGATAGATACCTTGGATTTAATTGAATATAGAGATGGTTGGGTGTGGTTTGATTGGGATTTTTAAGATGGGTAAGTCCAAGGAATGGACACCTTACACTTCCCTTTATCTTTTTGCTATGATCTAGTGACCATGATGATAGTATGGATAAAAGGAAAGGATGAGGTAGTAGAGTGGTTATAATCATCTTCATTCATAGGTGAGTGTTGGGTAGATATGTTATTATTTGGGTTGGTATGGGTGACATAGGAGGTTAATTTTTTAATAGATCATCCTCCTCATAAAGGTGGTGGATGAGAGTTTGGAGAGGTTTGCAATTCTCTATATCATGGTTGGATGTCCTATGGTATAAACAAATAAATTTTTTATTGAACCATGATGGTTTGGGATGTGAAGGGTCAAAGGGTTTTATGGGTGGTTAGATAAAGGAAGAGGTTTTTAATAACTAGATAATGGTTAGGTAAGATTCAATTAAGAGTGGTAAAGGTGTAGCAATTTTTGTTTTGGGTGTTGAGGTAAAAGGTTGTTTAGAAGTAGGTTTGGTGATAGGTGTCTTAGCTAAGGTGGTATAATTAGTTTGTGATTTTGGTTTAGGTAAGATGCTTGATGAGCTATACTTGGAGGATGGTAAGGTAGGTAGGTTAGGTATTAACGGTATAGTAAAAAGAGGTGCATTAGGAAGCAATTGTGAAGGTATAACCAACAAAGTTGGTGGGGTTTTGGTAAAAATAATGGGCTTCATGATCAAGGTAGAGGGATGAGGATCCAAAATTTAGGGCAAGGTTGAGGGAGTTAAAATTTAAGGCTTTGGGCCTTTGGGTAGTCTTACCTCTTTAGTTTCTTTAGTTACTAGTTTTGGAGGGGGTTTGGTTACTTTAGTTATCTTGGTAGGTTTAGGTGTTTTAGGGTTGGTTAATTTGGAGTAGGTTTTAGTTAGTTGGGTAGAGTTTTTGGTTGGTTTATAAGGCTATATTGGTCTACCAAAGAAGGGATTAGAAGTTATGGTTTGGTTCCCTTACCTTTGTCTTGGTTTTTGATGGAAGGTTCTGAATTTAGAGGTGTGGTGGGTGAAGTTATCTTGTCTTTTGAGATAGCTTCCAAAGATGGAATCAATATTTCTATAATAGGGGAGATGGGTGTGGTAACCTCTATAATTTTTTTGGATATGGTTATTTCCTATATTTTGATGTCCAAAATGGTATAAGGTAACTCCACTATTTCAATAAGTAGAGAGGGGTTGGTAGGTTGGTCAACAGGGTCTTTATTAGTGGGTGTGTCAAGATCCATGTTAATGGTATGGGTATTAAGAGAAAATTTGACATTATTAATTTCATTTTTGGTGAGAACATGCTTTGGAAAAGGTTGTATAAATATTTCAAGGGCTTGATTGGGTGGTGTATTAGGGTTGTCCAATCTAATCTCCCACTTGTCCATGAGGTATTGGATAAGGTATTTGAAGGTGTTGCACCTACTGATATCATGTCCTGTGACTTGATGAAAGGCACAATGGTAATTTTCATTATACCAACCTAGAATAAGATGAGAATCATCAAAGTATTGGTGAGGTCTAATTGATGAAAGTTCGATGATATTAGATTTTAATATCTTTTCCAAAATAGAAGCATAGGGATCCCTGAGTGGAGTTGATTGTTTCTAGTTTCTCCAAGTTTAGTTACTTGGGTTTTGGTTTGAATAATTAGAGGATTTGGAGGTTTGGTTCCTCAAGTATTATTAGTTGGTAGATGGTGGAGGTATAGATTTGAAGACAATAGCATTGGTAGTTATTTTTTTTTTGGTATTGGGATTGGTATGGTGGTTTGTTCTGGAAGAAGAGTGATCATTGGGCTTGTAATTTGAGTTCTTTTTCTTCAACTTTAAATTTCCTTCATCAATGGCTCTATTATATAGTTTTCAAGCCATGGTAAAAGCTTCATTAAATTTTTGGAATCTCTAGACATGTAATGTAGATGAGATATGTTTGGCACATGATCAGGAAAAGAGATCTACAAGTTTGAGTTGAGGCAAGGAAAAGGAAATTTGGTTAATTAGGTTCCTCCAATGAGCCACAAAATCAACAATAGACTCATCCTCAAATTTATAAAAGGATTAGAGGTTAGTAATGGAAAATTAATTAGATATATTGATTGAAAAATGATCCAAGAAGTTTTTGGATAGCTGGTTGAAGGAGAAGATGAAATGTTTAGGTATAGAACTATACCAATCCAATACTGGTTTGGATAATGACATAGGAAAGGTATGGAGAAGAAGAACATCATCATGGGAAATTAAGTATAATGAATGCCTAAATGCTCTTAAATGCTGTTGAGGGTCTTCTTTACTATTAAACTAGGTAAATTTTGGAAGTTCCAACTAGGTCAGATAAGGTCTGATAGGGACCAAAGGGTGAATAGGATCATTGAAAATTTGATCATAGGATAAGAGATTATGGGCTCTAGAGATGGATGACTAAGGGTAGTCATCTTGTCCATGATCATCTTCATGAATTTCATTTAGGGTTGAGAACCCATAAGGTTGTAGGATGAATATTGCAGTAGTGGTTAAGATTACAAAACAATAAAATTACTTTAAGATGGGAGATGGTTGTTGAAGAAGCCTTGAAATAATTTTGGAAAAGTTTAATTGCTTTGACCTTATCTCATCCAAGATGAGTGGCCTCCATCCAAACTAGAGAACCTAAAATAAGAATGCTTTTACCAAAACTCAACTTAACCATGGTTTAAGAGGGAGATTCATATTTATATCATTTTTTGTGAAGAATCATGCCAAAATAGGAAATAGTATAGGTATGGCACCATTTTCAAGTGGACTCATAAATGACAAAGGTAATAAGGGTGGTGGGACTCCCACTTTGTTAGTTTGTATCCTATCTTGAACATGAGTCCAATTTAGAGTGGGGATCATGAACATGGGCTAAAATGAGGAAAAAAAATTATTCACCAAGTTATTTTATCTTTTAGATAAATACCCCATGACTTTTGGCACCATTCTCCATGTGGGTGCATGAGTGGTCATGAAAGACAAGGGGGTGAGATTCCCACTTAGTAAATAGGTCTCCCACTTGTTTTTATGTCTCCAAACTTGATAAAAAGTCCAAAATGGAGTGGGAATCATGCACATGGACTCATATGGGTCCAAAATAACTTCCACCACTCATTTCCATCTTCTGGCTAAGTGTCCCATGAATTTTGATAGTATTCTCTATGCATGAGGATAAAAACATATGTTTAATGATGGACACATAGGGAAATGTACCATATTAAAAAGGAGGGGACCTTTTGTGTTTAATTATTACATGAGGTACCTTGGATGTGGGTTCTAGGTCCTGTATGATATCCCACATCAAGCTACCTCACTTCTAAGCCATGTCACTTTCCATATCACTTTCCCTGTCACTTCCCATGTCACTTGCCATGTCACATGCCTTTTTAATTAGCATGACATCATGAATAGTGATATTACATCATATCACAACAAATTTATTGAGATAATTATATACTTTACTAAGATAACTAAAATAAATTAACTAGTTTGGTTAAAACTAGTGCTGAAAATTAGCTAAAGCAAAGGTTGTGGTTTTGGTTTGAGGTTGATAAATGGACAAGTTTTCTAATGGGTGAAATGGTAAATTATGGTAATAAATCAAAGGTATGAATCTCAAGATGTTAGTAAGACAAAAGGATAATGAAGGTAGAGATGGAAAAGGTATTAGTTGGCCAAAAGGGTGATGATGGTAAATGGGCAAATGGATAAAATGAGTAAGAGTGGTAAAGGGCAAAATGGAAGGATGTTGAAGGAAAGGTAAAAGGGTTATGGTCAAGAAGGAAGAGGCTAAAGGATGGGGTTTACAATTTAATAAATAATAGGCCAATGAGTATATAAATGAAGAAATTGAAATTAAAAAATAACACAAATTACCTTAAGATGGGAGATGGTTGTTGAAGAAGCCTTGAAATAAATTTTGTCAAAGTTTTGTTTCTTTGACCTTCTCTCCTTAAAGATAACTAGACTTCCTTCAAATTAGAAAAAAATCATTAATTTATGAGCATCATATAGCCACCCTTAACCATTTTCATCATCTAACCTTGACCATGTTGAAAAAATCTACCATGGATATCAACTTGGGCACTATTGACAACCCCCATGTTGTCAAATTGGGCCAATTACTAAATGCTAAAGAAATTCATGACTTATCCTCTTTCCTCCAATACCACATCATAACATTCACTTAGTCTTATAATGATATGCCTAGGATTGACCCCACCATTTCTACCCATAACATAATCACTCATCATGATGCCAAGCATGTTAAATAGAAACTTCAATGCATGCATCCTTACATATCCCTTCTCATCAAATAAGAGCTTCAACATCTCCTATCAGTAAACTTAATTTAACCCATTTATTCCCCCTAATGGATCTTAAATATCATACCTATCAACAAAGCCACTAGGGGTTTATGTATTTATGTGGACTTTCATGACTTTAACCTCACTTGCCCTAAGGATGGATTTCCTCTACCTAGTATTGACCACCTTGTTGATCTTACATCTGGCCACAATATGTTATCTCTCATGAATGGGTTTTTGGGTTATAATCACATCTTTATTAATCTTGAAGATCAGTATAAAAAACCTTCACCACTCTTTGGGAAACTTTTTGCTATAGATTCATGCCTTTTAAGTTAAAGAACATTGGTACAACTTACTAATGATCCATGACCTACATCTTCCATGACCTCATCCAAACCATCATAGAGGACTATGTCAAAAATCTCTTAGTAAAATCCAAATATTTCTAATATCATCTTAAATTTCTCAACATTATCTTTGAATGCCTAATCCATTTCCATGTTAGATTCAACCCCAAGAAATGTGTTTTTGGGGTCCTTCAAAGAAATTTCCTTAGCTTTATCATCTCTCTTTAAGGAGTCAAAGTAGATCTTGCTAAGGTCAAGTAAATCATGGAGATTCCCCCTCCTACCAACCTTAAGCAACTCTATAGCCTACATGAAAAGCTTCAATCCATTCACCATTTCATTTCCTAGCTTTTAAATTGGTTCTAACCTTTCCATCACCTTATGAAGAAGGATGTCTCTTTCAAATGGACTAATGATTATCAAAAAGCCTCTGATTCACTCAAATAGTAACTTTTGTCACCACTTATCCTCATCCCTCCTAAGGATGACCACTCCTTTCACTTATATATCTCTACCACTGACCATTCCTTAGGGGCCATGTTAGCTCACTGAGATAAACAACATAGAGATCAAGCCATATACTACATTAGTTGCATGCCTGTATAATATGAGACTCAATATACCTATACTGAGAAATGCTTCTTAGCCTTGAATTTTATGGCCACAAAACTCCACCACTAGCTTCTTAACCATAAAATCTATGTCATAACCAACATCAACCCACTCAAGTACATGAATTCTAAGCCATACCAAAACTAACATATAGCCAAGTGGCTTATGCTCTTAGAAAAATTTGATCTAGAGTTCCTTCAGCAAAAGTTAACTAAAGGGAAATTCATTGATGACCAATTGGCTAAACACTTTTGACATATCACCAACCACTTCCTCTTGAATTCTTAGATGAATCCATCACTACTCTCTCCCAGGAGGATATAACCTAATAAATGACTATTTTCTTTGATGGTTTGAAGTTCCATCAGGGTGGGAGTGCTATAGTTATTATCATTCTTCATGATGGAGAACCCCTTCCTCTTTTCTTCAAAATATAATTTGAATGCACCAATAATATGGCTAAGTATGAAGACCTAGTCATAGGTATCTGAACCACTCTAGCCTTGGTAATTAAGACCATAGATGTCTTTGGTGATTCCTAGCTCATGGTCAACTAATTCAATGGATCCTATAAATGTAATAATGATGTCTTATAGAAATAAAAACTTTTAGTTGACAAACTCCTACCATCATAAGAACATTACCTAGTCCAATTTGTTCCCCAATCTACCAACAAATTTATAGATATAATGGCTTACCTTACTTCCCAAATCCCTTCTTAGCCTTTTAATTCAAAAATATTTATAATAATTCATCATTTTACTACACCTTATTATAATAAATATGACCCCCCTACCATTTTTAATGTGGAGAAATCCCCAGCCTACATTTGGGATGACCAAACTTTTAACTACCTCAACCTAATCATCATTCTTCCTAACCTCTAAAATAATGCTTGAAGAAACTTTATTCATATTAACTCTCATTACACCATACTAGGTGAATTAATTTAAAAACATGGTTTTGATGGCCTCCTTATCCATTGCCTACACATCCATGAAGCTTCCCATGCTATCAAATAAACACATGATAAAATCTATGGGGGATATTTTAGTGGTTGAGCTATTGCTAAATGCATCCTTTTCCTTAGCTACTACTAGCCCACCCTCAACCAAGACTATTGCAGTTATGTAAAAAAGTGTGTTAAATTTTAACATCATGATAATTTATATCATACACCAGCCAATGCCCTATAAGTATCTAAGAATATTGGCCTTTCTTGCAATGGGGGATTGATCTCATTAGGGAAATAAACACCCATTATTAATAATGACATAGATCCATCATCAAAGCCATGGAATATTTCACCAAGTGGGTGGATGATATCCATCTAATCTCAACAAAAGTAGAGAATATCATCTACTTATCAGCCATCATATCATCTATTACTTTGGTGTTCGTCATAAATTTATCATTGATAATGGAAAATATTTTAAAAACAAGCAAGTTCAAGGTCTATGTGATGTGTTCAACATTGACCTAAGTTTTTCTTTGCCTTACAGTCTATAATAAAATGGATAGGTAGAATCCTTTAACAAAATCCTCAACAAAATGCTAACCAAAGTAGTCAGTGCTTTAGGTTGAGATTATCATTTGCACATCCCCTTTACTTTATGGGCCTATCACACTATCATTTGAACCTCTATGGGTGATACCCCTTTCTCTTTGATATTTATAGCAAAGGAAGTATTACCTTTCAAATTCAAAATCCCATCCCTTTACATATATTTACAAGAGATCATATTTGAGGATGATTATCATCAACACCATTTGGCACATCTTGAGTTACTCGATGAGTATCATCTAGCTGCCCTTAACCATATTCATCTCTATCAAGAATGTATCAACTTCAAAAATTTAAGTTTATTTCTAAGAGGCTATAAATCCACCTACTTTAAACATTTATGTCTATAAATAAAAATGAAGGATTCTTGAATTTAAAATATAAAACTGAAATTAAATATAGTAAATGATAAAAAAATTATTGATATAATAAAATACTTTGCTAAGATAACTAAAATAAAGCAACTAATTTGGTTAACACTAGTGCTGAAAATTAGATAAAGCAAAGGTTGTGGTTTTGGTTTGGGGTTGATAAATGGACAATTTTTCTAATGGGTGAAAGGGTAAATTATGGTAATAAATCAAAGGGATGAAGGTCAAGATGGTAGGAAGCCAAAGGGATAAGGAAGGAAAAAATAGCAAAGGTATGAGTTGGCCAAAAGGGTGATAATGGTAAAGGGACAAAAGGGTAAATGGATAAATGAGTAAGAGTGGTAAAGGGGAAAAGGGGAATATGGTGAAGGAAAGGTAAATGGGTTATGGTCAAGAAAGAAGAGCCTAAAGGATAGGGTTTATAATTCAAGAAAGAAGAGGCCAATGAGGATAGAAAGGAAGAAATTGAAATTATAAAACAAAAAAATTAACTTAAGATGGGAGATGGTTGTTGATGTTTTTTAATAAGCTTTGAAACAATTTTGGTAGAGTTTCATTGTTTATTCCTTGGAAAAGTTTAAGGAGGAAATTGGCTTGAATAGGTCCTAGTAAACAATCTATGTTTGGTTTCAAGTTGCATTTATGTGCTAAAAAAGAAGTCTGTATTAGATTAGGTACATAGATTGATACTTGGGGCTTACTCCCAAAACATCACAATCCCATAACTAGTGTGGGTGCTTAGCCTTTATACCATTTATCTAGATTGTATACTCAAATAGAGAGCCGAGTTGGTTATCCCCTTAGTGATTAAATTCTAGTATGATAACCAGTAAAGGGTAAGGTGATACGCTAGGTGATGAAATCTTAGTTATGCCTTGTATAAAGTATGTTTGCTGTGTTGATTGTGAAATTGGTTTGGTTTGTGTAACATTTGTGGTTATATAATTAATTTTCTTTGTTTAAATAATTTAGGTAAACTAAGACAAGTAAACAAACAATGTATGTAGTTAATTTTAACCAAAAGAATTTTTTTGATCTCTTTTCAATGAAAAGAAAAAACTAAAATGGACCTAAATGCAACATGAAAATGCAATAATAATCATAATATGAATTCTCTTTTATTTTTTTTTGATTTTTGATTTCTTAGAAATGCAAGGAAAATAAAATTTAAACTTTTCTAAAAAAAAGGCAACTAAAACTTACGTTTTGTAAAGAAAGAAAGAAATCTTAATTTTATAAGAATGAAACTAAATTAATTTCACTAATTTAATTATAAATTTCCTAAAATATTTATGAACCCAATAAAATTCAAGGGTCCCATTGGGTGTGACAAAATGTTTCTATCTAAATTTTGCTTTTTTTTTTCTACTTTTGAAAAGAAAAAAACTATGTTACAGGTTTGTATAAAAACCTACTGGAAGTGCATGCATTGAATCTAGAGGGTTGTGGAGAAATATTATTTAGATATGGAAGAATACCTATAAATAATAAAACACTACCACAAAACTTATTTGTTAGATAAGTAGATGGGTGGATTGCCTAGCGTGAGCTAGATCCTAAAATTGAAAGTTTTCTAGGATGCTATCAATCCACCTACTTAAATAATTTAAGTCTATAAATAAAAATGAAGGATGATTTCATTTCAAACATAAAACTGAAATTAAATATATAAAATTATATAAAATTGGTTGAGACAATTAAATGTTTTGCTAAGATAACTAAAATAAAGTAAGTAGTTTGGTTAACACTAGTGTTGAAAATTAGCTAAAGCAAAAGTTGTGGTTTTGGTTTGGGGTTGATAAATGGAAAATTTGGCTAATGGGTGAAAGGGTAAATGATGATAATAAATCAAAAGGATTACATTTAAGATGGTAGGAAGCTAAAGGGATAAGGAAGGTAAAGATGGAAAAGGTATGAGTTGGCCAAAAAGGTGATGATGGTAAATGGGCAAATAGATAAATGAGAGAGTGGTAAAGGGAAAAAGGGGAATATGGTGAAGGAAAGGTAAATGGTTTATGGTCAAAAAAGAAGAGGATAAAGAATGAGGTTTAGAATTCAAGAAAAAATAGGCCAAAGGGGATACAAAGGAAGAAATTGAAATTATAAAACAACATAAATTACCTTAAGATGGGAGATGGTTGTTGATGTTATTGAAGAAGCATTTAAACAATTTTGGTATAGGTTCATTGCTTTGACATTATCTCCTCCAGGATGAGTGGCCTCCCTCGAAAGTAGAAAAATTGAAACAAGAATTCTTTTACCAAAACTTAACTTAACCATGGGTGAAGAGGGAGGGTCATATTTATAGCATTTATTGTGAAAAATCATGCCAAAAGAGGGAATAGTAGAAGTAAGGCACAATTTTTAAAGTGGACTCATAAATGATAAAGGTGCTAAGGGTGGTGGGATTCCTACCTTGTTTATTTGTCTCCCACCTTGCACATGAGTCCAATTTAGAGTGGGGATCATGCACATAGGCTCAAATGAGGCCAAAGGACTTTTCACCAGGCTATTTTATCTTTTGTCTAAGTACCCCATAAATTTGGGCACCATTATCCATGTGGGTGAATTAGTGGTCATGAAAGATAAGGATACAAGATTCCCACTTAGCCAATAGGTCTCCCAGTTGGTTGGTTTGTCTCCTAAAGTGATAAAGAGTCCAAAATAGAGTGGGAATCATGCACATGGGATCATATGGGTCCAAAATACCTTCCACCACTCACTTCCATATTTTGGATAAGTGTACCATGAATTTTGGCACCATTATCCATGCATGAGGACAAAAACACATGTTGAATGATGGCCCCATTGTGAAAAAATTTACATATTCTAAAAGAAGAGCCCTTTGGTGCTTAATTATGTCACGAGGTACCTTAGCGGTGGGTCCTAAGTGGGGTATTTTATCCCACATCAAGCCACCTCATTTTTAAGCCATGTCACTTGCCATATCACCTTCCCTATCACTTCCCATGTCACTTCTCATGTCACATGCCTTGTCACTTGCCATGTAATCATGCATAGTGATAGTGGGTCCCATAGTGAATAATATTTTTGAATAGTAGTATGTGAATAGGAGAATAGTGATTTGGTTAGGTTAAAATAGGTTGGTTAAGGGATAATAAGGTTTTATGGGGCCTTTAGGGGGTTTTGAGGCATTAAGTCATCAAAAATTATAAGTGTGTAGTTTTTTAGTATCTAAATTTTGACCCTTTTTGTTATGAAACTTTGAATTAAAAAGCTTCAAACCAAAAATGAATCACTTAGTCAAAGGTCAAGATTCCCCAAGTAAGGGAGGAAGTGTTCCCCCTTAAACTAGGAGTCAATGAGGTAAAATATAACTGGGTGCATGTTGGATAAGTGATTGGTGGGGAGGCACTAGTTGGTATGACAAGGTAGGTGGGTATTCAGGATGAAAAAATGTGCATGAAATGTGACTAAGTGTGGTATCCAAGATTGCACATGAACTAAAGTTACCAATGTGGGTTAATTGAAGTTTGGGTTTAGAGGGACATATATGAAGGGTAACTAATCCATAACATTAGTCATAGCTGATCAGGTCATGCCTATCAAGTGATCTAAATAGGGTTAAGGTTGATTGTAGGTATACAAGGTAAGAAGTTCTCCTATTAAACAACCCAAATGGTTATGTTATGCAAATATGAAACATGGAAATGTTTTTTGGTGTGGTTTAAATGACCTAGGCAAGGTCATCACAAAGATATGCAATAGTTTGGGTTTAAAATGACCAATGTCGAGGTAGACATGGTTAAATGGTTAGTTGGTCAAAGAGAGTGGTTGGTAAGTGTTTAGGTAGGGGGTGGCCAAACTAACGCCATATGCACTAGGTAAGTGGATGCTACCTAAATAGTTTTATGGATGTGATATCCAACAAAGCTTCAGGCTAAATGTATTTCTAAGTGGAGTTTAGATGGGCTGCCCCAATGTGATATACCACATGGTTAGGTTTGCATTGATAGTTTGGTAATGATGAGGTATAATGGTGTAGATTAGTGAATAACCATCATAATAATCCCACATGCATTAGGAGGAGAAGACATGAATTGGTAAGGTAGGATGAATAAGTGGGTAATAAAAGGCTAAGCATCAAAAATATCCTATGATAGAGCTAAGCCAAAGAAGAGGTGCCTTCGTGAGAAGGTTATACCTTCTGAAATTGTGTAAGGTTATAAGCATAGTGCTGACATCTATCACGATGATTCAAGTTTTAGGAGGTGGGTGTCTATCATGATCTGCATAGTCTCTTTCACAAAAAGTTCATCACCACTATGAGTTGAGTTTTAAGGGTATTAACAAAGTGATGACCTATAAAGAATTTATTTGATGGATACATATATTCCATGAGTTATAAAGTTGGCAATGTTTTGAGTGATAGAGGATGGACCTTGCCTAACCTAAGAGCTGCATGGGTAGGCTAGATAAATATTGGCCATGTCTGCATCCTCTATCCTAGTTATTTGGAACCAAGAAATTTGGGTTCCACTTAGAAGAGACCTTGTTATCAGGGAGCTATGTGGTCCAAGATATTGGTTATAAATTTGGACAAGATATGGGATCTTCTACAGTGGTAAGCATTTGGGAGCTATCCCCATCAATAAAAATGATAGTTTTGGAGGTGTAAACATTGTAGTGCTACAAAGATGGAAGCTAATTTATGTCAACCAAGTCAAGGTGACACAAATGACCACTAGGCCCACAAGGACTACTAGATGTAAAAGAAAACAAAGAAATTAGATGTGGATAAAATGATAAGGATGACAAAAAAGCATCATGATAGTGTATAATGACTATATCAAGATGACCAATTAGATAAAAGGCTACATGTCCACATGAAAAGGTGAATAAACATGACTATTTTAAGTGGTAATACTATTCAAGTGAATCAATGACATCATAAGACCTTCTCCATTGGTATAATGGATAATCATGTCAGTGAGGAATAATATCTAGGTAGTCTATTTAAATAATCATGGTAAGAACAAATACCTATCATAAAGTCATTTGGCTTTGTAGGTTGTTCAGGGTGTAGAGAATTACTAGAGGTTGAAGATGGTGAATAATAGGAGCAATGATAGAGATAATCAACAAACCCCATGACCTAAAATATTTTATATGGTGAATTTTTGTATCTACCAAATATTACAACATGTAATGGAAATAATAGAAATGTTGTTAAACCAATAGTAAGAGGAAAGCCACCCACAACCTAAGCTCAAGCCTAAACTCTTACCTCCTTTATATTGAAAAAGGTGAGACTTTTGTTGTGCAAGGTGTAGGGATAGAGGACATGACATTTAGCTTGTCCATGGAGGGAACCCTCACTGTCTAAGGGGATGTGTGTTGAGGCAACAACTGGTAATACCTAGGTGAGTAGAAAAACTAGAGCAGAGGGATGTAATGGATATGATGAGAAAGTAGGGTGAATGACCTATTAGAATATGATTCTTGCCCTGAGGGTAAGAATGCAAAAGAGGAGAATAGAATACACCCTTTAGTGGTTAGTGATACATGGAATGTTATAGATTTTAGTTTAGGGAGTAATCAAGTAGAAGGATGGTTGAACACAAATCTAGAGTCACTAGATAATTGACCTAATGCATAGGTAGAAAACTAATGTATGTAGAGGCCTTAGGTGGATAGTCTGATAACTTTGTATGTGTTATGTGACTCGTCACACCCTAAATAAAATATTTCATAGTTTTTTGTAAATATATACAAAAATGTGTTGGATGTCATTATTTGAATGTTATTATGCTTAGGGTTATGTGGATACTCATGAATGCTACGGTTATGGTTATGATTGATATGGTAATGGTTGTTATAATCTTGTTTAAGGTAAAAATAAATGGGGTAAGGTAATGAAAAACACAAATGGTAAAGTAAATAATATAATCAAGAGACAAATGTCATAATGAAAATATCAACTAAGCAAATTCATATGAGAAGAGGGTACTATGTTCCTTTTGTGACAGACTAAAAATAAACCTAAAGTGGGTTTGGCTTAATGAACATAAACCCTATGAATGTATCACATGAGACTTCTTTGAAGGCTAAAAAAATTGTGTGTTGATCACACTCTATCAAATACACACAAAATGTGTAGAGGGTTTAAAGCTTGAAGATGTGATGGGAATAGTTTGAGAGGGACTAAAACAGGACCCATGCTTAATGGACAAAGATATTGAAAGAAGAAGTGGATGAATTGAATCAACAAACTTGATAATATTTCATGCATTAAATCAAGAAAGTTGAGGATATGAGGAAATAAATAGGTATATGCATGTATAATAAATACAAGTGATAACCACACTCTAATGAATGATAATTTAGAGTGCCAATGGGAGAAAATATAGGGGATCTAATAAGGGATGAGGTGAAGGTGGACTAGGATATGGATGAAGATATAGGTAAACAAAATAATGAAGTCGTAGATAAAGATGAAGGTGGAAAAGGATGGAAGGATCCAAGCATGGATATGGAAGAGGAAAAAAATAAGGTCAGGAAGAACAAGGAATGTCATAAAGGGAGACAAAAAATATGAAATGTGTTGTTTCCAAAATTAGCTTAGCTCATTTTTGGGAACAACCCTCTACAAAACTTGTCTGTTT
This sequence comes from Torreya grandis, assembly GCA_037957365.1. NCBI lineage: Eukaryota > Viridiplantae > Streptophyta > Pinopsida > Cupressales > Taxaceae > Torreya > Torreya grandis. Next base: position 2,971,636 of record JARHVA010001669.1, on the reverse strand, counting down.
CATCTTTTGTTTCTCTAAGTTCATTTTTTGAGATGAATTTCAAATTCGTTCTCATCTTGGCCTCAAAATGTAAAAGTGGTTACAATCTCATTCTGGCCAAGTTTTCCCCTCCCCTAGACTCTCCTTTCGGAGTTAGTCTTTTCTTCCATTTTTGTCCAAAGGCGACAAATTTTGCCGCCTCTGCATTTTATTTTGCTTTTGTGTAAGGGCAGCAAATTTTGTTGCCCATGCATTTTTTCCTGCAAGGGTGGCAAAATTTGCCACCCCTGCACCTTGACCTACAAAGGCGGTGAATTTTGCAACCCCTACACTCCGACATGCAAGGGCGGCAAATTTTGCTGCCCTTGCACGTCTCGATTTCGATGCATGGCATTTATTGCCACACACGATGGGTGGTTGGGGTTGATTTTCACCCCATTTAAACTGATTTGAGCCTCATTTCTCCTCATTGCTTCCTCCTCTCCTCCTACCTCTTGCCCCTGAGCGACCCAGTTGACGATTTGAAGCACGTATTCGCGGATTCAACCTCATGGCACACACGGTTTCTCAGGTTGGTTTTATTTTTGGCTTTTATTTCTTTTATTTTATTGTTTTTTTCTTAAAATAGTTAGATGTTTATTTTTCCTCCCTCTCTCCTCCAGCCCGCGCGCTCCCTTTTTACCTTGCCGCAGGCATGGTTTTTTCCCTCACCCGCGGGTTTCTCCTAAGAGCCCACATGGGCGGCAATTTTTTCCGCCCATGCATCCTTTCAGTCTTTCCTTATAGGGGTGGTGATTTTCACCACCCTTACCCTCTTTCTTTCCACCGTTGGCAAGGGCAGCAAAATTCACCGCCCCTGCAGACATTCTTTGCAAGGGCGGCGATTTTCGCTGCCCTTTCCATTTTCTTCTCCCCAGACTGCAAGGGCAGTGAAATTCACTACCTATGCATCCTATTCTTGTATGGGTAGTGAATTTTTCTACCCTTGCACTTTTTATTTTTACATGTAGGGGCGACAAATTTTGCCTCCCCTGCGTCTCTCTCCCAAATTTTCCTAACTCTCAAGAATTTTTCAACCTGTCCTTTTCTTTCTCTTTCTTTCTCATTTTCCATTCCTTCTTCCACCCAACCTTTTTAAGTGACCTCCAGTAACCAAGATCACTTAAATTGTGCTTTCCCTCTCTCACCCACTCTCCTCTCATCTGTGATCATGACTACATCACCTTTAGCGAACTCCTGCACTTCTGCTCCCATTAGATCAAGATCATTCTCCATGATGGAAGCATCTACCAAGAAGGTGAAAACCATGAAGTATAAGTACCGGGGCATCTTCTCACTCAAATAAATCTCCTCAAATGTCGACGACATTTGGGACATTGAAATTGACCATGTGGACATGGCCAAATTCTTGGCGCAAACAAAGGTGACAAATCCCAGCACTGGGATAAAGAGGATTGTTGAGAGTAACATCCACCTGGTGGCCACCTTTTCGATAGTAGCGCATCATGCTAAGTTTATCCTCCAATGTGCACACTTCTACAATAAAGAGACTAGGATGGTCTCAGATGCTAGCTGTAAAATGGTGATTCAGTTGGACCCCAAATTCATTGACAAAGTTTTCATGTGCCCTCTCGCCACCAAAGTAACCCAAATCGACTTCAAAAATGCACAGAAGGAGTATGATAAAGACCCCAAAAGGGAAAATAAAGTTATAAATTATAAGTTGTTGAAGACTCCTAGGACCAGCCTCTCCAAATGGGCATAAAACATCCCAAGGAGTGATTTCATTGAAGAAGTTGGTGATTTGATCACCCTTCTCAGCAGAGTATGGGGCCTCTCGTCTTCTTCACAATTCCATGAATGGATGTACCTATTCATTAAGATCATCCTCTAAGGTAAAAAATCCATCTTTTGGGGAGAGCAAATCAACAATGCTCTCCATGAAAAATTAACCAAGGTACAAACTTTTTTCAAGTTCTACATGACTTCGTACCTGGTTTACATAGCTGCTGCAATGCAGTCTTTCCCAAGATTAACTATAGAAGGAGATAGAAAGACCACCCCACTCTACTCATATTATCCTCAGCTGATGCTTCAAGGGTCAACACGTCATTTCAAAAGAGTAAATGATGCTTTCTTTACCATATTTTTATGTCTCTTCGATCCTCAGCTCGAGCAGAAGAGAATATCAAACGAGGCCTGGGCAGTGGTCAATGATTATGGCTGCATGTTCCTCCAGTTCCCCACATTCTGTTACCTTCGGGTCAACTTTTACCAAGGTTACCCCTATATGCTCCCCAGGTTCCCTTTAGATAAATTAGTTCTAATGGAACTTTGTCGACAACTGGTTGTCATGCATACTAAACAAATGGAACTTAAGAGACCTGGTTTCAAGTTTCCAATCTAGATTGAAAGGTTTTCAGTTGCTACATCAACCAAAGCCAAGGTCATGGAAACCAAAATGCAGATAGTTACTATCAAGCCATTCAAGAGATGGGAGAAATTTGACTATAGGGGAGTCAAGGAGAAGATCAGAAGAAAAACTCAGTTTCATGAACCAATGATTGAAGATATCTGGGTAGAACAACTGAGAAGATTAGGAAAATGGACTATTGCAGGCTGACACTAGAGTAGATTGAATATCTCATGCTTGTAGAGATCACCTCTGGTCTAATCGATGATGGAAAAATCATAAATGGTAGGTATCTAGTAGAAAAGGTTACTGGTTCCCCTCTCCCTCTAATTTAGTGGTCTCAGAAGGAGCTGACTTCTCTGAGAAAAAGATTCGAACCAATATTGGCTAACACCAATGATTGGTTAGCAGCCAAAGGGATCACCCTGAAGGAATTTATTATAGGACTAGAGGCTAAATACCAAGCAAAATTAAAGAGAAAAGCAGAGAACAGGACCAAAAACAAAGGTGATGTCCCTTCTCCTTCTAGGCCTCACAAGCCTAAGATCATCTTTGTATCCAAGAAATCAAAGACTGCATAAGGGCCAGAAGCAACAACAAAAGGAACCAAAGAACAGAGTCCTCAGGCACAAGCAGCTCAGCCCACAGAGATAGATGATCATCCATCAAGGCAACCAAGTGTTGGGTCTCCACTCTCATAGGAACAAGCGCAGCTGAGCAAGAGCGTATCTCCTTCTCCCCCTCAGTCTCTTGTGGTTCCCTCTTCTCCCATCTCTCCTATCAGTGTTCCCTCCTCTGAAGCTGCTTCTCCTTCCAGAGTTGTATTTGGTGATCCTTAGGGCCCTTTTAGAGATTCCCCCCACTCTTCTGGATCCATTCCAAGTCTATTGTCTCCTTCCTTCAACTTGTGAGCAAGCCCTACACCCAAGAAAGAATCAGTAGTCGGTGTAGTTTCACCAATTACTCTGACTACAACTACTGTCACCACTAGCAGTGTGGAAGCTACTACAGTAACACCATCAGAGATAACCATTGCCATAGTAGGCACTTCTCTCCCGCCTTGGATGTCTACTTTCATGTCAAAAAGAAAGAAGATGGCCATCTCCCCAAATGAGTTTGACTTTGGCAAAATAATGCCGATGAAAGCAAAGGCTCCTAAGAGGCCAAGAATCCTCTCAAAATTGGTAGAGGAGAAAGGGTAGAAATTTTTGTAAATAGCCAAGCCTCCCCAAGACGTGACCCTTGAGGGTTTCAAGATGAGTAGCTAATCCATCTCTTGTGTGGAACTTGGCAAGGTCACTCACGAAGGTGCAAAGAGTGATCTTCAGGTTGCCATGGACATCATGGTCTAGAAATTTGATAGAGAGAAGGAGATGAAGGATTATTACAAGGCCAAAGCAGAGCAGGTAACAATAGTAATAAAAAGGTTCACTCTTCCTCCTGAAGCAGCAACTCCAGAGGCCTTCTCCGTGGATGACTCAGTCATTCAAAAAGTAGAAAAGACTTATTTGAAAGGGAAAGTCCTAGAGGACTATATTGAAAAGATGCATACTCAATGAGTTTCTCTGCTTACATAAGTAGCAGCAAAGATAGAAAAAATGAAGAAGGTAAAAACACAGGTAGATGATTTTGTCTCCCTTATCTCTCAGGAGATTGATAGCTTGGAGAAGGATTTCAACAGATGGAAGGAAATGAAAGATATCAAGAAGAGCACCCTGATATCCATCAGTGTCATCTCCAACAAGGACTCCTATGTTGAGATCAAGGAGTCACTGGTCTTCAGAATCCAAGTACTCAAAGACTTAATTGATGATCTTAAAGCTTTCAAGGAAGCTAGTGAGAAGAGTGACCTGAGCCTACTAAATAAATTAGAAGAGCTGCCATGCGACTTAACCTCTAAGGATAATTAGTTCCTTCTGACAGAAGAGATGATTCATGATTTCAAGGAGATGATTTGGAGAGATTTTTAAGAAAAATCCTTCTCAATGTCTTCAGTGGACAACATTCTAGATGCTCAGTTAACTTTGGAGAATCTAAAATCTAGGTTAACTGGCCATGCTAAAGCCATCACAGCATTGAAGGATGCACTGATCAGAGTAAGAATCATCTCCAAGAATACAATTTCACCAGTCAACATAGAAATTCAGGCATCTATCACCATGTACGATGCTCATTTGAAGAAACCTGGTGGCCAGAACTAATTCTCTCTCTCTTTTCTTTCTTCTTCTCTCCTTATGCACTTCTATTTTGAGCAAAGTGCATGCAATTTTGAAATATGTAATTACGTGTAAAAAGTTCAGAAAAATATCTGAAAGTTAAAGATGAGTCATCTTTGACTAAGATATTTTGTATATTTTATTATTTTTATCTTTTTGAAGATTTTCTCCCTATATATAGTGGAGACCTCATTTGTAAATGATCTTGGAAAAATTAACAGCAAATACTCTGCTGAAATTGAAGCAACTTTTGAGACTTTGTGCTCAAATCTATAAATCATATTTTGTTGAATGAATGAGAAGCAGGTTATTTTAGACTTTGTGTTGAGATTGTCTGTGTTAATTAGGAAATAGTTCTTATGTCCTTTTTCCTGGTAATATCTTATTCATCTAATTTAATAAGAAAAGTGGGTGTGTTTATATTATCTAAGGGTGTTTCTGGAAGGTAGAAGATAGACTTTGTGCTACTTTTATCTTTAAAATTCAGTTATATTTTGTAGTTTCAGGTGAAGACTTTGTGCTTCAATTTACTCTATGGTTATACTTGTTCCGAATCAGTGAAGGAAACTACGGAAGACTGTGTGCTTACGTAAGTGTTCTTGTGAACTTTGTTACTTCAGGTGATTTCTTGCTCTCTATTTAATATCATTCCTGAAAGAAGAGGAGTGTTGTTAGCTTAAGGCCACGATTTTCCCTCTTTTGTTCTTTGTACATTACCTTTGAAAAAAGAGAAGTAGATGTTGTTATACCACCCCCTATGTTATTTTTTGCTTAATTATATACATATATCTAGCACGTAAGTATTTATAGGGAACCTCCCCTTGATGAGAGGAGAGATTTACTTCATCTAGATCTAGTAAACCCATACTATTCGTGGTGTAAATCTCCCTATGTTGTGGTTGATATACCCATTTTGTCATCAGTTAGTTGATGACAAAATATTCACCCAATAGTTTTTGGCGACTCTGCTAGGGAATCAAATGTGCAGTCTAAAACTTCAAGTTTTAGATTGAAGCAGTCCCTACCCTTATCCATTGCATAGTCTGGCGACTCCATTCCATGTCTTACTCATTATCATTATAGCCTTACCATCTACCTCTGTTACATTATCTAGTCTGCAAAACCAGAACCACTGGAAAGAACATGCATTTTGAAGCCTCAAGCTTCAACTTGAAGCAATTTCAATCCCTTTTTTATTTTAAAATATGGCAACTCCACGCTACACCAGAAGCTAGAGATCTAAGGGTGTTGTTGACCCTGTGTTTGAGTTGGCACAACAGAGTAATTTTGATCTGTTTCCTCCATCAACTTCTCTTCAATGGTCTAGGAGTTTTCCTTCTAACCTTGTCAGGTCACCAATGCAAGGTAGAACTTCTTTTCTCACTGTTAATCACCACCTACCTATAAACACTCCACTAAGGTTTTTTATTCCACCATTTAATCCTCCCATCATAATGGCTCAAGGCCCATGGGGTAATTCCTTTGGTCCTCTTAACTTGACTATGCCCTTACATGAACTACCTCGTAGTTCTAGAAAAAAAATTCCTAAGTTTTTTGGTGATGGAAAAGCTCATCCCGATGAGCATATTGCCACTTTCTCCATAGCATGTGGTGTGATCGGCATGGAATTTGAGGATGTGGTAGTTAGGCTTTTCATGGAAACTTTGCAAGGAGCTGCCGCAGATTGGTTCTATCACCTACAAGCCAAGTCAGTAACAGACTGGGATACGCTCAAGTCCAAATTCGAAGCTAGGTTTAAACCCACTAAAGATGTGCATGCTTTATTGGCTTAGCTGACACAGTTAAAGAAAGAATCCCAGGAACCCATGAGAGATTTCATAGCTAAATTCAACAAGTTGAGGAATTGAATTCCAACTGTGGCTTAGCCCACACTGGAAAATCTCAAATGATTTTTCATCAATTCACAGCTTCTTAAAGTAAGTTTCTTGTTGAGGCGAGCTGGCCCTATGGATCTAGCCTTGGCTCAAAGCTTGGCTACTAAGATTGAGGATGATCTTATCCTGGCAGGTAAGATCAGAAAAGACTCTAGTAAAAATAAATTCTCTTCATCTGTTGAAATTTCTTCAGGTACTATAGATCCTATAGTGCAAAAATTGACAAATAAACTGATAGCTTTGAAGAGGCAAATAGCCCAAGGTACGTCTGCCCCTACCTATCGAGGTGCACCTAGAAGAACGTTCCAAAATCAGCAATATTAGGGTAATGCTACCCAGAACCAAGGGCAATCCAATCATCTACCTCCCCCTCTAGGGAGGTTAGCCATTGAAGCAGCACCTACCAATTCAATGGTTGGCTACCTGAACGCTGACCACGACAACTCTTTTCAACCCCAGTTAGATCAACAAGAAGATGCTGATCTGTTTGATAAGCAGGAAGATAAATTAGTTGGCGACTCCAATATCAATTTCCTGTATTACCAAGATGAAGTGGGAAGTAAGGGGGAGGATTTGGATGGATCTTACAATGTTTTCACTAGATCCCAAAATCAGTCAGCTTCACAGACTGACAAAGGAAAGGCAGAGGAGGAATCCTGACCAGTGGTTTCCATTGCTAGATGCGAGACTACATTACCTCCACAATCAAAAGATCAGGTAACCCATAAAAAAGTAAGTACTTCTAATCACCTGATATCTTCCACTTTTGCTACTTAGATCAGTGCCGCACCTGTTAAAGTCCCTGATGATGGACTCTCTTCCTCTATTGCAAGTTCTTTCCAATTATTTGATATAATTGATCATGCTAGAAAGACTAAAATTTAAATAACAGAGGTTGAATATTTGAGAGCTAACCCAGAATAGTTTGATAGGTTAGCAGAATATGTAAAAAACAAAGCTATCCTTATAGGGCAAAACTCTTTGAAAGATGCTCCCGATCTCCCTAAAGATAAACCAACCCAAAACAATCTTGTTGTGACTCCTCCTGTCACTCCCAAGAAAATAGAACCATTTTACGTCTCCCTACTTATAAATGGTTATAAGCTGAGTAATTGCATCATAGACTCTAGAGCTTCAGATAACATCATGCCCACTAAGGTGGTAGATTCCCTTGGCTTGACCTTAACCAGAACCTTTGGGAGATGTTTTTCCATGGAAAATAATAATGTTCCTCTCCTTGGTCAAATAAAAGATGGTCAATATGCCTTCACAGCTTTTCTAGAGAAGCAAATAAAAATGATGGTTTTAGTGGCTGATGTTCCCACATATTACGGCATCTTGCTTGGGCAAAATTTCTTCAAGGATGTCAGAGGTGAGCTAAGTATGGACTTGTCTGAAGTAAGGATCCCAGTCCAAGGTGTCATGAAGAAGTTGCTTCCTAAAAAAGAATCAAGGTACATAGTTACCAGATCATCGGCACGAGAAGCTCAAATTTTATTTGAGTCCTCAGGCATGGGAAACTACTTCCTATCTACAGATGGAACCCATGAGACACCTGATGAAACTCCTTCGGGTGATAACTTGAGTTGGTGTTTGGTTGGTACAGTAGAAAAATCAACCAATCAAAATGAGCACCTGGAAGAGCCTCTTTCCCCAAATCAAGGAGTTTTCAAAGAAAAAATAGTATCTAATGAAGTATGGACCTTAGAATTTGATGGTAGCTGCTCTGCTACCGGTTCGGGAGCTGGGGTTGTGTTGGTATCCCCTCAGGGAGATATTACTCCTTTTTCCTACAAATTGTAGTTCAACAATACCAACAACATGGCTGAATATGAATCTTTTTTGCTCGGACTACAGGCCACCAAAGAAAAGGGCATTAGGGAACTCCATACTAAAGGAGATGCTGAGTTGATAGTCTGTCAGGTGATAAATCTCTATCATACCAAGAATGAGAGGTTTCGCCACTATCACAACCTGGTCTGGGATCAGATTGAAAATTTTGATGCCTTCAACATCTCTGCCATTCTGAGGGAATTCTACCACCCTTCTAGTTCCTCACCCAGATTTTAATGGAGATAAGTATGCTATCAAGCTGGTTTTTTGACCAAGTGTACCAAATAATGCCATTCACTGCCAAGTGTTCAATAATGATGAGCAAATCATCACCTTCTTAGAGCAAAAAGATAGTTTTAAACAATTGCATTTTGAAGGAAGTGAACCCCAAGAGTGTGAGGCAGCTCCTGAGGCCCATGCAAACACAGGTGAGGACTTTCTACAGCTTAAAGGGAATAAGATTCCAAAAGGCTTGGTGTCCCTAGAAAAATTGTTTGATAACCATGATAGGTTTATTAAGCAACAGCGTACGGATTCAAAGTCCTCTCAAGACTTTGATCAGGTAAACTTGGGAACCAAGTGTGATCCTAAAATGGTGGGAAATGTTGCACTCCCAAGGAATGTTTTGAGCTTGCTAGTCTACTCTGCCAATACATGGATGTATTGGACTATTCTTATGATGATCTAAAATCACTAAGGCCTAATGATGTTCGCCATGACATTTCTCTGAAGGTAAAATTTGTACCTCACAAGCAGAAATCCAGGCAATATAATCCAAAAATCTCAAGTACTATTTTAGTTGAGTTACAAAAGATGCTGGATGCCTAGATAATTTTTCTAATTCATCACTCAACATGGATTACCAACATAGTACTTGTCAAAAAGAAAAATGGAAAAATTCAAATCTGTGTGGATTTCAAGAACTTAAATCAGTTGTCTTTAAAATATAATTACCCTCTCCCCATCATGGATTAGGTTCTGTAGATGGTAACAGGTTCAAAAATGTTATCAATGCTAGATGGTTTTTTGAGGTACAATCAGGTCAAAGTCAGGAAAGCAGATCAACATAAGATAGCATTCACCATGCCTTGGGGCACATTCACTTACCGAAGAATTCCTTTTGGTCTAATAAACACAAGCACCACTTTTCAAAGGGCGATGGATCTTGCTTTCAAAGATGAGATGGGAAAATTCATTGTAGTATACTTGGATGATCTGACGGTATTTTCAAAACATCATTTTGAGCATTTTCACCATTTGCAAAAAGTACTAGAACGCTGTCATCAAAATGGTATCTCTTTAAACCCAAAGAAATCCATCTTCGGAGTAACTGAAGGGAAACTTCTTGGACACATCATGTCTCGAGAAGGTATTAGAATTGATTCAGAAAGAGTCAAGTCCATTCAAGAGCTTACTCTGCCTACCAGTAAGACCGCAGTTCACTCTTTCTTTGGAAAGGTGAATTTCCTCAGAAGGTTTATTCTTGAGTTTGTTGAGAAAACTCATCATATTGTCAACATGATTAAGGGCAATGCTACTTCAGGTGGAATGCTGAGGGTAAATCAACATTCAAAGAGATTAAAGAAGCAATCGCCCGTGCACCAGTCTTGGTCTGTCTAGATTATACTAAAGGTTTCAAAATATATAGTTATGCCTTTGAGCATACACTATCGGCTATTCTAGTCCAGCAAAATCTAGAAGGGGTAGAATCTCCTATCTCATTCATGAGTTGTCCACTCAAAGATCACCAGCTAAAATATTCCCTTATGGAGAAGCATGCATACGACGTGGTCAAAGCTGTCAAGCATTTCAGGTTTTATATCCTAAATTCTCACACTGAATTTCTCGTACCAGATACAACATTAAAATCCATTTTGACTCAGCAAGAGTTCGGTATAAAAAGAGGTAACTGGATTGCCAAAATTCAAGAGTTTGATCTGGACATCAAACCAACCAAGCTCGTATGAGGAAGGGGTCTCTGCCAGTTGATCGCCAATAATATTCTAGACAAACTAGAAAGTGAAGAAGTAGAGATCGAAGGCGTGCCTACGGTTCTCTTTGTCGCCACTACTGATGAGTGGTATTCTGACATTGCTCATTTTTTGACATATGGTGAGTGTCCTGCTCATATTTATTTTAAAGAGAAATAGAATGTTAAATTGAAAGTAGTGGGTTATGTTCTATGGGACAATGGTCTTTACAAGAGAAACCTGGATGGAGCATTTCTTCGTTGTGTTGACAAAGCTCAACAAGGAAGACTCTTAGAATATTTCCACAATTTGGCCTGTGGAGGACATTTCTCTACATCGATGATGGCACATAAAATTCTACGAGCAAGGTATTATTGGCCCACACTTTTTCAGGATGCCTACAAATGGGTGCATAGGTGTGAATTATGTCAGCAATTTGTTGGAAAGCCTAAGTTGCTTGCTTTGCCCCTCAAGTTGGTCATGATCGAGGAACCATTTCAGCAGTGGGGTATTGACTTCATTGGAGTAGTCAACCCATCTTCAAGTGCTGGGCATGATTATGTCCTCATCGCAATGGATTATTTTACTAAGTGGGTGGAGGCCATCCCAACCAAGCATGCTACGTTTGAAGTAGTGTGTAATTTTCTCAAAGAAAATATCATCTCTTAGTTTGGGGTTCCGCTCAAAATTGTAATAGATATTACAGCCTTTTTTTACTCATATAAAATTACTCAATTTTTCTTTGGTTATGGGATTACCTTATCTCACACTTTAGATTATTTCGCTTAGGGAAATGGACAAGCAGAATCGAGTAACAAAAACTTGGTCACCATTATCAGGAAGTTAGTGGATGACAATCAGAGAACGTGGCACAAAGCATTGTATGACGCCTTGTGGGTGGATAGAATAACACCTAAAAGGGCTATAGGGATGTCACCTTTCCAACTTTTGTATGGATTAAATGCATAAATTCTTATCACCCTTGAACTACCAGCACTTAGATTAACCAAAGCAATCGAAGACTCAACCTTCGAAAGCTTAGTTGACAAACGGATTATGTGTCTAACCGAGCTGAATGAACGAGTTATGGTAGTAGACCGAATGATGGAACATCAAAATCAGGTGAAGGTACTTTTTTATAAGAGAGCTAGAGTGCATGAATTCCAAGTTGGAGATCAAGTCTTGTTATGGGATAAGAGGTGAGAACCAAAAGGGATGCATAGAAACTTTGACTCCCTTTGGAGAGGCCTGTTTACCATTCAACGGCTCTATGGTGAGGCTAGCTTCTTACTACAGTACCAAGATGGAATGCCATTTGCACTACCTCACAGCAGACATCATCTTAAGCTGTTCAATCCTTGAAGCACAGATGAGTCTATTTGTATATATGTATAGTTTTTATGTTTTGTTTGTTTTCTCTCTTTTGTTTTTGGCCTGACTCCGTAGCCCAATGGATTGGATGAAGGCACTTAGAGACTAGTTTCTACTCCCGTTAATCAATTTGATCAGCAGAAGTTCCCCAACAAGAGCCAGCTGTTGTTTCCAAAATTAGCTTAGCTCATTTTTGGGAACAACCCCCTATAAAACTTGTATGTTTCATCTTTCGTTTCTCTAAGTTCATTTTTTGAGATGAATTTCAAATTCATTCTCATCTTGGCCTCAGAACGTAAAAGTGGTTACAATCTCGTTCTAGCCAAGTTTTCCCCTCCCCTAGACTCTCCTTCTGGGGTTAGTCTTTTCTTCCATTTTAGTGCAAAGGTGACAAATTTTTCCACCTCTACATTTTCTTTTGCTTTTGTGTAAGGGCGGCAAATTTTGCTGCCCATGCATTTTTTCCTGCAAGGGCGGCAAAATTCACCGCCCCTGCACCTTGACCTACAAAGGTGGCAAATTTTGCCGCCCCTACACTCTGACATGCAAGGGTGGCAAATTTTGCCACCCTTACATGTCTTGATTTCCATGCACAACATTTATTGCCATGCACGGCAGGTGGTTGGAGTCGATTTTCACCTCATTTAAACTGATTTGAGCCTCATTTCTCCTCATTGCTTCCTCCTCTCCTCTTACCTCTTGCACTTGAGTGACCTAGTTGACGATTTAAAGCATGTATTCATAGATTTAACCTCGTGGTACACATGGTTTCTCAGGTTGGTTTTGTTTTTAGCTTTTATTTCATTTATTTTCTTGTTTTTTGCTTAAAATAGTTAGATGTTTATTTTTCCTCCTCTCCCCCGGCCCGCATGCTCCCTTTTTACCTTATTGTGGGTGTGGTTTTTTCCCTCACTCGTGGGTTTCTCCTAAGAGCCCACACGGGCAGCGATTTTCACCGCCCATGCATCCTTTCAGTATTTCCTTACAGGGGTGGTGATTTTTTCCGCCCTTACCCTCTTTCTTTCCACTGTCGGCAAGGGCGGCAAAATTCACTGCCCCTACAGACATTCTTTGCAAAGGCTACAATTTTTTCCACCCTTTCCATTTTCTTCTCCCCAGACTACAAGGGCGGTGAAATTTGCCACTTATGCAGCCCGTTCCTATATGGGCGGTGAATTTCTCCACCCTTGAACTTTTTACTTTTACATGTAGGGGCAGTAAATTTTGCTGCCCCTGCGTCTCTCTCCCAAATTTTCCTAACTCTCAGGAATTTTTCAACCTATCCTTTTCTTTCCCTTTCTTTCTCATTTTCCATTCCTTCTTCCACCCAACCTTTTTAAGTGACCTCCAGTAACCAAGATCACTTAAATTATGCTTTCCCTCTCTCACCCACTCTCCTCTCATCTGTGATCATGACTCCAGCACCTTCAGCGAACTCCTGCACTTCTACTCCCATCCGATCAAGATCATTCTCCATGATGAAAGTGTCTCCCAAGAAGGTGAAAACCATGAAGTATAAGTACTAGGGCATCTTCCCACTCACATCAGTCTCCTCGAATGTTGATGACATTTGGGACACTGAAATCAGCCACATGGACATGGCCGAATTCTTGGCGTGAACAGAGGTGACAAATCCTAGCACTGGGATAATGAGGATCATTGAGAGAAATATCCACCTGGTGGCTGCCTTTCTGGTAGTAGCACATCATGATGATTTCATCCTCCAATGTGTACACTTGTATAACAAAGATACCAGGATGGTCTTAGATGCCAGCGGTAACATGGTGATTTGGTTGGACCCCGAATTCATTGACAAAGTTTTCATGTGCCCTCCAGCCACTGAAGTAACCCAAATCGACTTCAGGAATACATAAAAGGAGTATGATAAAGACCTCAAAAGGGCAAAAAAAGTTATAAATTATAAGTGGTTGAAGACTCCCATGACCAACCTCTCTAGATGGCCGCAAAACTTCCCAAGGAGTGATTTCATCGAAGAAGTTGGTGATTTGATCACCCTTCTCAGTAGAGTACGGGGCATCCCATCTTCTTCATAGCTCCATGAATGGATGTACCCATTCATTAAGATCATCCTCCAGGGTAAACAAGCCATCTTTTGGGAAGAGCAAATCAGCAATGCTCTCCATAAACAATTAACCAAGGTACAGACTTCATTCAAGTTTTACATGACTTCGTACCTAGTTTATATAGATGTTGCAATGTGGTCTTTCCCAGGATTAACTATAGAAGGATATAGAAAAACTACCCCAGTCTACTCGTATTATCCTTAGCTGATGCTTTGAGGGTCAACATGTCATTTCAAAAGAGTAAATGATGCTTTCTTTGCTGTATTTTTATGTCTCTTCGATCCTCAGCTTGAGCAGAAGAGAATATCAGATGAAGCATGGGTAGTGGTCAATGATTATGGCTGCATGTTCCTCCAGTTTCCCACATTTTGTTATCTTTGGGTCAACTTTTACCAAGGTTACCCCTATATGCTCCCTAGATTCCCTTCAGATAAATTAGTTCTAATGGAACTTTTCTGACGATTGGTTGTCGTGCATACTAAATAGATGGAACTTAAGAAACCTTGTTTCAAGTTTTTAATCCAGATTGGTAGGTTTTTAGTTGCTACATCGACCAAATCCAAGGTCATGGAAACTGAAATGTAGATAGTTACTATCAATCCATTCAAGAGATGGGAGAAATTTGACTACAGGGGAGTCAAAGAGAAGATCAGAAGAAAAACTCAGTTCCATGAACCAATGATTGAAGATATCTAGGTAGACCTAAGAACAACTGAGGAGATTAGGAAAATGGACTATTTTAGGCTGACACTAGAGCAGATTGAATATCTTGAGCTTGCAGAGATTACCTCTAGTCTAATCAATGATGGAAACATCACAAATGGTAGGTATCTAGCAGAAAAGGTTGCTGGTTCCCCTCTCCCTCCAATTCAGTGGTCTTAGAAGGAGTTAAATTCTCTAAAAAAAAGATTCAAACCAATATTGGCTAACATCAATGACTGGTTAGCAGCCAAAGGGATCACCCTAAAGGAATTTATTACAAGATCAAAGGCTGAATACCAGGTAGAATTGAAGAAGAAAGTAGAGAATAAAACTAAAAACAAAGGTGATGTCCCTTCTCCTTCTAGGCCTCACAAGCCTAGGATCATCTTTGTATCCAAGAAATCAAAGACTGCACAAGGGCCAGAAGCAGAAACAAAAGGAACCAAAGAATAGAGTCCTCAGGCATAGGTAGCTCAGCCCATGGAGATAGATGATTAGCCATTAGGGTAACCAAGTGTTGGGTCTCCACTCTCACAAGAACAAGCATAGCCGAGCAAGAGCATATCTCCTTCTCCCCCTCAGTCTCCTATGGTTCCCTCTTCTCCCATCTCTCCTATCAGTGTTCCCTCCTCTAGAGCTGCTTCTCCTTCCAGAGTTATATTTGGCAATCTTCAAGGCCCTTCTAGAGACTCCCCTCACTCTTCTGGATCCATTCCAAGTCTATCATCTCCTTCCTTCAACTTTCTAGCAAGCCCTTCACCCAAGCCAGAATCAGTAGTCGGTGCAGTTTCACCAATTACTCCGACTACAACTACTGTCACCACTAGCAGTGTGGAAGCTGCTATAGTAACACCAACAGAGACAACCATTGCCATAATAGGCACTTCTCTCCGCCTTGGATGTTTGCTTTCATGTTGAAAAGAAAGAAGATGGCCATCTCCCCAGATGAGTTCAAATTTGGCAAAATAGTGCTGGTGAAAGCAAAGGCTCCTAAGAGGCCAAGAATCCTCTCGAAATTGGTAGAGGAGAAAGGGCAAAAAATTTTGGAAATGGCCAAGCCTCCCCAAGATGCAACCCTTGAGGGTTTCCAGATGAGTAGCTAATCCATCTCTTGTGTGGAACTTGCCAAGGTCACTCACGAAGGTGCGAAGAGTGATCTCTAGGCTGCCATGGACATCATGGTCCAAAAATTCGACAGAGAGAAGGAGATGAAGGATTATTACAAGGCCAAAGTAGAGCAGCTAACAATAGTAATAAAAAGGTTCACTCTTCCTCCTGAAGTAGCAACTCTAGAGGCCTTCTCCGTGGATGACTCAGTCATTCAAAAAGTAGAAAAGACTTATTTGAAAGGGAAAGTCTTAGAGGACTATATTGAAAAGATGCATACTCAATGAGTTTCTCTGCTTATAGAAGTAGCAGCAAAGATAGGAAAAATGAATAAGGTAAAAACATAAGTAGATGATTTTGTCTCCCTTATCTCTCAGGAGATTGATAGCTTGGAGAAGGATCTAAACAGATGGAAGGAAATGAAAGATCTCAAGAAGAGCACCCTGATATCTATCGGTGTCATCTCCAACAAGGACTCCTATGTTGAGATCAAGGAGTCACTGGTCTTCAGAATCTAGGTACTCAAAGACTTAATTGATGATCTTAAAGATTTCAAGGAAGCTAGTGAGAAGAGTGACCTGAGCCTGCTAAATAAATTAGAAGAGCTGCCATGTGACTTAACCTCTAAGGACATCAGTTCCTTCCGGCTAGAGAGATGATTCAGAATTTCAAGGAGATGATTCAGAGAGATTTTGAAGAAAAATCCTTCTCAATGTCTTCAGTGGACAACATTTTAGATGCTTAGTTAACTTTAGAGAATCTGAAATCCAGGTTAACTAGCCACGCTAAAGTCATCACAACATTCAAGGACACACTAATCAGAGCAAGAATCATCTCCAAGAATATAGTTGTGCTAGACAACATAGGAATTCAGGTATCTATCGCCATGTATGATTCTCATCTGAAGAAACCTGGCAGCCAGAACTGATTCTCTCTCTCTCTTTTCTTTCTTCTTCTCTCCTTATGCACTTCTATTTTGTGCAAAGTGCATGCAATTTTGAAATATGTAATTACATGTAAAAAGTTTGTAAAAATATATGAAAGTCAAAGATGAGTCATCTTTGACTAAGATATTTTGTATATTTTATTATTTTTCTCTTTTTGAAGATTTTCTCCCTATATATAGTGGAAACCTCATTTGTAAATGATCTTGGAAAAATTAATAGCAAATACTCTGCTGAAATTGAAGTAACTTTTGAGACTTTGTGCTCAAATCTGTAAATCATATTTTGTTGAATGAATGAGAAGTAGGTTATTTCAGACTTTGTGTTGAGATTGTCTGTGTTATTTAGGAAATAGTTCTTATGTCCTTTTTCCTAGTAATATCTTATTCATCTGATTTAATAAGCAAAGTGGGTGTGTTTATATTATCTAAGGGCATTTCTGGAAAGTAGAAGATAGACTTTGTGTTGCTTTTATCTTTAAGATTCAGTTATCTTTTGTAGTTTCAGGTGAAGACTTTGTGCTTCACTTTACTCTACGGTTGTACTTGTTCCGAATCGGTAAAGGAAACTATGGAAGATTTTGTGCTTACGTAAGTGTTCTTGTGAACTTTGTTACTTCAGGTGATTTCTTACTCTCTGTTTAATATCATTCCTGAAAGAAGAGGAGTGTTGTTAGCTTAAGGCCAGGATTTTACCTCTTTTGTTCTTTGTACATTACCTCTAAAAAAAGAGAGGTAGATGCTGTTATACCACCCCCTGTGTTATTTTCTGCTTAATTATATACATATATCCAGCACGTAAGTATTTATAGGGAACCTCCCCTTGATGAGAGTAGAGATTTACTTCATCCAGATCTGTTAAACCCATACTATTCATGGTGTAAATATCCCTATGCTGTGGTTGATATACCCATTTTATCATCATTTAGTTGACGACAAAATATTCACCCAACAAAATGAAATGGATAAAAGAGAATAAAAATAAAAGGTGGAAGATGGGGGTTTGAGGAATGCACTGAAGAATGATAAATTGGATAATTGAAAAGTATGGGGAAAGAAGTGTAACAATCATGATGGGTAAGGGGAGGATGAGAAATATGGGAGGCCATGAGAGGTTTGGAAAGAAGTCTAATAAAAGGCCAAGGAGAAAATAGTTTGGTGATGAAATTTAAAAATAAGGAAATACATAGAATAAAAGGAAATAGGAGGAAAAAAGAGTGAAATGAGGACACAAAAAGGATGACAGGAGATTGAAGAAGTAGGTGAAGTGTGACCAAGTAAGCATGGATGATGATAGGAATAATGAAGCAAATCAAAGGGTGGTGTTGGAGATAAGAATGGGATGGAAAATGGGAAAGGGGTTAATAAAAATGAGGGTAAGTGAAGGATGGGTGGATAAGAAGATGAAGAGATAAAGTATGTGTTAATAAACTTGTTAGAAAAGATTGACAAGATAAATGGGTGATTAGAAGAGATTGACAAGACAAAAAGTGGTGAGGTGGTGAAGAAATAGGGGAGCACAATGAAATTAAATAAGATGAAAATAAGGGATGATGATCAAGGATGATAATAATGAAAAGGAAGAATTGAAGTAGGGATATAAAGCATGAACACTCAAATAGATGCAAAAGCTAAGTGAGTATCAAGATGGAAAGAATAAAATGGGAATGCAAAGTGAGAAATTCTATAATTAATAAGAAGAAAAGGGAAATTTGGAAGGTTTTTCAAAGGATAAAGAGCCAGTTAGAAGCTAGTTGTGGAGGAAAAAAATGGAAAAGGTGGTAAGAGTGGAAAATTGATAGAGAGTGGTAGCACACTTAAGAAAAAATGGGATGCTAGAAGAAACAAAAGAAATAGAATTCATGCCAAATTTAAAATATGGGAAAGAGGAAAATAAGAAATAAGAATTGGAATGAAGGTGGTTTAGAAGCAGTGGAAGAGTAGTAATAAGGTCATAGCAAAGATGATAAGGGGGTAAAAATGTCCATTAGTGTGTAGGGGAACTAGATGATGTGGAATTGGTGAGTAAAAGAGAGTGATAAAGAGGGTAGAACAAATAGCCAAGGGTGAGGGGAGATGATGAATATGGTGAAAGAAGACAAAGGGGATAAAGGGCAATGTTGGTAATAAGTGGAGAGAAGGACAAAAAACATGAAAAGTGGGTGGGAGAGTGAGCTATGAACCATGCACAAGGAAAGGTGATGGGCAGGCCATCGAAGCAGAGTAGGTGGTGACTTTATGGGAGATAAGAGGGGCCAATGAGGAAGTCTATCAATCCTTATGTTAAAAGATATTGACAACCTAACGGATGGAGTTGGTGAGGAGATAGGTAGAGATGTGGAGGAAGATATTTTAGATGAAAAGGGAAAACAAAATACAAGATGCAACTAAGATGACCTTAGTAGCTAATTTTTGCCTACATAATCCAAAAAGACCTCAAACTAATGCATTTTTCCTAGTAATTGTAGAAAAACAAAGAGGAAGTATTAGATAACATTATAATACAATGATTCTAGGAAAAAATTAGAGCTTCCCTGATATAGTACACCCTAAGAAAGAGGGTGATGTTAGCAATGAAAATTAATGAGAAGAAAAAAGGGGAAGGTAATTAGTTTTTAGTGGCTAAGCCACACTTAGAATTCAAGCAGCACCTACATAGTCCATGGACATTAGGCCAATGTAGTTCAATAAGGGATAGATAATGGTGCTCAAATGGGTTATCCCAATTTGATGGGCCACATGTTTTAATTTTATTTAAGGTTTTTGGAGAAAGGGTGTGCATTGAAAGAAGTTGGGTCTATGGAGAAAGACATATCCAAAAGGTGGGTTGATTGATCACTCATGCTATTCTGATTTTGTTTATGGTTTGGATAGATGATAGTGGTGGCATATAAGTAGGTTAGATGACCATACTAGACATGGAAAAAGATATGAAAAATACATGACCCAACAAGGAGAGAATAATAAATGAGGTGTAATATCTATTTGTTGACAAGGACAAAGTAAAACAAAACCCAAGGTTGGATTGACTTAAGGAAAAATAACCTTTTGAATACTTTGTGTTAGCATTAATTAGTTGGTAAAACAAGTTTCTTGATCATAGTGTGCCAAGTAAGCTCGAAATCCCTTGATTTACAAATAGTATAAAGGGAAGATCGGTGATAGGTGGTGTGAAAGATAAAGGGTAATATGTATGGTAACCCTATGTGGGTAAGTTTTCCCCTTCTAAAGGTGACCTAAATATGATAATAAATAAGTCCATGTCATATGCTAGATGTAGACTGATCAATGCAAGAAGTCTACATGTGAAAATCGATTATGACTTCCATCTTATTATGCTGTTTGAGAGTTGATTGCAACTTTCAAGATCATTTAGAATTTAATTTGATTGTGATAGTGGGTATTTTACTTTATATATGTATATGGGAAGTTGATCAATGTGGGAAGCTTCCAATAAATTGCTCTATTTTTGACAAAGTTAACTTAGCCATCCTTCAAGGGAGTGGTCTAAGTTTAGTGGCTTTGTTTACTAATTTTAATATTTGTCCTTCAAGGAAGCAGTCTACTTTATGTTTGGAAATTATTTTTTTTTGGGGTAGCTATCCTTCGAGGGAATAGTCTGCAATATTTAAGATATTAACCTAAGTAATAAAATGTTTCTATCTAATTTTTACTTTTTTTCTAGTTTTGAAAAGAAATAAACTATGTTATGAGTTTTTAGAAGTTATTGGAAGTGCGTGTAATAAATCTAGATGGTTATGGAAAACTATTATTTGGATAGGGAAGAATACATGCAAATAATAAAATAGTTCCACAAAACTTGTTTGTCAGATAAGTATATGGGTGGATTACCGAGCATGAGCTAGATCTTAGAAGTGAAAGCTTTCTAGGAGGCTATCAATCCACCTGATTTAAATATTTAAGTCTATAAATAAAAATGAAGGATGCTTGTATTTAAAACAATAAACTAAAATTAAATACAACAAATGAAAACAAATTAATTAATACAATTAAATACTTTACCAGGATAACTAAAATAAAGCAACTAGTTTGGTTAACACTAGTGCTAAAAATTAACTAAAGAAAAGGTTGTGGTTTTGGTTTGGGGTTGATAAATGGACAAGTTAGATAATGGGTGAAAGGTTAAATGATGGTAATAAATCAAAGGGATTAATGTCAAGATGGTAGGAATCCAAAGGGATAAGGAAGCTAAAGATGACAAAGGTATGAGTTAGCCAAAAGGGTGATGATGGTAAAGGAGCAAAAGGGCAAATGGATAAATGAGTAAGATTGATAAAGGGAAAAAGTGGAAGATGGTTAAGGAAAGGTAAATAGGTTATGGTTAATAAATATGAGACTAAAGGATGGGGTTTATAATTCAAGAAATAAGAGGCCAAAGGGGATAGAAAGGAACAAATTAAAATCACAAAACAACACAAATTACCTTAAGATGGGATATGGTTGTTGATATTGTTGAAGAAGCCTTGTAATAATTTTGGTAGAGTTTCATTGGTTTGACATTTTCTCCTCCAAAATAAGTGGCCTCCCTCTAAAGTAAAAAACTTGCAACAAGAATGTTTTTACCAAAACTCAACTTAACCATAGGTGAAGAGGAAGGGTCATATTTATAGCATTTGTTGTGAAGAATCATGCCAAAAGAGGGAATAATAGAAGTGCAACACCATTTTATAAGTGGGATCATAAATGACAAAGGTGATAAGGGTTGTGAGATTACCTTGAAAATGATACTAATTTAGAGTGGGGATCATGCACATGGGCTCAGATGAGGCCAAAGGAATTTTCACCAAGCTATTTTGTCTTTTGGCTAAGTGCCCCATGAATTTTGGCACCATTATCCATGTGGGTGCCTAAGTGGTCATTAAATACAAGGGGGTGAGATTCCCACTTATATAATAGGTCTCCCACTTGGTTGGTTTGTCTCCCAACTTGATAAAGAGTCTAAAATGGAGTGGAAATCATGCACATGGGCTCATATGGCTCATATGGGTCGAGAATACCTTCCACCACTCACTCCCATATTTTGGCTAATTTTACCATGAATTTTGGAACCATTATCCATGAATGAGGAAAAAAACACATGTTAAATGATGGCCCCATAGGAAAAAATGCACCATGTTCCAAAGGAGGGGCCCTTTGGTGCTTAATAATGTTGTGAGGTACCTTAGAGGTAGGTCCCAAGTAGGGTATGATGTCCCACCTCAAGCCACCTCACTTCTAAGCCATGCCACTTGTCATATAACCTTACCTATCACTTCTCATGTCACTTTCCATGTCACATGCCCTATCACTTGCCATGTCAAAATGAATAGTGGTAGTGGGTCCCATAGTGAATAGTGATAGTGAATAATACTTTTGAATAGTACTTTCAAATAGTAATTTTGAATAGTAGTATGTGAATAGGAGAATAGTGATTTGGTTATGTTAAGAGGGGTTAGTTAAGGGATAAGAATATTTTAGGGGGCCTTTAGGGGGTCCTGAGGCATTGAGTCATCAAAAATTATAAGTGTGAAATTTTATATTGTCTACAAGTGCCTCATCGCCCCTAGCCCTACCTACTCCATATACAACTAGTCCTCTATGGTAATCCCCTCATGAAGATCAAGGAAGATGCATGAAACATGGTCATGCATCTAAATTTTCTTCCTAACCTGCATCATATCAAACACTGAGCTCAATTACTGACATTGGTCTCATCTACCCTAGCTTATTGACACCTACCCTATTCCCCTATCACTCTTGCCTATCTATCCCATGATATCTATGTTTACCCTTATAAACCTAGATTAAACATAAACATAACCCATTATGCCTACCCTTAAGCTAAACCATTACCCTAAAAACTTGCATAGAACCATTACCCATAACCCTAAAAACTAGCCTATCCTTCCCAACTACTGGTGGTCATGTTGACCACTGATGGTTAGAGACCCCTATTTCTTAGGGTCTCAATCATAAATGGTCAGACCTAACCATTTATGGTCACTATGGGCATTCTATGGCCACAAAACCCAAACCCTCAGAACCACAAAAATTACCAAAACATATTAAAAAACCTAACTAAACACTTAAATCACTACCTACCCACCCCAAATTACCTACCCCACCTCTTTATTTTTAGATTTACTTGTACATCTACCCCCAAACCCTCAAAATCCTACACAAGGAAAAATAGACCCAAATATCCTAGCCTACCTATCTGAATAGTAAAAAAAACAATAACAACATATTTACCAAATTCAAGGCACCTCTTACCTCATTCCTTGACCTTTTCCATGGTCAAATCCTATGAACATCTACCTGAATACATCCTCATGCTCCCTACATCTTAGGCCCATACAATCAATCCACATGACTTTGACTAATAGGCAAAAACCACCACAGTAATCACCTTCCCTCTTATACACTAAAATCACCAAAGCCCATAGTCAAACTCATCTACGTTACAAATGGTAAAAGTAAGTTTTGTTTCTTTACTTTTAACATTATAGATTTTTAAGGTTTCCCATAACCATCAATAGTTAGAGTGACCATCGATGGTAATCTTATAGGGACCTTGATCATCAATGATCAAGAAGGCCCATTTTCCACTATCACCTAAACACTACCCATTCCTTGCATAATTGCTCTAGGTTTTGCCTACTTTTGGAGATGCCCTTCATCCACCCACCTCATCACCTCAATCTTGGTCTATTTTGGCCCATCTGGCACATAATTTTATGATCCTTTTTTCTTGGTATTTTGATGGTAATGAAAACATTTCCATGTTTACCCTTTTTGCACCACCTCATGCATACTCAACCTGCTTGTGTCTCATCAAGAGCACTTCCTACCTTTGATACCCATGACACATGACCTATTTATGTTTTCTTTGAGATAACTTCATACCTTAGATACCCACCAAAAACATAGAACTCACTTACAATACTTGAATTTATGAGTGCTCATAACCACCACACCTATAAGAGGTCATGTGGTTCACTTGTCACTTGTCCTTCTTAGCACCAACCCTTAGTTCTAATAGTATTAACAATTTTAGTCTTTTCATAATCTTTTATATCACACTTTTTGGTTTCACTTTGTATGAAATTTTATGTTTCAAATGCTAAGCCTTATGTCACCACCTTGTGACTAATCATATACCACCTATCAAACTTGTACCCATTTTAATTTCACCTTATCAACTCCTGGTTTAAGGGGGAACATCTCTTCCTACTCTTAGGGAAACAAAACCCTTAACCCATACTTTTATTATTATTATTATTATTATTATTATTTACAAAAGATAAAAAATAAAAATGGGGAAAATGTAGACACCAAAAATCTGCACACCTATGATTTCAAATGTCAAAAATCTCTTAGCCCTATCGAGGACCCTCTTGGGACCAATTTATACCAATCTAGCCTATCCAAGATCATCCATAATTAGTTTCACAAACTAACTCAACCTCACCTTCAGGACCTCTTTCTTTTGGAACCTGA
This sequence comes from Torreya grandis, assembly GCA_037957365.1. NCBI lineage: Eukaryota > Viridiplantae > Streptophyta > Pinopsida > Cupressales > Taxaceae > Torreya > Torreya grandis. The sequence goes on along the minus strand of JARHVA010001669.1, from coordinate 2,947,623 downwards.
CTATCAATGGTTAGGGTGAATATCGATGGTCACCATGGGAAATCCTAACCATTGATAGTCAGGGTCCACCTCCTTAAAAAAGAACATGCAACCACCTACATTACTTTTCTACATATAACTTGTCTAATTTTAGTTGTGAGCCTTTGCATGGACATATTATATTTAGATGAATTACTTATACCTTCACTTTCACCTCTTACTTGTGCTTATAAGATAGAGGTCTGGGAGGTCAAATCCATCTACAATAACTAGTAAGAGCTTAGATATTTAAGAGTTTTCTTTTGTAAGTCAATCAACATCATCAATGTTATCAAGCATTATTAGCCATCTTATTGAGAGATAACTTATCATCACCTCTCAACCAAGCTCTTAGGTACTTTTACTCTATTGGAATCAAGCTAGATTCTACCAATATACTAACTTCTTCAACCACTCACCTAATCAACTTTTGGTAAGACAATTACTCATTTATCAATATTCACATACTTTATTTCCATTTCACAATCAGTCTAGCCCTTTCCTATCTCCCAAAATCCATATTTTAGATATTTTTATTTAGTAATTTACCAACTAAAAAATTACAAAGTAACCACCGATGGTTGACTCAACCATTGACAGTTTTCTCAACCATCAATGGTCTCCTTAACTACTGATAGTCACCTATGGCAATAAAAACTAGTAAGTCATTTTCAGCCATCTACCCACAACCAAAGCTGATTTTTGATGTTCCTGACCATTACCAGACCCCTTTTAGATTTGATAAAGTATACCCTAACCCTATAGCACTAGTATTAATTATTTTATCACTAATTTTATCATTTATTGTTTATTTTCTTAGCAATCATTCTTATGTTCAATTTCAGTATCTTTTGGTTATTGATGCAATTACCTTCTTTCTATTTTATGAATTTGAATATTTGAAACATGTGGATTGATATCCCCTAAGGAAGCTCTCACTTTAGGGATCTAGCTATCACTAAGAAATCCACCAAATTATCTATCTAACAAACAAGTTTTCTCTAGTGCTTTATTATCCATAGGTCTTCCTTCCAAGATAAAGAGGATCTCTCACAGTAATTTGGATTTAACATGTACACAAATAAATAGGTTTTTTAACCATACCCATATTGAGTTTATTTTCTCTCTTCCCTAGAATTAAAAGTGAAAATTTACCTAAAACACTCAAACAAGCAAAGAAAATGAAGAATTCTAGCTTATGATATACTTCTTTTACTTCTTTGAAAAAATTTCTCTCATTCAAGTCATCGATCTACTAAATGCACAATCTACCTTGAACCATTAAATTTCTTACTCACTCACTAAGGGATTGACACTTGTCATACCTATGCTAGTTCTAGGTTCCTTTGACTTATTTATCTTTGATCATGCACTATAAAATCATCCTACTCCACATACATGTGCGTCATAGATATGCCTCTATTTGAAACCACACGGCTACTTAATAGGGCCTAAATTTTATGCTCATGTGATAGTCTTAGAACATTTGAACTCCAATGGATACTTTATATAGCCTAAAATTGACATCTATGTACCTATCAAAAAATCTCCACGAGAACATCACACTCATGTAATTTGGCCAAATTCCTTTAGATATTTTATCTTTGGTAATTTGGTCCATGATCTCTTTGTCTTAGCATTAATTTTACTAGGATAATTATTCTACAAGAATTCTTATTTTTTGGCCTTTTGGTCTTTGAAAAAAAAAATGGGCCTTTTGTATTTCACTTATTTATCTTTGGTATAATTTTCTTACAACAATTATTGCATGCTTTTGCCTTTGGCACTTCTACTCCCAGGCCCTTTGTTTATTAAGAGAATAGCTTTAAACATTTTTTCTAACATAATTTCCCCAAATAAATTGACCTTCATAAAACTTGAGTTTACAATTTTACCAAAGAAAGGAATTTGTTAGGAATTTTGTGTGGGAAAAATACCTCAAGGGTAGGTTGCCTTCTAACTTTTGTTGTGGAAAAAAGTCCAAAACTAATAAGGACTTAAAATTTTTCTAAAGGAATTTGGACTTTTATTTTAGGATTTTTTGCCATGGGAAAAACTCATAAAGGACAAGTGTCCTTTGAAGTTTTTTCCATGGACAAAAAATTCTAAAACAAATAGACCTTGCACTTTTTTTGAAGGCATTAGACTTAGCTCTTTTGCCAAAGAAATCAGACCTTTACACTTTTGCCAAAGGGTAAATGCCCTTAAATTTTTTTTCACAAATTTTTTGGCCAAAACAAAATAAGACTCTACATTTCTTTCAAAAAATTTATGTGGGTTAAATTCTTGAAGGACAAGTGCCCTTCAGACTTTTTGCTACATATAAAATGTCTGAAAGAAATGACCCTTTGGGTTTTTTGTGAAACACTTAGCCCAATGAAAATGGGACTTTAGAAAAAATGTCTAATGAAAATAAGTCTTTAGACTTTTTATTTGGGACAAAAATATCAAAGACCTATTTATATCAGATATTATGTTCATGCAAAAATCTCAAAAAAGTCTAAGGGAAAGACATATTCACCAAGTAAAGACCAAATTAATACTTAGCTAAATTTACATGAACTTGACCTTTGGCATGAATAGTTAAAGACATAAATTTGGATAAGGACTTGGAAATTTTCACTTGACAAGGGCCCAATTTCTTTGGTACAATTTTGGGCACTAACATTGGCTCTCACCCAAGGATGTATACCCCCTACAGGTGTGCAAAGAACCATAGAATGTAATACTAGGTGCCAATCCATTAGGATATGGAGACAAGACTTATAAATTTTTTATAAAACATCCATGAAGTCTCAACAAAACATGGATACTTAAAAAAATAGATCAGGAGGATTTGGAAATAAGCACATAACAAACACAAAGGGAAATTGTACAAACAAGGCCTAAAATAAAGGGGTGACAAAATAAAAAAATAATAGAAAGATAAAAAATGATACAATATGTACATTATATATAATTATTCAAGGAAATCCTTAATATGTTTTCCATTATCTATCACCTTAAATTTTTTTCCATCCCTTATTCTCTTTAATTTTTCTAGCAACTTGGTGGCCAAGATGAAGTAAAATAATCTCTACACATATCTGAAAGGTCTTCTATTAGGCTATGATAGGATGAAAAGTTGAAACAAAAACTATTTACATGATCCCAAATCTAGATAAAAACATGATAAAATATGTTGGTACTCCTTTATCAATTGTAAATAATCATGTTTCTTGGCTACAGTTAGGTAAGTACCAAGTTGGAGTACCTCATGATCAGTAATATCATTCATGCACTCAAAGTAATAATTGAATGAAAAATTAAATATTTCATCCTTAAGGGCATAAAATAAACCCCCATTTTCATCAAATGACATCTTCCAAATATCATTTTCATTGTCAAACCTAGTATCAAGAACAATTGGTTTCTCAACAACATCCATATTCCTAATAAAGCTACCTAATGTTACATCTCTATGTAGCACTTATTTCAAAGCACACTTCAGATATTCAATTACATCATGTTTGGGTAATTAATTTACTTGTCTTATAATATCATCATAAGCAAATTCATATGTTAGTACACATACTTTATTTAATACACTCTAAAACTATTTTACAGTAGTAACATTCATCATTTTCATGGAGGTAAAAAGCTTACATGGGGAGTCCTGATAATTGAACATAGTATTATCATCATCATAAAACATAGACTCAAGATAATTTTGATCTTTATCACTTAGTTCAGTAGTATCACATGGGGGATGTGGAAGGAAGCACTTTCCACACCAATCAATATCAAATCAAAATTTACAGCATTTACCTTAGTATGTAATGGTTCAGGCACTTCCTTTACAACCTTTTTATTCTAACTTATAACATCATGTGCATGCCTATGAGGTATCCCATTCTCATATTTATCAAACTGATAAGCCATCTCTTTTATAGTCGAGGCCAAAGTCTTAATATTCTCCTCAAGATTCACTACCTTGGACTATGTCTTTTTGAGATCTACCAACTTTACATTAGCCTGCTTATTCCAAGGAATACCCAAATCCTTTATGTTACTCTCAATTTAGATGGCTACGTTAAATTAAAATCATAGGTTCATGGGAGCCTTGTCCCTCAAGTAGCATGCATCCCTCTTATCAAATGCATCGTAATATTTGATCAAGCACATTGTCTCACTAGGCCTAATATTTTTAGGCAACCACATCATAACATTATTAAACCTTGTGTTAAATTCCTACACACACTCATTAGGTTTATTTATAATGTTTTAGAATTTAGATAAAAGGAACCTTGAATTAATTATATCACCACACTATATTCTAAAAACATTCTTCATTGCTTCCCATATATCAATACATCTAGTGGGAAGGGAATTGAACCATTCAGGAGTATCTTCATCTAGCATGTACACAAAAAATTTAATTCACACATACTCATACTCAATCTCATAATATTAAATAATATTTTTGAAGGCCATCAAGTGTTGATCAACATTCACTACATTGTTCCCTTGTAATTTTGGGAGGCATTTCCTAACTTCATTTGGGACTCCATTAGGATAGCCTTCCATTTCATCAAAATTAATAGGCTTGAATCTAGGAATGTAAAATGTAGGACATGCATTCTCATATGGATACCTATGCCTCATTATTGGTTCAATGGGAGGTTCAATAAAAAATGGCAAAGGGATATAACAGGGTGAATGATGTGGACTTGCAAGATCAAACTTAGGAGGGGTTTTAGCTGGTTGAGAAGGAGCTCGATAGTAAATTAGACTGTATTATTTTGAATCATTTGAAAATCTATGATAATATTTATATTAGGAACTTCAATAAAAATAAGCTTAGGGTTATTATAATTTTGACAAACCACATAATCTTTAGAAGCTATACTTATCTCTTCAATAGGCCTCCAAACTTACCTCCTTATTCTTTGATGAACACTTAGGGGTAATACAATTTTATTATATGAGTCACCTTTGAAGGATGACCTTAGTCTTTTTATCTTTGAAATCAAAATAACTCTCAAAGTTGAAGATATTTGAAGTGGGAATTGAATCTTTCTTTGAAAGTAGATGATTTTTTGGAGTCATTAATAGAAGCAAATTTATATAATATAACCATTTAAAAAATATAAGTGATACATATTGAAACCATATCTTATTGAAGTTAGTGATAATGTATGAAATAAAAGACAATGAAATTTTTAGATTCATGTTCAAATAGTGAAAACCACCTCAAAACATGGAAAATTTCTAGCTCTTTGTAACCAATTTAATAGATGTCCAATTATTAAATTTATCAATTCCTAGCATGTCCCCAATAGAGTGTTATAGAATTGATGGCCAAGATAACAAATAAATCTAAAATAAAACCAAATTTCAAGCACATGAAATAATAAGAACAATCTTGTATAAAAACACAACTAAGATTACTTGTAGTAAATCTTATTAGCAAAGAACTTTTTCAAACCTAATTTTAACAACCAACTCTGTATAAGAGTCCCCAAAAACATGGGTGAAAAGAATTATCCCTAGAAATGGTGTTATAATATTTTTGTTTCCCAATTTTACACCTCATACACTCCACCTCACACACTTGAATGAGAATGGCAAACAAAGATGAAAAACATACTAGAATGTCATTATAGCTAGGGAAGGGTTTGGCATCAAGATTAGACCAAATGTATAAAATGAATGAGAGGCACCTACAAAGGGTATGGTTAGTTCCCTACTACTTATAGCTCTACTTGAACCAAGGTGATAAGACCTATAGGGTAGCTTTCTCACATGGAGAGATTCTACAATTTAGCCTCCATGGGGATTATCAGCACAAGAAAACAAAAATAGGACTAGGGCACAACCAAATTTTTTCACTCCCCCTAGGAAGGGTTGTCACACAGAATTAAAAAATACATTAAGTCATATACAAGCTACTATAGATAGATTTTAAATTATTTTAACCTTCATTTAAAAGAATATTAAATAACATAGGGGCTGAATAAAATATTGCAATGCTAGGATTTAAAGCACAAAACATATACACATGTTAAGTATGCAATATTTATTCATCTGCTAGTAAATAACACTCAAAATACATAATAAGGGGTATTATTTTTAGGGTAAGATAGGGTGGGATGAGTTAGATAATAACAAAGAGGAAGGGCATGGTGGTGTGCTGGATATTTTTCAATCAACAAGGGATCTTATAATATTCATGACATTATTGTTAGCAAAGATGTAAAGAAAACTCAAATACAAGATGAAACAAATGCCAAATGATCACTAAAACATTATAAAATACATTTAAACTAAGTTTTTATAAGATTTTCCATGTCATATCCATAAACCTAGGATGCCCTAATAAGTTATTCATCAACATACTTTCAAGTTAAACTACAAATAAGGATTAATAACCTAAACCCATGCTTAAAATGACAACTAGTAATGTACATAAATCCAAATATTCAATTATTATAACTTGTAAAACATATTGTTTAACTTCACCAACATAAAAAAAATGAACCACAAGCATTATTATTTACTTGAAAAGAAACCTTACATACAGTAATGTTTCAAAATGCTACCATGGGGACAAGCATGGATGATTTGGTCCATGTTAGATAGGGGAGACATATAGAGATACTCTTAGAGATTTATAATGGTTGTATAATTACAACCACCTTAGAAAGAGAGACAAATCACACATAAAATTGATCCCAAAATGTGGAAGAGATTATACTAAGGAAGAACAAAAAACCAAAAATAATGACTACAATGATTAACATAATGGCCAACCCACCTATTAAATAGAATACAAGCCTTCCATTTATAAATTTTTTAATCATTTCAAATTTTTAATTGCCAAAGTCCCACCAAGATGATCCTAGTTGAAAATATTCCCTTACAACACCTGAAATCTTCATGTAATTATAAGGAAAATGATTATTGCAACTACCTCTACAAGAAACGATGAAGACATGGATCATATCCTTTGATTGCATAGTCGCAGATGCCTTCCACATGAGATAGAAAAAGAATATTCATTTGAGGATCCAAACAAAAAATTTTCTCATGTGCAACTACCTAGATATGCTTTTCTATTAATCTATGGAAAATTTGAGATCTTCTATACAACTACCTTTCTCTTGTACATGCCAAAGAAAACTCATTAACTTTTGATGATGGCTTAAGAATATTCTTGATTTATGGTTTTTTAAAGATCTTCCTTAGAATGGCCCACTTTAATCTTGTAATCCTAAAATATCTTTTCCATGGAGGAGCTTGAATAAGTGAAGTAGATAAAGAATGCACAACTTAGATTATAATTCATTTTCCTCTTTGAAAAATATACTCTCATTCACATCATCAATTTTTTGGATACACGATTGACTGTGAACCATTAATTTGCTTGGTCTCTTACCAAGGGCTTAACACTTGTCATTTGTACACTAGTTCTAGGTTCCTTTATTTATCTTTTATCACACATCATTAGATCATACTTTTCTATATAAATGTGCATCATAGATCTGCCTCCATTTGAAACCAAATATCTACTTCATGGGACCTAAATTTGATGATCGTACAACTATCTTGGAACATTTGAACTCCAATAATTACTTTTCATAGCCTAAAGTTGACATCTACATTCTTTACAAAAATTATATGAGAACTTCACACTCACATAATCTGGGCAAATTCATTCAGAGCTTTTGTATTTAGAAATTTGGTCTATGTGTTTTTTGTTTTGGTGTCAATTTTAGTGGGATAATTATTGTGAAAAAATTCCTTATTTTCAATCTTTTGGTCTTCAAAATAATTTTCTCGAGCCTTTTATCTTTGGCTTATTTGTCTTTAACATAATTGTCCTACAATAATTGTTTCAAGATTTTGTGTTTGACACTTATACTCCTAGGCCCTTTGTTTATCAGGAGAATTATTTTAGACATTTTCTCTAAAATAATTTCCCTAAAGAAATTGACCTTTGCAAAAATTGAGCTTACACTTTTTTAAGGAAAGGACTTTTGTCAATATTTTTGTGTGGGCAAAATTTCCAAAAGAGTAGGTACCCTTTAGAATTTTTACCATGGACAAAATGTTCAAAATAAGTAAGTGCTTTAGATTTTTTCTAAAGGAATTTGGAATTTTCTTTTGGGCATTTTTTCCATGGGAAAAATGTTTGAAGGGAAAGTGCCCTTCAGACTATTTTCCATAGATAAAAAAGTCTAAAACAACTAGACTTAAATTTTTCCCAAAGGAATTAGGCTTAGATATTTTGCCAAATAAATCAAACCTTTACACTTTTTCCAAAGGGTAAGTGCCCTTCAGATATTTTCCACAAATATTTTCGCTAAAACAAATTAAGAGTCTGCATTTCCTTTGGGATTTTTGCATGGGTAAAATGATTGAAGGGAAATCTCCCTTCATACTTGTTACCATGGACAAAATGTCCAAAATAAATTACCCTTCAAGTTTATTTTTTAAACACTCAGCCCGATGCAAATGGGACTTGGCCAAGACATTGAATTTCTTCAAACTTTTTGTAGCAGACAAAATGTCGAATGGAAATAAGTCTTTGGAATTTTTTTCCAAGACAAAAAACCTGAAGACTAATTTCCATTAGACATTATATTCATGTGAAAATACTTAAAAAGTCTAAGAGAAAGAAACATTCAATAAGCAAAGACCAAATTAAGACAGTTAAATTTACATGAAATTGAACTTTGGCATGAATAGTTGAAGATAGAAATTGGGATGAGAAATTGGGTATTTTCACTTGACAAGGGACCACTTGCTTTAATGAAATTTCGGGCACTAACAATTTAGATATATAAAATAATCACCCCTTATATATAGTGTCTTTATAATTCTTGCACTAAACTTGGGAATGAAAAAACTATGGATTGCTTGCCAAATTTAAGGATAAACATCCTCCACAATCCTCACCATATTATTAGTATAAACATAAATATGAATAATCTAAAAATAGTAACAAATTCAATTTTTGATACAGTGAGTGGCTGGGCTCCATAGGTCATTGAGGACTTTATAAACTATTCCCAAGACAACATTCAACAAATACAACATATTATAAAAGTGGCCTACCAGAGTGGATTGTTTGTATTTGTGAATGACCTACTCTCTTAAATGGAAATTGACAATCTCCCCCAAAGCAAAAGTGGTATTGCTAGTTAGCATCATGTGTAACAATGGTACCCAATCCAAATTAAGGAAATGGATATTGGGCATATTGTAGATCATGTTAAGTAGTGTCATGACAATCCACACTCATATATTTAACTTTTTGATAGGAGTGGGATTCTTAGGATTCTTACCATTGAATGCAATGGTTTTATTTAATAGAAGCCATAAAGATAAAAAAGTTTCCATTAAATTATCTTGATTCCACTAAACTAGTATATGATTGTCAAAATAAGCATCTGGTGTTGGTAATGATAAATACTTATAGAAATATGTTCTTAAAATTCACGCTATGACTATCAAGTTACCAATATGATGCTGGAAAACATATTGTGTGACTTTGTCTAAAAAACACAAATATCAAAGGAGGTTGATGCATGGCATAACCTCAAGCTTAGTCATAATTAAATGTAATCCTTATATTTTAATAGCCATTAAATCCTTGATGAATAGTCACTTTGAGTGGGATACATTTACATATAGTGAAAACATGTTAATAGAATTGATAACATCCCATAATTCAAAATAATTTGCATACCTACTATAAAAAATAGAGATATCAAAGATGGTGTCCATAAATTATGTTGTATCCTTAATAGAATATGGTGATGGTGGAACTTCTCCCTTGAATGTCTTGGATGAAGATTCCATTATTTTTTACATGCAATTGGATGTTATTATAGTCTTCTCTATGTGATATATGAATAATTCTCCTTTTTTAAGTCACTAATTCTACTCAAAAGTAATCTCACAGGTTGCTGGGCTTTTTTCATGCAAGATAGCAGTTGAATTTGAGTGTAATTTCATTTGTAGGAAATGAATACTCCAATGGCTATACATTACATATATATATATATTATATATATATATATATATATATATATATATATATATATATATATTAGCATTGAATTCTAGTTCATGTGTTATAAATTCCCAACATTCACCTATTTTGTTTTTTCTACATAGTTCAAATATTTCATTAGTTTTAGTTGGTAGGTAGCTTTAGCAAACTATTAAGAAGTATTTTGGCTCGTTAGAATAAGTATATAATTTTTTTTATCATTCAGGAGTTAGGAATTGAGCTTTGTGTTAGGACTGGTGTTTGCAAAAGACCTGAATAAAACCCCTAAAGACCTAATTCTTATAAAATAAAATATTTGAACAAAATTCTTGAAGAGCAAAATTTCTAAAGTGTATATGAAGCTTTATGATCTATCAGATAAAATTTTTGGTGTAAAAAAATTGAAGACCAAAATTTCATCAAATAAAATGTCTAAACAAAAAATCCAAAGATCTAATTTATAGTAAACATAAATCATTTTGGGATAATTTTTTGGGACAAAATATCCAATGCAAAAACTCCAAAGACCAAATCTATTTGGAACAAAAGTTCCAAATACCAAAAAGTCTTGACAAAAAGGCCCAATGAATAAATGCCAAATAAGTTTCTAGACAAAAATCTAAAAATAAAACTTGTCAGATAAAATTTCTAAAGAGAAAAATGCCCAAACAAAAACCTTGATGAATAAGTCTCCAAATGAATTGCTCTGAATAAACTAAGTCCTGAAAACCCTGCATAGTTCATAAACTCTTGAAAAGGTATAAATAGAGTTAGTCCATAAATAATGTAATACCATGATAGAATATTCTAAGTATGAATATTAAGGATAAACCTACTCAATAATTTGCACAAATATATATAATAAAGGCTAAACAAATAAGGCCAAAATCTAAAAAAAGTGGGTCCCCTTTTCTTTAAGAAGAAGAGGGGGTATTGGGTACAATAAAATCCATACTCCAATTATTTTTTATAACTTATTAAACCTATTCAAACACCATACATGTCCTTCCTTGATCATAACATTTTTTCACCAATTCCACTTTAGTCTCCAATCACTCTTTAATCCCCTTCATGCACCTCTTTAGACTTTAAGGCTAGTTTCCCCTTATAGCCCTATTGTTGATTTGGGTTTTATGCACACCAAAGTTGAAAGAGGTAACCTCTAATGTTTTAGGATCTCAATGGAGGTAAAATATAATATAGGGAATGATTTTTAGGTATACAATTTATTTCAACCTACTGATGTAATAAGGGTAGGGTATGTAGGTTGTTGACCAAGTTTTTGGATGGAGGTATAGCCGTATAATAGAGTGAATCTATACGTGGGTTGAATGCATGGCTGTTTTCTAATCTAAAATGTGTAAATATTAATAACAAACTCAAAAAATAAAGGGTAAGGTAGGGTATAAAATAAGGGTCCATAGTTCTTGGGAATCACTTCCCTGGTTGGTTTAAAAACATACCTATGCTTTCTAAAACTTATGCCTATTGCTAGCAGCAATAACACACATATAGTCAGACATGGTTAGAAAGTATAAGGAGATAAATATGCATGGAATTCACAAAATAGATAAAGTTTTATCCTTTTAGGGAAGCTATCTTACACCATAATTAGGAGATTATGGCTTAGCCAAATAAATGATCTAAAGTAGCTAATTCACACACATAGAAAACTACATCAAAGAAATAACTATTACACATTCATAAATATGATTCAATCAACTTGACTAACCGAATAAATACATTCACTAATATTTCAATAGCTATTGCACATCTAGGATTAGTTTATCAATTAAAATAATGAAGAATCTATTTACATCTGTAGCACACTAAAGATTATTGAAACACACAACCATGGAAATAATAACGAATTTCATGGAATTGGAAAGAAAATACTCAAAAACACTTTGATAATGATCAAAATTGCTTTATTGCTCTGTATTCCAAAATAATCTAACCAAAAAACTAAGTTATATATATATATATATATATATACTTGGAGAAGGGGTTGCCTCATCCTCTAAGTTCATGTAATTTGGTTACATGTGTCAGTTAGAACTTGTAGTTCTAACTACGATCTAAAACTGTATAAGAGAAAACTAAAAGTAAAAAATAAATAAATTGAATTTTCTAAAATAATGCAATGTATGCATGTATACAAAATATAAATTCAATTTTTATAATAATTAGATCAAAATACAAGTAAAATCTAAGTACATTCACCATTACAAAACTATACATGCATAAAATCTTAGATTATCAAGGCTTAGTTGTTTGGAGTGTTGCATGCACCTTAATTGGTGTAGAATTTGAACTAGTAATTAAATATGTGATCATACCACTAGAATCCTCCTTATTATTCACTTTTTTATCCTCGTAAACCTTTAGTTTTGCTCTATCCTACTATTGTATAATGTCTAAATCTAGTAGTGGTGGCTGATGAATTATTCTAGTTTATCTAAGGAGTTTCACATGCTCATCCTTAGTTATTTGAAAATTAATTTTGAAGATTTAAACTTTAATGACCTTTTTCTAAGCCTTTCTTAATTTATACTCAATTTATTTAAGTGTCAAGCCCTATAGGCTCTACTTAAAATCATCGATCGCTTCTTGGATAAGCTTGCAAAAATTGATCTTGCTAATTAACTTACCGATGGAGTCCTTAACTTTGGATAACTTCATTCAAGACTTGAAGGAGATGGGCCTCGTGTTCTTGATATCTGAGGATTAAATCCCAACATTTTGTAACCAATACTTTACCGCTTATTTATGAGTGAATACTATATTTAAGGAATTGTATGCCTTTAGAATGATCATAAGTTCAAGATGACCATATAGAGAGTTACGTCTATAGACAACTAGCATATTCAATTTTGCATTGTCCTCTCTCATGGAATTGAAAAATTGATTATCTTGGCTCACATGAGGGGCCATCTTGGCCTTCATGAACTCCATGGATTCTAAGGAGTTATAACATCTAGAAGCTACCTCTTGAACCTCAACTTCTATGCTAGTATGAATATGTACTATCTTGGAATAATATTTTTGTTACTCCAGTTCAAAATATAATTCCTACACTTCTACTTCAATCTCATATCAAGATAGTTGTGTTCCTTCATAGATTACAACTATGGCATCCTTATGTGCTTGTGCTAGGTCTACTATATTTTCCTCATAAAGAAATTGTCCTAGATATCTATGTAGATGCTAATTTTATACACCTTATATATTGTGTCATCATGATATGTGTTGTAATTCCACCTATTGAGTAATTATTTAAATAATTACATTTTACCTTCATCTTTACCATTCACCACATAGGTTAAATTAGTTAACTACTATAGTTAAATAGTAATTAATCCCCTTTTTTACTATCCTTAATTATAAAATCTCAAAATTAAATAAAAATATAAATCTACCCAACGTCCTAACAAACTTATCCCATGGTTAAAATAAACTAAACAACCTCAAAATTTATTTTAACCCTCATTTACACCATGCCAACTTGTTATAATGACTTTTCATTTAACTTCACCCATTTTTGGTAAATCAACATCGATCCTCCCAGGTTGACATCGATCGATTAGGATCAATGTCAATCCATAAAAACATAGTAGACATCCATTATTGGGAGGAAGGAGAATTTTTTTTATCATGAATTTCTATCAAAACCAAACTTGAATCTGTATACACCTTAGCAACATCTTCTACCTTTGAAGGGCACTTGATAATTGATAATTGTCAGGTGATTTTGAAGGCCATTTTTTATTCAAACTATCCAAGGTCAATATTGTATTATATTTAAGCATTTATTTAATTATACATCTTTGTTATTTATCTACATTCTATTTCTTTTATTTTATCAAATTTCTAGGCCATCACTATAGTCTCTTTAGTATTAAGCAATTTTACATAGAATCAACATTGATTCATCTAAATTGGCATCGATCCTATTAGATCACCATCAATCCTTTACTAGCTCATAACATAAGTCTTAAACAACCTATTTTAAATCTAATCTCATCTATATTTTGTCTCAATCTATTATACATTTGGTTTTTATCATTTTATCAAAAATACAGGTTGTTATTATAGTTTTTTTTTTAAATTTAAGCTTTTATATAGAATAGACATTGATTCATCTGAATCGATGTCGATCCTATTGGATCACCATCGATCCCTACTTAAATTTCAAAACATTCTTATCATTTTTATTTTTTATTAAAATCTATTAAAACCTACATTTTGGTTTGCTAAAAATCTATTTGTGCATATAGATGACCCTACCTGGATTAATACATGATTCAGTTAGCATTTTTTATCTTCCATAGTCCCTCAACCTTTGTTTGCTAATCAGAGTGATATTGCATTTGAGCTAGGATTTTGCCTTATGACTTTCATACATAAGTTTTCATACATTGAAGAATAGTTGGCTATAATCCAAGAAGACATATATATTGCTATTGAATTTTGGGATGATTATTTTAATAATATAAATCTTGTTGACGATTAATTATCTTTAACATTGCTTATCCATATTATACATATTTTTAATTTCATATTTATTTATAAAATTTAATGTTTAATGTGGGTTGACATCCATCTAAGGAAGTGTATCACTTATTGGGACTAGTTTCTTACCAGACAACCCACTCATTTTTCTATTAATCCATTTTTTGTTGAAGTGTGGTGAATTGCAAGTCATTCTTCCCCAACCAAAGAGGAGTTCACACAAATATTGATTAATGGTGTTCAACCAATCTTCCTCTCTAGGTAACTCTAAACCCTACATGTACTTTTTTATTAGTAGTTAATTAGTTCACATTGAAAAGCATAAAAAATACTAAAACATTTTGACACACCTGATGGGACCTAGGTCTAATTTTTCTTTGTTAAATTCAAAATCATTGAATTTTCTCTCTTTCCCTTTATTTGTTTGTTTGCATTCATCCAAAGATAACATTAGGACTGCATTTTATTTCCTTTTGTTAAAAAGTTAAAATAAGTTGCATTCATCTTTCCTATTTATATTCTTTCACATAAAATAATCTAGGTTGCAATCTATCATAGTTATCGCTTTATCCACACATAATTCAAATAACAATATAAATTAACACATTTAAACACCTAACATGAGGAAAATGACAAGGATTTCATCACCTCATAGAAACCTTCTTTCTTTTAATCTTACTTGGATTTCACCACCAAGGGGAGGACCAACTCAATTTTCTTGCTGAGTATAATCTCTATACCATTGGTATATTTTGTCTAAACACCCACACTAGCTATGGGATTATGATGTGAGGAGATAAATCCCCAAGTATCAAGCCATGTAATGATACCAGTACAAATTTTCTTGAGTGCTAAAATAAAATACCTAAAACCATCTTTATATTACCATTTCTAAGGACCTTCATTATCTTTTATTTTTTTGTATTTCCTTTCACATCTTAAAGTTAAAAGAGATAAAAAAAACTTTTTTAGAATGACTTTAGTGTGTGTGTCTTTCATCCATAATTAAAGTGAGATAATTTAAAAATATTTTTTTTATTTGTTTATTTAATTTTTTTGTTTTATTTTCTATTTCATGGTTTTAACTAGGCAACAGTCAAAGAAAGAATCTGAGGAGGGTATTAAATCCTCTCCTATGGAGCATACACCTAGTGTCATCTCTTCCCTTGAGTCCTTGATAATCTTGTGTTCCCATAGTATTATCCTTAAGGATATCATTCCTTTGTGTAAATACTAGACAATAACCCTATTTCTCTTAATTATTATCTAAAAAGTCAAGCAATATATATTTCTCCTTCCCCCCATGCCCAAAACTCTCCACATAGGTATGGGATGCCTTTTGAGGGAACTGAGAGAATTGAAGAATTTAACAGTGCCATGGTAAATTGTTCCATTAAATCTCCTCCACCTAGCTCTAATGCTCAGATATCACAATCTTTAGAAAACTATCCATTCATTGTATTTACCAATTCTCCAATCATTACTCAGATCCAAAATACCACTCTATCTACACCCACCATACCTTCCCAAACATTAGTGGTGTCAATTCCTGTAAGCCTCCCACCCATTAGGATGACTTTGGCATATAGTACATAGAAAATCCCTCATGCATATCAAATCCCTCACACACAACAAATCCCTTATGCCCAATATTTCTAATAGTAAGTCTCCTTAACCGCCCAATATATGGCTTCATCACAATTAGCGATAACCACTTATAGTCTTTCCCATATCAAAATATTCTACTACAAGTCCCACAATATGTAGCAGCATCTCAACCTATTATTATTATTATGTCTACCATAATAGGATACCTTCCTTCATAGCATATGTCTACCTTTTTACCAAGTTATCAACCCCTTCAACAAGGTGTTTTAGGAAGTGTGTCTTAGAGTAATACTCAGATAGACCTCATGAACATCCTTATGAATAGGATGGCTAGTTTGGAAGCCTCTGCCTCTGGACATAATATAATTCTCACATATGAGAAAATTTGTAATGAGCCAATCCATCCCTCTATCCCTATCTGATCATATCCCTTGAAATGGGAGATTCTTAAGTTTACTAAATTCCAAAACAAAGAATATCCCTAAAAACACCTTAAGGCCTTTCAACATGCATGTTATCTCATAACACATGATGATGCCCTCCTACTTAGAAAATTTCCCATATCATTAGTGGGATCTACATTGGATTGGTATAATTCCATTCCCTAGAATTCCCTCTTTTCCTTTGGATAGTTGGCCCAAATTTTATTGGAACACTTCTCAATCAATATTGCTAAAAAAGTGACTATCACATATCTTTACGCTATTAGACAATTTGATGATGAATCCATATCAGACTTTATGGCTTGATGGCATAACTTAATCAGCTAGCTAACCTTTTCCTTTCCATAAATAGAATTAATTGAATTATTTTCATGTTCTTATGCAAAACATATATCATCCATGTTACAAATTCAAAATTTTAATGCTTTTGACAAAGCCTTTACCATGGACCGTAAGCTTGAAATTCATGGCATTGAAGAAGGAAAAGTTAAGCTATGTAATAATAACTTAAAATATGATCCCTCCAAAAGAAATGGTAATAATCCTAAACTAAAAGGGGTAGCAAATGTAGTTACTATAAAAAGCTCTTCCCCTCTAGCATCCAACCAATTGAGGTTTGTTTCTTCTCAAACGTAGCAACCTAGGGGCCTTACTCATTTTCCCCCTAAGAAATATACCCTTATAGGAGAGCCTTATACTTCAGTATTATCTAAACTCCTACAAGTAAATGTTATTGAACTTCTTCCTATTAGACCAGTCAATGATACACATCCTAAACCTAATTGTTATAAAGAAGATGAGTTTTGTGCTTATCATAAGGTAATAAGACATGACATATAATGATGCCAATCATTTAAATGATTATTACAAAACCTCATTGATAAGGGGGACCTTTGGTTGGAAAATCCAAATGCTCCTCCTAACCAAACCCTAGATATTTTCAATAGCCATTTCCAAACCATCCATCCACATCAAGCATAGTCTAAGATAGTCTTGAAGAAACATAAAAAAAATATACTCATATGATTGACACAATATATGATCATTTTTTGCCTAAAAAAGTCCTAGATAAACCTTCAATCTTAGATCTCCTTACATGAGATGCTTTTGATATGATTCAACCTAAGATCATTAAAACTAGACCTAAAATCCATGTAGAGCTCCCTAATCTTATTAAATAGGATTGTTCATGTGAAACATCACCTTCTCATACCAAATATCCTAAAGGGTAAAATGAAACTACTACTCAAGATTTCATAGATAAACATCCTGATACTTGAAGAGTTGGACATTCTACCCCTTTAATCCTTAGAAAGCATATAATTCAATCTTATCCTTTTTCCCAAAACCTTGACCCTTTAAAACCATCCTCTACTATAACACCTCCTTAACCTAAAGATATAAAAGTAAAATGTAAATCTCTTATCATCAATAGTTGAGATAATTATCTTGGTATTCCACCAAAGAAAACCTTCACTCATCCTCAAGTTAAAGTTGATCTTTTTTGAATGTTAAAAGATATAAACCTTAGTCTGAATACCCCTTCTATTATTAACACATAGAAGAATAAAGGGCCTATCCCTTTTTACCATCTCCATTATCTATTTTAGGTCCCCATCTATATTATATACCTATCATAGGTGTTTTTGCCTAAACATGTGGGAAAGTGTAAAGTTTTCCTCCATTATTGGTCACACCTCCATATACACCTTCCTTCATTAAGGGACCATTAGAAAAACTTAAAGGAAAATATCTTATAGTTGTCCCTTTTGTAAAGGATAAACAATAAAACCAAATTATTAATACTTTTTCAAAAGAGAATGTTATCAAAGCCCCTTTAAAACCAAAATATGATGCTTTGAAGGGATCTTATGATGTAATCTTGAAACAATTATTGGATACATCCCTCATTACATTAACACTTATATATTCTATTAATCTTCACCCCTAAATACTTGTTTGGTATAGAAATTGGGAAATATGTGCATATCATAAAGTACCTAAGTATGATATAAAAAATTTCAAAGACCTTAAGGCTATAATCCAACAGTTAATCCAAGATGATGACCTCTTAATTGGTGATCTTAATGATCAAAATCCTAAGCAAAAGGTCATTATTCCATCCATTCCACCCACCCCTAATCCTACTAGTCTTATAAGTGATAAAGAGTCAGTAGCCTCTTCAGATCCACCTTTATTACACATTGATGTCATCCATGTAACCACCCATTCTCAAAACCAAAATCCTAATAAAGATAAGGTTTCAATTATAAGATCCTCTACACCTAATATGCTTAAACTATATAAACAAAATCTTAAATTTTCACTTACAAGAACTACCCCAATTGAAGCTAAGAAGTTGGTACAAATATCCATATTAAAACAACTCCACTAAGCACCTATAAAGATGTCATTATATGAGCTTATCAAAAATTCTCTACAACATCGATAGGCAATGATAGAAGCTCTCCAAGTTATTGAGGTCTAACCAGATGAACCTTACCCTTTGTCAGTTTTTATAGGAGCCTTTAAAATGGTCTCAACTCTCAGTTTTAATAATTCTAAGGTTGTTCCTATATCATCTAAATATAAATATCCCAAGCTTTTCATTAAAACTCAAATAAATCAGACTCAAATTAAAAGAGTTATGACTAATAATGGGGTTAGTATTAATATTATTTCCTCACATGCTATCCAACAATTACAGCTACCAAAAACCATTTTTTCCTAATCCTCAATAATTATTCATGAATTTAATGACATGGTATTACCCATGATATGAATATTCATTCTCCCCATTTTTATAGGTCCTCACACCATTACTAAGCTCTTGTATCTAATATAAGAGAATTTCTAATATAATATTATATTAGGACATCTATGGATTCATGTGATGCTTTATATACCCTCCATAATTCATCAATGCTTTAAATATGAACATGAAGGTTAGGTACACATCATCCATACTGATAATCATCCCTTTAATCATGCAACTTCACCTTTAGGCCAGGCAATGTCATAATAGCCTCACCTAATGTTATCCCATCTCCATCTTCCAATCAAGCTTCGACTAACATGATGATCCCTACCTCATAAATACCTAATATAGAGTCCATTTACTCTTTGATGAAATATATTTTGATGGGAGATTATCATTTATTAAATCTTAATTCCTTACCCATTCCTAGAGAATATGGTCATCTTGATAAGCAACCCATGTATTCACCCAGTCTAGGTGAGCTCATTCTTTTTGGACTACCTTTCTTACGTACTCACTTAATATATGGTGGGATGAATCAAGATACCTTATAACCTAATGATATTGTTTACACTAAACCATTTACATCCAATTTATCATTTCTTAGCGATCCCCAATTTTTGCAAAATTATCTTTATTGATGTGCCTAGAAAGGCTTTGGCATGGGTAGATATGAGTAGGGTCCGCATGATGTCACATTAGGAGATTTCAAAAAATAAATGAAAATCATGGATTATGTTTTAAGAAATATTATAAATATTCCCCCAAACCTATTTTTATACCATATTTGGAAAAAGAAGAACCATCTTCCTTATCTGACACCTCTTCCCTAACTAGTGATACCATAGGCATTCCTCCTAACTTTTTTTAGTCAATATGGTCTCCTTAAAACCCCTCATCTTCCACTGTGATGATGAAATACAAACCATCCCCTTCACATATACTAACTTAATAGGACTAATATGTCAACCATCCCTATTTTTTAGTGTCAAGATGATGAGTCAATCTTGACCCATCTAGGTGCTGAAAACTATTATTTTGACAATTCTCTTCCATTTGAAATGTCTAGACAATTAAACGAAGCCACTAATGATATTAATATTGGGTCTTAGGAATTCATAAGGATTATTAAAATTATCAAAGCCTTAGATACATAATAAAACTAGGATTTTACCACTTTTTTATTAGACCATAGTGAAGCTTTTGCCTAGTCTTATAGTGATATGACTGGTATTGACCCCTCAATCATTATCCATAACATTGTTACATTTCCAATGCTAAATTAGTGAAGCAAAATATATTTAAAATGCATCCTTACATCAAACTTCTAGTAAAATAAGAGTTTTAACACCTTTTATCCACTAACTTTATTTAACCCATTGACTATCCTCAGTGGATGTCGAACATTGTTCTGGTCACTAAGCCTACAAGGGGACTTCATATTTGTATAGACTTTGATGATTTAAATCTTGTCTACTCAAAAGATGATTTCCCTCTCCCTAACATCAACCAATTATTGGATTTGACTACTAGTCATGAAATGTTGTCCCTTATGGATGCTTTCTCTGGTTATGATCAAATACTTATTACACTAGAAGACCAACATAAAACTACATTTATTACTCCTTGGGGGAATTTTTGCTACCGTGTTATGCCTTTTGGCCTAAAGAATGCATGATTCACCTATCAATGGGCCATTAATTAATCCACAAAACTATCAAATATTATGTAAATGATCTCCCCATGAAGTCAAAGCTTTTTAAAGATCACCTATCTATACTTAATATTATTTTTGATCGTCTACTCTAGTATTGTGTGTGTGTAAATCCAAAAAAGTGAATTTTTGGTGTCTTGATGGTTAAACATCTAGGATTCATTTTTTCTATTCATGGAATAGAAGTGGATCCCACTAAAATCAAGGCTATTTTAGAAATTCCTCCTCGATCTAACCTCAAGAAACTTCATAGTTTACAAGGCAAGCTCTAGTCTATTCATAATTTTATGTCCTAGCTCTTTGATTAGTGTCAACCTTTCCACCATTTATTAAAGAAGGATAGTCACTTTATATGGGATTTTCATTATCAACAAGTCTTTAATGCACTCAAGAACTATATTTTATCACCCCCTATCCTCACTCCTCCTAAGGAAAGATAACATTTCTTATTTTGTATCTCATCTATAGACCATGCTCTAGGTGCTATGCTTACCCATCAAGATGAGCATCACAAAGGACAAGTTGTTTATTATATAAGTCATACCCTCATTGAATATGAAAAACATTATTTTCATACCAAAGAATTATGCCTAACATTGGTCCTTATAGCTTTTAAGCTTCATCATTACTTACTTAACCATAAGACATATGCACTTATGAGTAATGATCCCATTAAGTTTATGCATTCTAAACCTTACTGAAATTATTCAATGGCCAGATGGATTATGATTTTATCTAAGTTTGATTTAGATTTTCTCCACCAAAAATCTATTAAAGGGCAAATCACTGATGATCAACTAGCTAAAGCACCTCTTAGTGATAATCAACCAATCAATTGTGAATTCCCTAATGAATCTATCACTTCCACTTCTCAGTTAGTTCTAGAGTATCAAATGACTCTATTTTTGATAGGTCTAAATGTGATCAAGGAGGTGGTGTAAGAATTATATCAATCCCTCTTCAAGGTATTCCCATGCCTTTGTCTTTTAAATTAGAATTTGATTGCACCAATAATATGGTTGAGTATGAAGCATTGATTATAGTTCTTCAAACTACCCTTACATTAGGAGTTAAGTCCATTAATATCTATGGGAATTTCTATCTAGTGGCTAATTAGATTATTGGTGTATATCAATGTAAGAATGATATTATTTAATGGTATAAGATGTTAGCTAATACGATTTTGTCTGACTTTGAATATTATGCCATCTAGGCTACCCCTAGATCAACTAATAAATTTGTTGATACTATGGAATCTCTTTCCTCTTTTATCCCAGCCTCATCTCATGAATTTAAGTTATTTGTCTTTATCTATCAAGTTAATCATGCTTCTTATACAAGGACTAATCTTCCATTTATCGATAATATTAAGGAAATTACATAAGAGACATGGTACGCATAAATATTTGCTTATTTGTTGGTAGGAATATCTCCTCTCCATCTATCCAAAGGTGCAAGACATGTCTTCTAATAGAAATTTACCTACTATATCATATTGGGGGATGTTATTTATAAGCATGGTTTTGATGGCATTCTTCTCCTTTATCTCTAAAAGCATGAAGCTACCCTATCCATTCAAGAGGTTCATGATGGGTCATGTGATGGACATTTTAATGGTCATGAAATTTATAATAAAATATTATGTTTAGGTTACTATTGGACCACCTTAAATCAAGATTTTTTCACCTATGTTAAGAGGTGTGTCAAATGTCATCAACATGCAAACCTATCCCATGTCCCTCATAAATCCTTGTAGGTAGTAAGAGACTTTTAGCCATTCTCCCAATGGGGGCTTGATATTATAGGGCAAATAAATCCTAAATCCTCCCAGTGTCATGGCTTTATTATCATTGCTATAGAATACTTCACTAAGTGGGTGGAATCCATGCCACTTATCTTGACTAAGGTAGAAAAGATTATGGATTTTATCCACCAGTACATTATTTGTCATTTTTTAGTTTCATAAAAAATAATAATAGATCATGTAAAATATTTTAAAAATAAAAAAGTTTAGGCATTGTGATTCGTGTAAAATTAAATTGATTTTTTCCTCACCTTATTATCCTCAGGCTAATGGTTAAGTGGAAGCATCTAATAAAATTTTGGTTAAAATCCTAACTAAAGTTGTTAATGAAACTAGTAAGGATTGGCATATTCATATCCCTTTTGCTTTATGGGCATATTAAACTAGTATTTGAACCCCTATAAGTGTTACTCCTTTTTCCCTAGTCTATGGTATGGAAGTTGTACTTCCATTGGAAGTCTAAATTCCCTCTCTTTGAGTCTTCCTTAAAGGCATTGTTTTTGATAAATATTTTCATCAAGAGTGTTTATCCCAGGTTAATATTTTAGATGAGCATCATGTAGTGTCCCTTGATCACCTTGATATATATCAAGAAAGACTGAAATGAGCATATAATCAACATGTAAGAGAGCATGAATTCAATATTGGAAATATTGGGCTTAAAGAAAATCAACATGTCGATAATATGGAATAAAGTAAAAGGGGTAAATTTTCTCCTAATTGGCTTGCACCATATATCATAACCCATAAATATGGATTTGGGGAATATCATTTGGCTTCTCTTGATAGAAAACTAGAACGAGAACCTCTTAATGCATTGCATCTATGTCCTTACTATAGTTGATAGATGTTAGCTCATCTTGGTTATCTTATCTTGTATCTTGTCATATCCCTTTATCCCAAAACACCAAATAATGATATGAGAGTTATGTGGTTATCCGATAGTCACCATAAACTCAACCTTGAACATGTATACCCTAACTCTATACATAGCATTTTCTCATGGATAAGTTTCACTTGTTATGGGAGACACCCTAGGTCATTATTTCCCTTATTTCCTAAACACCATTATTTCCTAAGATAACCCAATCATCTCATATGATAAATTCATGGAAGCCATCCTAAGGTATATTTTTATGCCATTTTTCAATAACTTTTTTGGGATTTAAAATCAATGAAAAGCAAAAGTATCAAAATGGGCTCAATAAATAGACTACTCCCTTGAAGGACAATTGTAATCAAATATATAAAGGAAAACTAATAGACTAATCCCTTGAAGGATAGCTATGCAAAAAACATCAAAATATAGACCAATCCCTCAAAAGATGGCTACCAAAAAGAAAACTTCTTTCATTGATTAGTTTTAAAATTATGTCATTTTAAAGCCCTAAATAAAATAAATAAAATCAATAACATAAATTTTCAAAAGTAAATCCTAAGAAATTTTCTCGCATTGATTAGGTTTCTAGTTATAGACTTCTCGTATTGATCAATCTACTGATTGGCATAAAAATTATTCCTAAAGGATAAATATTGATTTATAAATATG
The DNA here is from genome assembly GCA_037957365.1 of Torreya grandis. Classification (NCBI taxonomy): domain Eukaryota; kingdom Viridiplantae; phylum Streptophyta; class Pinopsida; order Cupressales; family Taxaceae; genus Torreya; species Torreya grandis. The sequence continues at coordinate 2,923,178 of JARHVA010001669.1, read as the reverse complement.
AGGTGAAAATGAATTATCCCCATCCTATCACAAGCATATGATCTTAATGACTAAGGTCAAAGCTTTAGCTAACCTAGGTTGTGTCATAATCTATTACCATTTAGAAAAGGATTTATAGGCCATTTAGATGAGAGGACCTCTTTTGGTTATTGTCCAAGTCAATGCTAAGCAAATCCATAATATATAATCATTAAAATGATTATCCCCATCCTATCACAAACATATGATCCTAATGACTAAGGTCAAAACTTTAGCTAACCTAGGTTGTGTCATAATCTATTATCATTTAGAAAAGGATGTATAGGCTATGTGGATGAGAGGTCCTCTTTTGGCTACAGTCCAAGTCAATGCTAAGAAAATCCATAATATATAATCATTAAAATCCATAAACTTACAACCATTAAAACATTAAATGCCATCCATAATCCATAATCCATAACATATAAATCATTAAAATCCATAAATAATAATAGTATAAGTGCATAATCCATAATTCATAATCCTAAAACATAAAAAATTATATCTCATAACATCACATAATAATCCATAAGCATAAACCATAATCTGTATCTCATTCATGTAACATAAACCATGAACATCCACAACATGTATAATCACATTAACACAAAGTAAAATACATAAAATTTAATCTATAATCTATCACATCACATCATTAATAAAAATATAACATGTTCATAAACATCAATAAATCCATAAGCAAATATACAAGATCTATAAGCATAATACACACACACACACACACACACACACACACACACACACACACACACACACACACACACACACACACACACACACACACACACACACACACACACACACACATATATATCAATCAAACGTATGTAAAAATGTCATAATAATACAATAGGGATCTTGGCCCATACAGTATGCTCTACTATGTGAACTCAATCCTACTGAGGTGAATACTATCACCTCCCTCATCATCCCCTTCTTAGCTTGATATACTCCTTGAACTAATTGTAGCTTTAGGAGTCCTCTATGATCTATGATGGCTAGCCACATATGAAGCAAAATGTGGAAATTTTGGAAACCACCTCTATACAATCCTTTCATAGTAGGACATCTTAGCAAATAGGTCTCTATACTGACAAAGTGGTACTATGTCTCATAGTGCAATATTAGATCCTACAATATCTAGAGATAGCCTCTTAGCCACAAAAACTCTTATCTATTCTAGCTCCACCTTGTATCCATCTCTCTCCCATATAGCCTGATCCCTCTCCTAAATATCCTAATCTCACTCCCATCTAACCCTATAAAGCTCACTCTATAACCTATGTAGATCAACATGTGGTATCCCCTACTCATCTTGTCTTGGGGCATCATGTATTGGTGCCTATTCCATGTGTATGTCTGGAGCCTCCTACTCCACTTCTATACTTGCCTCATCCTATACCGCTTGCTATCAAGGCCTTAATACTCTATGCTACCACCTCACCATCTCTCCCATAAACCAAGTGGCATAATCATCTGTATATTCTACATCATCCACATCTAATGTTGTTGGCTCCTCTAATTCTCCCATCCAAATAATTATGGCATCTAGTGCTAGCCAGTCTAGCTCTATATCATCCTACTTATATAAACATGGGTCTAATGGTACATCCTATAGTAAACCAAATTGATGGTGAAACCTATCAAAATAAAACAACTCCATATGGTCCATCCATCATCCATATACCCATCTCCCTCAGGTAGCATCTCCTAACTCTATCTCTAGACTTAGCCATACTAGAAAATGTATATATGGTCTCCAGATAATGTATCCAATATATAGGGTCTCAAATACCTACTTATAGTATGATAAATCATGTACTATCTTATCTGAATAAGGAATAACTAGGTTGTCATCCCATTACAAAATACTTACACTATATACAATGTCTCCAAAACCAACCGTTGGGGTCCTGCGAGGGCATATCACACAAATGTGCTCATATGCCCATTAGTGGAACACAAATGTGATGTCGAGTCCTAGATAGCACCTAGTGCACTAGTTACATAACTCTCTATAAATTTTCCCTAGCAATGTGGGCACCCACGTGAACACTATCCTATACTCTAGCATATTTGTTATAACTATAGCAAAGCTCCATGGAAACTATCCTCCATTAGAATTAGGTAGTGCATAGAAATTAAATACCAACATAAGAATGGTTAGCACTAATCTCTCTAATGGTGCTTGCTCATATAGAGGATAGAATGAAAAATATCTAGCCATAAATCTGATATCAGTAGCATCCTCACCATATAATTGTGTTAGCATTATCGCATGCCCAACCTCCTCAACCATATAAATTAGGGCTCCCTAGATCGGTAGTCCAAAAATATGATGTATGTCCTAAATATTAATTTTCATCTCAACCATTAGAAGATAGAAGCTTTTGATGGTATAATCCCCCTACTCTAGCAAAGCCACTATCATGCTAATGTCCTGATAAATAGGGTAATAGTGGTGGATCCCTCTAAAGTCCACTGCCTCTAGATGTGCCCAGTCTTCATCACCCATATCCTCTCAAAGCTCCCTTAGAAATGGTGGGACCCTATCCCTCATAGTTGGTACCTCACGTTCCTATCACAATAATCTTTTGTTATTTAAATCCTAAATACTAAATGCTATATGGATCGATGTTGATTCTTCTTGATTGTAGTTGATCCTTTTGGATCGATGTCGATTCCATTTTCCATTAAAATTATTTGTTTCCATTTTTCCCTAATTATTCTTAATATACACCCCCTGATATCTAAATTACCCCCTTCCCTTAAGCTAAACATTCCAACAACTCTAAAAAACATCAAAAATAATAAAATAAATAAAAAATTCAAATTTACCCAAAAACATGTCACCTACCTCATAATGAACACATCATCATCATCAGCGTCCTTCATCTCATGTATATGTTTGAATTATTCAAAATAATCAAATTTCACTTAGAGAACTCTTATACACTTGATATCTAAATGAGCCTTCTTGTTTGTCAATGGACTATTTATAACCATTTTTGTGATCGATGTTGATTTTTTCGATCAATGTCAATTTTTTAATCAACATCAATTCATAAGGATCAATGTCAATTCCCATAGTTTGATAAATTTTGCATTTTGGATCATTTTTCCATGCTTTTAGTTTGGTTCCAAAGCCATTTCTTATTGCCTTTGTCATAGCTATCCCATTTTTTTCTATTACCTTTTAGATTTGAGAATTTTGACCCCTTGTCAGTTCTCTAATCTCTTAACTTATACCCTTGTTTTTTTTGGTATCTTACCCCATGTAAGACCCCAAGGGTGTATTTTTGTCTTGAGAACATTTCTCTATAGGGAACACATACACCATATGCACATTAGATGATTTGGTATATTATTCCTCTCTCTCTTGTTCTCTTGAAAGTCTTTTTCGCTAGTTTTACCTATTTTAGCTATGGAGTTTTACTATTTTATCTAGTCTTTAGGGAATTACCACTTGCATTAATATTTATTCCATTTTATTCAAACATTAAAATCCTTTTTATCCATCTAAATTTTTTTGTGTCCTTAGCTATCTTCCCTTTTGTCACTTTCACCATACCCAATTTTGTTCTCCATTTCATCTTGTTCAAACATGTCATCTATTTTATTTCATTTTTTGACACTCAATTTGAGGGGGAATACCTTCTCACAATAATCATGGGGTAGTATACTCCTAATAGTTTTTGTCTCATAGCATACCATTGTATACCACTCCATAAAAAAAGGGCAAATATAGACACTACTTTTATACACCTTGTATATTGTGTCATCATGATATGTGTTGTAATGCCCCCTATTGAGTAATTATTTAAATAATTACATTTTACCTTCATCTTTACCTTTCACCACATAGGTTAAAATTAGCTAATTACTATAGTTAAATAGTAATTATTCCCCTTTTTTACTATCCTTAACCATAAAATCTCAAAATTAAATAAAAATATAAATCTACCCAACCTCCTAACAAAATTATCCCATGGTTAAAACAAATTGAACAACCTCCAAAGTCATTTTAATTCTCATTTACCCCATGCCAACTCACTAAAATGAATTTTCATTTAACTTCACCCATTTTTGTTAAATCAACATCTATCCTCCCATATTGACACCAACTATTTAGGATCGATGTCGATCCATAAAAACATAGTAGACCTCAATTTCTAGGAAGAATGAATGTGAAAGGAAGGAGACCATTTTTTTTCATGAATTTCTATCAAAACTAGTCATGAATCTACATAGACCTTACTAGCATCTTGCTACCTTTTAAGGGCACTTGATAAGAGATAATTATCAGGTGATTTTGAAAGCCATTTTTGATTATTTTTGGCATCACTATCTTCAAACCATCTAAGGTTAGTATTGTATTATCTTAATAATTTATTTAATTATACATCTCTATCTTTTATCTACATTCTATTTCTTTCATTTTATCAATTTTTTAGGCTATCACTATAGTCTTTTTAATATTAAGCACTTTTGTATAGAATAGACATCAAATCATCTCAATCAATGTCGATCTTATTAAATCACCATCTATCCTTTGTCAGATCATAACATAAGTCTTAAAAATCCTATTTTAAATCTACTATAATCTATATTTTGTCTTTATCTATTACATATTTGGTTTTTATCATTTTATCAAAAATATAGATCATTATTATAGTTTATTTTTAAAATTTAAACATTTATATAGAATTGACATTGATTCATCATAATCAACGTCGATCCTATTCAATTACCATTGATCCTTGCTTAAATTTTTTTTAAAAAAAATTATCATTTTTCTAGTCTTAAAATATATTAAAACCTACATTCCTATTTGCTAAAAATGTATTTGTGTATGTAGATAACCCTACCTAGATTAATACATGATTCTATTAGCATTTTTGATCTTCCTATAGTCCCTCAACCTCTATTTACTGATCAAAGTGATATTGAATTTGAGCTATGACTTTGCCTTGTGGCTTTCATATGTGATTTTTCATACATTAAAAAATAGTTGGCTATAATCCAAAAAGATAGATATTTCTATTGAATTCTGGGATGCTTATTTTAATCATATAAATATTTTTATTGATTAATTATATTTATCATTTCTGATCCATATTCTACATATTTTGTAATTTCATGTTTATTTATAAACTTGAATGTTGAACATGGGTTGACATCCATCTAAGGAAGTGTATAACTTCTTGGGACTAGTTTCTTACTAGATAGCCCACTCATTTTTCTATTAATCCATTTTTTGTTTAAGTGTGTTGAATTACATGTCATTCCTCCCCAACCAAATATGAGTTCATAAAAAGTTTGATTAATGGTGTGCAACCAATCTTTATCTCTAGGTAACTCTAAACCTTGCATGTACTTTTTTTTAGTAGTTAATTAGTCCACATGAAAAAGCATAAAAAATACTAAAACTTATGTTCTACCTTTTTCTGAGGGAGAACACTTCTTTCCTTTCTTCAAAGATGATCTTGGTGCCCTTATCATCTTCTAATTTCCTTTTTTTCACCCTTTAAATACTGCTAGTCAGGGGATCAAACAAAGTATAAATAGAGGGGAGATTAATAATTATGAAGTTTAGCAATTGAGAAGCCTTTCTTCTTAAATTCACTACCTATGGAGGAATGTCTAATTAGGATGCATCAAAGGTTGTGATAACAACCTCTTCCTGAGCCTCCTCTTGAACTCTTTATTATTTATTGTTGGTCTTGGTTAGGATATAAGGTAAGGAAGACCATATAATTTTGGACCAATCCACTCCTCCAAATTGAGGAATTGGATGGACCATGATCATTGGGGTTTGGGTTTCCTTCACTTGCTAGTGCTTATCACTATGGTTTCCTATATGGAAGTGGTAAATGGTAGTTTAAGGGTTATTTGGGTGGAGTGAAAATGGAGTTGTGAGGTGGCCAATGCAATCTACACCTTCTTAGACACTTTATTCTTCTTGAGGGCTCTAATAGTGAAGGTGACAATAGGAATAGAAGGGGTCTATATGATGAGTGGGACATAAGTGGAAATGGAGGGATCAATAGTAGTGGTGGATATGGAGGGGTTAGATGTGGTATCTTACACATAAGTAACCTTACCAAATATGGGTATAAAATATAGAGGAGAACTAAAAAAATATTGATTACCTAAGAAAGTGAGCTCCACAGGTTCTATTTAGAGTCTCACAGATTTAGCTATTTTCAAATCTACTTCCTCATCTAAAACATACTCAATATCCTTAATGATCACCATATCTTCCATAGTTAGTTCTCAATGTGTATGATGAGTAGGCAAACCTTATGATGTATCCATCATAAGATGAGTAAGCAAACCTTATGATGTATCCATCATAAATTTACCTATAGGAGTCATAGGCTTTCTCTTTTAGACTAGAGGGGTATTTACTTATGTGGGGGAAACCTGAGGTGTTGATGATATGGTTTCTATAGTTATTATCCTAATGGATGTAATAGTATGTGCTTGAGGAATAATAATAGATACTTAATTATAACCTATAGTAGGTAATTCCTATGTTTTATCTTCCTTATAGAACTTATGATGATGGGATCCCCTGCTTGTCTTCCCTTACCAAAACTAGGATTAGGTAGCCCAAGATATTTCTTCACTATCCTCAGTTTCAATTTTAAAGGAAGTTTTTAGGAGGATGAAGCTTCTTGGTCCTTAGATTTCTCCTTAGACTATCCTCTCTAGAAATTTGAATGTTCTCACTCTTTATAGAGTGCATTTTTTCTATCCAACGCCCTGGTAGAAATGGAAGGATCATCCTGGATCATTCTCAAATGATCCTCTTATATCCCAAAAATCTTTGCCCATTTCAATATGTCATCATCAAACTTAGCATTCATGAATAGGAAATCATAGTCATAAGGCTCATGACTATAAGGGATGTTGAATACATGTATGTGCTTTTAGATCAACCCATATGGATCCCAATCTCTATATACAAGTGTGGGGAAAGGATAACTCTTTCTTTTTCTATTTACTTTCCTAAAATGATTCCTCATCATATATACCATCATACCAATAGTTAAAAAATGACAAAAATACAAGTATTTCTTTTTCCTTGATAAATCCTCTTCAATGCATTTCCATAATTGAAAGTTGGTTTCATGTTCAACTAGCTTATCTAGTATAAACTTTGGGAGATATAGGGGGTTGGCCCTATTTCTCCAAATCAAGATAACAATGAAATTTGGGTAAAGAAAATAATCCCCTTTCCCTAATAATTTCTTCACAACATTTTATCCAATTTGAGGCATGGGGAAGCCATGAATGGATTGCCAAACTTGAGGATAGACATTTTTAGATATCCTCACCATATTCTTGGTATATTAGTAGATATGAATAATTTGGTAATAATCATAGATCTTATTCTTCTCACAATATATGGTTGAAACTCATAATTCACCAATATCTTTGTAATATATACCTATGATTGCATCTAATAAATAGGACGTCATGTAGAAATCTCCTGAGGGCATGGGATGCTTGTACCTATGAATAATCTACTCTCTCAATCTAAGTATTATTGTTTCATCGAAGGAATATGTGGAATCATGTGTAAGCATGATATACAATAGTGGCACCTAATTTAAATTAACAAAATAAATACTAGGCATACCATATAATCAATTAAGAAGAGCCATACCAATGTGAATCCTCATCCTAAATTTGTAAATCAAGATTTCTCCTTTTGGATTCTTCCCTTTCCATGTGATGGTCTAGTCTAGGAGTAGCCATGAAGATAGTACCTTCTCCATTGAGGCCTCTACATTAAACTATACCAATGTGTGCTTGTCAAAATAGGCATCATGTATAATTAAAGACAAATATATCTAAAAATGAGCTCCTAAAATGCATGCGACCACCATATTATTATTATAATGATTTAGGAAAGCATCTTACGATATATTTTTTGAAAAGAAGAGGTCTCTTAGGAGGTCAATTCATGGCATAACTTTTGTATTAGTTGAAATAAAGTTTAATCTTTGGTTTTTGAATAATAGTAATTCTTTAACAAACAATATATCTACTAGTGTCATCTTGTCTTCTAGTGAAAACATGTCGACCAAATTGATAACATCTCATAATGCTAAATAATTTTGGTACTTGTATCTAAACACTGTAGCATCAAATAATATGTCTTCAAACTACATTGAGTCATTAATTGAATATGGAGATGGTGGATTCATTCTTTGGAATGTCCTAGATGTAGATGTCATTGATGCATACTTTGTGTTTCTTATTCTATGTGCTATATATGCTGGACAAACAAGTATTCTCTAGCTCAGTCATTTTCTTACTCATAGTACTCTTGAAATGGAAAATAGGGATCTTTATAGCTATAAGAAAGTAGAAGACTTAGAATAAAAGTTAGCTTGAATGCAATGATAGATTTTCAATACCATTATATTACCTATATAGAGTCCTATATTGAATATTAATTCATGTACCTTAGATGTTCAACATTCAATTGGCTTCTACTTTCCTATATAATTCAAACTTGTTAACTCAGGTTGGCAGGGGTCATTAGAGTATTTATGGCAAATATTTTTACCTTTATTTTGTCTAAGTATGGTGAGAATAGTATTACTATTAGTAATAAGGCACTTAGGGTCTTTATAAAAAAAAATTGGGATGATGTTCATAGACTAATTCCTTTAGGGGAATTATTCAAACAAAATGTCCATAAAACTTTCCCTAGAGAGTTATTTCATCTGGACAAAAGTCCTGAGGTAATTATCTTGAAATTCTATTTCAAGGGTCTGAAGGGTATTTTTGATTTCCATAAAGGGTACTTATGATTTGAAGGGTCCACTTCGTAGGCCATTTTGTACATGTCAAAAGTCTTGAAGGGTCTAGTTAGTAAAGGATAAAGGGCCCTTTTGATATCCTTTAAGGGTAATTTCATATGGCTAAGGATCATTTCAAAAGTCCCAAAGGGTAGGTTATATAAAAACTAAAGGGTATGTATCTCTGGGCTAAAAGGTCTTTTTGATGGGAAAAAGGGTTGTGATAATTATCCCAAAGGGTAAGTGGTCACATAGAAAAGGGGGTCAAAGGCATGGGAAAGAAATACTAAAGGGTATATCCATGTCAAAGGGTCCCATACAAAAAATACAAAAGGTACTTTTCATATGGAGAAAGGGTCAAAATGGATATCTTGAAGGATAAGTCCCATAGGGTAAAGGGTTTGGGACAAAAGTCCTGAAGGGTCATTCACACAAAACCTGAAGGGTATGTGGAAAAGATGGTTTGGTTAAAAGGGGTAAAGTGGTAAATTTGTAAAGGCCTAAGGGAAAATTAAAAGGAAAAAGGACACTTTAAAAAAGGATAAAGGGCTAGTTCAAAAGTCCCAAAAGGTATGTGATAATATTCAAAGGGTCTAATTCCTAGCAAAAATTACCCGAAGGGTCTACTTCATAAAGGCTGAAGGGCACTTTCAATTTTCCTAAAGGGGACTTTCATATAGCTAAGGGTAATTTCAAAATTATTGAAGGGTATGTTGGGTATGGTCAAAGGGGTAATCTATCTAGGGATTTATTTTAGACAAAATGTCTATAGTCCAAAATTATATAAGGCAAAGATCTCATAGGTCTAATTCCTTCGAGGGAATTATTTTGAATAAAATGTCCACAACAATTTCCCCAATAAAAAAAGTATTTATGAAAACTAAGTCTAAAATAATAAAGGACCATAAACACCTAAAACATAAAACCCAAAAGGATAAAATGCATAAGTTTTGAAAGAATTAGCCTAAAAATATAAACTCGAAGAATAGTCTCGTTAGAACAAAAGTTAGTTTTGTGAAACAGAATGCCAAAATTATCTTTCCAATGGTGAAATACATTAGGTTTTCTATAATTTTCATAAACATGTGAAAAAATTGGGTCCTCATTTCTCCTTAAAGAAAAGGGGGATGTTGGGTACAACAAATGGTGACTTACAAGGGGAATACTCTTGAGTATTCAAGAACCCAGAACTCTAGTTTTACAATCTTAAAATTAATATTAAAGTGTGTCAAAGAAAAAATACTTTAAAAAAAACATGAAAGAGATTCCTAAGTTAATTCAAACAACATACTTGCCTTCTAATTTCTTGGATTTGTGTGTGTTAAATGTGTGGTTTATTTAACCCTTACTATGATGAGTTTTTCAAATATTTTGATAAGACTGTAGGTTTCATTCTATATATATTAAAGCTAATTAAATCAAGGGAAACTTAGGCATTGATCTAATTTCATTCAAGCATCCATAGCCTCAATATAGATACCTTGGGATCCTTCTCTTCTTCTTTAATTATTTTCTTTTAACCATGATGCATGGTGCATTGACCTTATTTCATCATGTGAGCTTTTAAATTTTATTTTGCTCTTGTGAAATCATTAGTTCTTTTATCTCCTTTTTTTAATGTAAAAGATAGGAGATGAAACCCTAGTGATCTAGTATAGTTATAATTCAAATTGTTACTATAACATCCCTACCAACCAAGTCTACACCCAGAATTATCATTTTCAACAAGTATTTAATATGATGAGAGCATTTGATCGAGTCAAATAAGAAAACTTTCTAAATTTTCATGAAGTACCCCAATAGAAACTTTCACATACCTGGTAAAAGTATTCAAATCTGACATTATTTAGAATTATCCTTTGATTACCTTCCTTCATCCTAAAGACTCAAAAACATATAAATTCACCCAATCTATAAACTAGACCTAAATATGATAAGATTTTAATTTACCCTTTTCTACAAGTCATAATTTTAGTTGTTTTTGTATTTTATATTGGAAATAACTAAAGCAAACATAAATTTGAACATCAATGAAAAAAATAAAAACTAATTTAAAAAGAAAGAAATTACTCTAGAAAACACTAAAATCTAATCTAAGAAAATAGAATATTGAAAGCAAAAAAGATTAATCTATAAATCCCAAAAAATTAAAAAACATTGAAAAGTAAACTAGAAAGCAAAAAACTAAATTAGAAATCATGGACATATACTCTAGTCCTATGTCTAAACTTATCTAAATATTCTCAATCAGTAATATTCATAAATGGAACAACTCTGAAGTAATGCTTTAGGATCTATTCATTGACTAGATATGTAAGCTCATTTCCCTAAAGATCCTTAAGATGAAATTCATTATTGCCCATAATCTTTGAAATATGATAGGGTCCAATCCATAGTGGGGGAAACTTATCATGCTGTCATTTATTTTCATGAGATTTATCCCATAGTAGTTCTAGATTTAAAATCTTGAATGTTTTGACTTTTTCTCTTTTATCAACCCACCTTTTGACTACATCCTGGTATTTGTAGAAATTTTGTAATGCTTTAGTACTTGAATCCACCATTTTTATTATATCAAGCAATATTGATTCTTATTTTTCATTTGGTTCCATGTAGTCTTTTATGAACTAATAGGTGGGCAGTTTCAATGTGATGGGGAAAACTATTTTGTGCCTATATACCAATAGGTAAGGTGAAGCTTTTAGGGATTGCTTGTATCTCATCTAGTCTACCCAAAGAGCATACTTGAGTAAATTATGCTAGTCCCTAGGCTTGTACCCTAATGATTTCTTGATTGCATCAATCAGATTTTTATTTGTTGACTCTGATAGTCCATTTCCTTGAGGGTAGTAGTTAGAATCTAACCTAATTATGATTTAATTTTCATGTGCCCATTTAGTGAATTATGTTGATATAAAATCTAGTCCATTGTTACAAACCAAAGAGATGGGCATGATAGATCTATTTGTTATGTGTTCCTCCAAAAAGTGAATCACATCTTGTGATTTACTATTATTTATGGCTATGATTATATCCATTTAGTATAATAGTTTGTATCCATAAGTACAAATTTGTGGCCCATTGAAGAATTTGGGTTGATTACACCTATGAAGTCTAAAACGCATTATGCAAATGGCCTTCCTTCAAAAACTAGATGTAGAGGCATTATTGCATGTATTGTTCTCTTGGTTAATGATTGAAATTCATGATAGGTTTTGACATACATATGTGCATACCTAAATATGGTTGTCTAATAGTAACCCAAACTCAATATTTTATGGGCTATGGTATTCACAACATGGTAACCAATGCCTATATTTTGATGCAAATTTTTTAGGATTTCCTTAGCCTCCTCTACAAATACACATATAATATAAATACATTCATTGTTAGATCTATAGATGACTCCCTTATTGATCATGAAATGTGCATATTTGAGCCTCAAATCTCTCCTTCTTTCTCTATTAAGCGTTGCAGGACAAGTTCCTATAAGTAAATACTAGATTATATCTATATACCATTATCCTTTTGAAACTTGTACTTCACATACCTATTCAATGGTGTTTCATATATTAGGCTCAATCATGAGTTAAATAATGCCTTGGCCTCTGATGATATTTGTAAGATTGATCTCTATGTCTAATTCTTAGAGCTTGGCCATCCATTTGCCTCAACATTCTCCTAGATTATTTTATGATAGGGTGAGATTGATAGTAGGGTCAAGTACAATAGAAATGGTTTTGTTTCTCAAGATGTAATGTCAAAAAAATTTCACTGCTTTGACAAGAGTAAAAATCTACTTGCCAATTATAGAACACCTGAGCTCTGCATCCTTTAGATTTATTCTCATGAAAGTAATAAAATGCTCATTTTATATTTTTTATGTGTAATAACTACAATAATAGTGTGTTTTAAATCGAATGAACACAAATATAAATATTTTTTGAATTCAGGACTAGTTAACATTGAAGCTAATTATATGGCATCCTTACTGTCTTAGAAAGACTTTCTAGCTTTAGTTGTCCACTCTATTTTAGCATCTTGCTTGAGCATGTCATTTAGAGGATTTATTATTTCTACAAATCCTGAGATGAACTTCCTTATGAAGTTGATCTTCCCAAATAATGACATAAGTTCCTTCTTGTTATTTGATTTCTGAATTTTTGAAATTGCCTAGATTCTTTTTGGATTAATGGTGATCCCATCTTTTGTGATAATATGTCCCAAGATTTTTCCCTTAGTGACTCCATATATGTTTTTTTTTGGGTTTAATGAAATATAAAACTTTTTACATCTCTCAAATATGGACTATAAGTGGCTTATGTGATCTTTTCTATTCTTTGAAAACATTATAAATCATTCATATATATGATTATGTATTCTCCCATTAGTCCCTTGAAGACATGATCAATGGTACATTGAAAGGTGTCTCTTGTGTTGATTAGGCCAAATGACATCCTTTAATATGCATAAGTAACCTATTTCATATTAAATTAAATCTTCATTTTATCCTTAGATTGCACTGGTACCTAATTATAGTCTAAAAATCCATCCAAAAAAGACATCATTTTAGAATGACTCACTATTTGTATTACCTCATCTAGAAAAGATAGAGGATAATTATATTTCTCAAAATCCTTATTCATATTTCTAAAATCTACACATAATTTGATGTCACCATTCTTCTTTCTAAATGAGGCCAAATTAGCTACCCTATTAGAATGTTAGATTGGAAAGATGATTTGGTAATTAATAACTTCTCCACTTCCCTCTGAATAAGAGGTTCCAAAATAAGATTTACTATCCTTTTCCTTTTTTTGAATGGTTTATGGTCTTGCTTTAGGGGAATCATGTGAGTGATGACCTATAGGTCATACACCTTTAGGTCTTCATGCATCTAGGCAATAACATCTTTGTATTGAGTAATCAAATCCTTGACTTGCTATCTTTCCTCCATAGTGTAGTTGAGACCAATATTCACATAACATGGGTTATTATCATCTCCTAAATTTTATCTCTTGAATTTTGATTCATCAACCTTGGGCAACCTGGGTTATTGCACCTAAGGGTCTAAGTCAAATGGTCTTTCTAAGGAGACTAAGCCAGCTAAAATTTGATTTTATTTGAGTTGGAGAATGCCTTATTTACCTATTTATTATTGATAGAGGTGGTTAATGTCTTTATCATCAATGATTTGTGACTTGAAATCCCATGAATTAGTTAAGAATTGAATAATATGTTGATCATCATCGAAGACCTAGAAATTTTTTACATTATTTAGAATAGAGGGACAAGGAACCAATTCAATAGAAAATATCTTTACCTCAAACTCCTATAATGGATCAAGATTGGTAGTAGCAATAGTTATTAAATCAATAGCTTGATGTTGATCTCTTGGGAGTACCACTATTTTAAAATCTTCAAAGCTTTAAATTAAATCCCATGCTCTATGATTATATCTCCTTAGATAAGATAATTTGCACTAATATTTATTTTCTAGTTAACTACCAGATCTGAGTCACCAAATACTTCTATTTATTTTCAATTATTCTTTAACACAAACTATAATCCCAAAATCAAATATTTGTACTCATCTCTATTTTTAGTACATGGAAATTACAATCTATAAACTACCAAGAACTTCTTACCTTGAGGATCAATCATCTCAATTCCTATGCTTGATCCTTTTTTGGACCTGGCTCCATCAGAATACATAGTCCATAATTGATTTGAACCTTCATGTTCTAGGTTTTATGCTATATTCTAAGTGGTAAAAGTATAAATACCAATGCTAGGAGGATCATACTTTACCTCCTCATTTTTTACATTGTATTCCATGATGGGATATTTCATTTTTGGCTCCCTATCAATTTCGATCTAGTTTGTAATTCCTATTTATGGTAGCTATATAGGAGAGAAGTATATGGAAAGATATCCATTAATTGTTTTGGATCAATATTTTCTTAGCAATAATCCATAGCCTTCTATTTTGTTCATTACCATAATATTAATGGCCATCTAGACTCTTGGTTTAGATGCTACTTGAATGTGTACATTATTTAGTTCTCCAACTATTGGTACCACCATTTTGTCTAGTTGAGAGACCAATAACTTTGAAGGACTTGGAGTGAGACCAAACTTCTTACACATAGAGGTAGGTATGATAGTTTTAGATGCTCTAGAATCAAGTAAATAATTATGAATGTTCTTATCGAATGCCTTGATAGTTGGCAAAAGAGGTGGCACTTTGGGCTTGCTCTTATAAATGACATTAGCATTGAAAACTTTTGCTTTGTCTGTAGTCACTCTATTTATTTCCATAGGGGCATTTTCAATAATGAACTACCACAAAAAATCCTTTCATTTAGCTATCTAGGATAACTCATGAAGAGTTATATTTTACTTAATTTTATTCATATCTTTTATGATGTTGTATCCTACTTTACTCAGCTCTTCCTTTCTTGGAGATTGATCATTTTCCTTTGGAGGGGATGGATTGTTATCTACTTTGGGATTTGGGGGAATTTCCATGGTATTTAGAAGAGTTAGGTGGTAAGTGCCAACTTGTTCCTTAAGTTGTATGCTCCTCTATAGAATTGTTGGAAAACATGAACTTCATCCATATTATCTTTTGTTTCATTATCATATTCAACTAAGAAGGGAAACTCATGAGTTTCAAAGAACTGGATATGATAAAATATATAGGATCTTGATTGGATTATTCATTTAATCCTATCTAGTTACTTCCCTTTGAAATATATCGAACATGGTACATAACTCAACACAATTGAGCTAACCATATTAGGATATATTGTGTATCCTATAGCAATTGGGAAGAGCCATTTCAAATATGCTGATTTTTTGGTGCTTGCCAAGCTAATCAATGTTGTTTATAGGCCTATTGAATGGTTTTTTATGTCTTTAGAATCTAGTGTTTTGGTTATCAATTGGGTCATTGATGTTTCCCATCCTTTGTTGCATATTCAAGAAATAATTGCTCAACTTTTGGACCATCTTTTGAATAAAATCTAATTCAAATTTTATATAATATTTACCTTGTATAATGGCCATGTAAAGTGTAGTTATATGTTGATTCTATTGATAACTATTACCCATCACATTATTTTTTAAGTAGCTAAAATTTAGCTACATTGTATGTGTCAATGGAGGCAGTGTGTACAATTGATTTTGATTGTATGATAGAACATTATGCTTTACATGTGGTATCTGATTAAGCCATAGAAATCAATTATTGATGTTAGGTTCCCTAGGCATCTATGGGTTGAGATGCCTATCAATACTAATAGCCTCTTCAAATACTATCACTAAAGTATTAGTATCAAGTACTCTTCTTAGGAACATGATGGTGATAGGGACCAAATCATTCTTATACATATCTAATGCTATTTTTGATTTTATTTTATACCTTGGGGTCAACCAATTATACATCTTCTACCACCTTGCATTGAAATCATAGATGGGCTCATTAGGCTCCCTCTTCATACTAGTGAAGTGATGGTATTCCAATCCAAGATTGGTGACCTATCCAAACTATGTAAGAAAAGTTGTTTGACATTGATCCTAATTGGTGATGGAGAATTTCAATAGATTTAAGTACCAATCATAAGAAGCATCCATTAAAGTCAAAGGGAATAATCAACATACAACATCTTCATCAGATATGTTCATTAAACTTAAATCATTTTTAACATATTGGATATGCTCTTATGTTGTCCTTAGTCCTGAAGGAGAAAATGATGGCAGATACTTTTTTAGATTTTGAGGTAAATCATGCACATATCCTAGGACAAGGATGGAAGATCCAACTAACCAAGGCTATTTCTAATCCATTGGTTGATTAACAGGTAAAGGGTTCCTTATGGGTAAGGGGTACCTTAGTGAAGGTGGTGGATTATTTTGAACTAGGGCTATTTTCATAGCTCTAGGTCTCTTATAAATTGTCAAGGGTGACACTAATAAATTATCCTAGGAATCATATTAAGTCACTCTTTTGGTTGACTCTAGTACAAATATATATAAATAGCCTCTATTATTAGGGGTTTAAGGCCCTCCTTTTAGCACTGTAAAAATATTTTTGATGTGAGTTTTATGCACACCATAGTCAAATGAGGTAAACTCTAACATTTTAGGATCTAAATGGAGGAAAACTCCACTCTAGGTCATGAGTTATAGGTATGAAATTTATTTCAACCTATTGATGGAATAGGGGTAGGGCATGTAGGTTGTTGATAATTTTTTTGGATGGAGGTGTGGCCTTCTAATATAGTGAATCTGTATATGGTTTGGATGGGTGGTTGGTTTCTAACCTAAAGAGGGTGAATCTTAATAAATAAACTCAAAAAAGGAGGGTAACGTAGGGTAAAAAAGAAGGATCTATGGTTCTTGGGAATCACTTCCTTGATTGGTTTCTAAATAGACCTATGCTTTCTAAAACTTATGCCTATTGATAGTAGTAATAACACACATACATTAAACAAAAATATTCTAGAGAATGTGAAGTGGGTTTTGTATGTGCCAGAAAATAGGTGAGTTTCATTACAAGTTTATAATAGTTTGTCTCATTGCTCAGTATTCAGTGTTTGGGTGTTACTAGAAATTTGTATGGCTTTCAAAATGAAAGGGGAACCAAGGAAGTAAGAACCTAAAAAATATGAAGATTGGAAAGCAAAATAAGATGTCTAGAATATCCTTTAGAGAGGGAAGGTTGTGAGCTACCTGGAATGGCTACATGGTTCAAAACCCCATATAACGATGGCTTTTTCAAAAATTGGATCGACGACAGGGTTACCCTCCATGGCATCATGGTGAAACTCATTGAGGAATTCATATCGGAGGTCATAGGGCTTCCAATGGAGGGAATAAAATTCTCAAAGTAGACTAGCATTTCTAATGAGGCTTTTAGCAAATTCCCAAAGATGGATGCTGAGGAGCAGTAGTTGGAAAAGAGTGGGGATTTTTTTGACCTGGAGCAAATTCAAGGAATTTGGAGAGATGTCTTATGATGCATCCATGAGTATTTCATACTTGATGGAAGAAGCAAAAGATTCCATAAATTTCACTTTGTCTTTTTGAATCATTTTAGACACAAAGTTAGAATCTCCTTTCCTTTCTATTTGCACTTCTCGCTGTTCCAAAGTCTGTTCGCTCATAGGAAAAAGGAGTCTCATCCTATATTGCATGAGGGATTAACTCTAATAATTGAAGGTTACTTAAAAAACAAGGCCATTATCCTGAATCCTTATTTGGATAAAAATAAGGACTCACAGAGAAATAAGAATAAAATAGTAAAGGGAAAAGAGAAAGCTAAATCCAAATCCTCCAGCTTCAAAAAATAGAATGCTGATGAGGAAACAGAGTGGGAAAGCACTAAAAGTTCTGAGGAGGAGAGTATGGAGGAAGAGGAAGGAACAAAAAGTGGGGAATCAAGCTCCAGCAAGGAAGAAGAAGATAAAGGTAAGAATGAGAAAGAAGGGGTCACTATAGAGGAAAAAATTGAAAACAATAACTATGATCTTGAGGAAAATCAGCAAGTGCTAGGGGAAATTGAAAAAGATATGGATGTTCTTTTTGAGGATCCTGCTTTGAAAATAGAGAAGGAACATCTAGTTCAGAATGCCAATCAAGCAATGGAAACTAGAGATCAAGTAAAGGATGATCTTATCCATAATGAAAGCCCTATTGAAACTAAGGAATAGAAACGAATGGAAAGGGAGGATCATATGGAAGAGGATGAAGACAATCCAAAAGAGAACACAGAAGATTTAAGTGATATAGGGCAGAATTGTGGGAGGCACCCCTTAATGAGCTTGGCCAAATGCAAAGTAGATTCTATCCTTCAATTTGACTCGTGGATGTACGAGATAATGGGCCTCAAGAAGAAAATGGAAATATTGGAACGCAATCAGGAAGCAGATAGGAATAAAATCAACAATATGGAAAAGCAAATGAGGGATATTCCCATCAAACTTAAAGACTATGAGAACAATCTAAGGGAAATCATTAAGGAAAGTAGAATGAAGATGGAGGAGGTAACCTCCAACATATGTGCAGCTACTGTAAACATTGGAAAATGGGCAAATGAGGAAATTAAATCCTTGGAGGGGCCTAGCAAGAGAACTAGACAGAGCTCAAGAAAGAAAGCAATGTAAGAGGGTGCTATGTCAGTGGCTATAGATATACAGGACATTACTGTGATTGGTAAGGAAGTGGTGAAGATGATTTTGGAATTAGAAGAATAGGTCCATTGAGTTCTTACTATCCTAGTTCTTTTAGTTGGATGTAATATCTGGTTCCATTTTCTAGTTTTTTGTTTTCTTATCACACTGGAGTTTCCAAGTCTCTGTAAAAACCTGGGGTCTATCTTTTGATGTTCTTGATCAGTGGTTTCAGGTCCATGTAAAACCTATTTTTGATACTTCTTAGAAGTAGGTTATAGGTTTCACCTATGGACGTTAATGTTATATCCTTCTTCCTTTGTTTCAGGGTTTTGGGGTCCCTTCAAAACCTATTTTTACCTTAATCTAAAACACACATACAATCAGACATGGATAGGAAGTCTAAGGAGATAAATATATAGGGAATTCACAAACCTCAAATAAAGGTTGCTACTTTTAAGGTAGTTATTGGACACCCTTAATTAGGAGATTATAACTTGGGAAAATGAATTATGTGAGGTAGATATTACACATACATAGAAATATAAACCAAGGAAAGCACTAGTACAAATTCATAAATATGATTCAATCAACTTGAATAACCTAATTAATATATTCACTAATATTTAAATATCTATTACACATCTAATATTAGTAGATAAATTAAAACAATCAATAATCTATTTATAGCTATAACACACTAAAAATTATTGAAACACACAACCATGGAAATAATAACTAATTGCATGGATTCGGAAAGAAAATACTCAAAACACTTCGTTAATGATAAAAATTACTTTATTACTCTATATCATAAAATATTTTGACCAAAAAACTAAGTGGGGTTACAATTGTTTATATAGGCTTGGGGAAGGGGTCATGTCATCCTCCAATTTTATGGAAGTTGGTTACATGTGTCAGTTAGAACATGTAGTTCTAACTACAACTTAAACTCATATAAGAGAAAACTAAAAGTAAAAAATAAATAAATTGAATTTTCCAAAACAATGTAGCATATGCATATACACAAAATAAAAAGTCAATTTTTACAATATGCCATTTAAAATATAAGGAAAATCTAAGTACATTCATTGTTACAAGATTGTGCATGCATAAAATATCAACCTATCAAGGTTTAGTCATTTGGAGTACTACACACACCTTAATTAGCATAGAATTTGAAGTGGTAGTTGAAGATGCGGTCACACCATCAAAAGCCTACTTCTTCACTTTGTTATCCTCATAAACTTTTTACATTGATTTATATTGCTTTCATATAATGTCTAAATTTATCAATGGTGGATAATGAATTCTTCTAGTCTATCTAAGTATATTCACATTCTAACCCTTAGTTATTTAAAATTAATCTTGAATAATTCAACTTTAATGACATTTTTCCAAGCCTTGCTTAATTAAAACTCAATTTCTTCAAATGTCAAGCCTTACAAGCTCTGCTTAAAATCATCGGCCACTTCTTGGATAAGCATATCAAAATTGATCCTACTAATTAACTTAACAATGAAGTCCTTAACTTTGGATAACTTTAATTTATGAAAAACTTGAAGGAGCTGGTCCTCATGTGCCTAATATCTAAATATTAAATCCTTAAAGTTTGTTAACCAATCCATTACCTCATTATGATGAATGACTTCTAGATTTAAGGTATTGGATGCCTCTAGAATCATCATAAGTTTGAGATGATTGTATAGAGAGTTAATTGTATAGAAAACTAACATATTCAATTTTGTGTTGTCCTCTCTCAAGGAATTGAATATTTTATTGGCTTGGTTCACATGAGGGGCAATCTCAGCCTTCATGAACTCCATAGATTCTAAGGAGTTATAACATCTAGAAGTTTCCTCTTGAACCTCAACTTCTATGCTAGTAGGAATATGTATTGTCTTAGCCTACTCTTTTAGTTGATCTAATTTGGCCTCTAATTACTACACTTTTTCTTCAAGTTCCTATTGAGCTTGTTCCATACCTTCATGGATTATAACTATGGCATCCTTGTGTGCTTGTGCTAGGTCTATTGGATTTTCCTCATATAGATATTGTCCTAGCTATCTATTCTACCTCTTCATGAGGGAGAACACTTATTTTCTTTATTTAAGGATGATCTTGATTCCCTTATCATCATATAATTTCCTCATCTTTATCCTTTGAATACTTCCATTTGGGGGATCAAATAGACTAGAAACAAAGGGAAGCTCAGTAATTTTGAAGTTTGACAATTAAAAATCCTTGCTTTTTAAATCCATTGCCCATGGAGGAATGTCTAATTAGGATGCATCAGAGATTATGTCAACAACCTCTTCCTAGGCCTCCTTTTAAACTCTCTATTATTTCTTGTGGACCTTGGTCAGGATATTAGGTAAGAAAGGCCACATAATTTTTGACCAATCCACTCCTCCAGATTGAGGAAGTGGATGGACCGTGATCATTTTAGGCTTGGCATTCCTTCCCCTACTAGTGCTTATCACTATGGTTTCTTCTATGGAAGTGGTAGATGGTAGTGGAAGGGTGATTTGGGTGTACTGGACATGGATTTGTGAGGTGGCCAATGCAGTCTACACCTTCCTTGACACTTTCTTCATTTTGAGGGCTTTAATAGTAGAGGTGCTAGTAGGAATAAAAGGGGTTTGTATGGTGAGTGGGACTAAAGTGTAAATAGAGGGACCAATATTAATAGTGGAGATAAAGTGGGTAGATGTGGGAACTTCTAAATAAGTAACTTACCTAAAAATGGGTATAAAATATAGAGGATAACTAATAAAATATTGAGTACCTAGGAAAGTGAGCTCCACAGGTTCTATTTAGGGACTCATAACTTTGGTTATTTATAACTCTACTTCATCATATGAATTATCCTTAATATCCTTAATGATCACCATATCTCCCCTAGATAATTCTAAATGTGGAGGTTGAGTAGGAAAACCTTGTGATGTCTCCATCATAGGAATTCCTATGGGAGTCTTAGGCTTTCTCTTATAGACCAGAGGGGTTTTTACTTGTGTGGGGGAGTCTTGAGGTGTTGATGTTGTGGTTTAAATAGTTTTTATACTAAAACATGTAATAATGTGTGCTTTGGGAATAAAAATGGACACTTGACTACAACCTAAAACAGGTAAATCCTATTTTTCTCTTCATCAAAATCTATGTTGATAGGATCCACTACTTGTCTTTCCCTACCAGAATTGGGCTCAGGTAGCCTAAGCTATTTCTTTACTATATTTAGTTTCAGCTTCAAAGGTTGTCCTTAGGAGGAGGAAACTATTTTTTCCTTAGATTACTCCTTCAACTATCCTCTCTAGAAATCTAAATTTTACCACCCTTTGTAGAGTGCCTTGTTGCTATCCAACTCCCTCTTAAAAATAGAAGGGTCATCCTAGATCATTCTCAAATGATACTCTTATATCCCAATAATATTTTCCCATTCCAATACATCCTCATAATAATTGGCATTCATGAATAGGAAATCATAATCATAAGGCTCATGACTATAAGGGATGTTGAATCCATGTATGTGCTTTTGGATCAACCCATGCAGATCCCAATCTTTATGTGTTAGTGTGTGGAAAGGATAACTCCTAAGTTTTCCACCTACTTCCCTAAAATTATTCCTCATCATATATACCATACTATTAGTAGCTATAAAATGACCAAATTACAAGGCTTTTTTTTAACTTTAATAAGTCCTCTTCAATGCTTTTCCATAACTGGAAGGCAATTTCATATTCAACTAGCTTATCTAGTATAAACTTTGGGAGACACAAGGAACCAACCTTATTTCCAAAAATCATGATAATAATAAAATTTGGGTAAATTAAATAATCCCCTTTTAATACCATGTTCTTCATAATGTTGTGTCCAATTTGAGGCATGAATGAGCCACGAATGGCTTGCCAAAAATGATGATAGACATCTTTAGAGGTCCTCACCATATGCATGGTATAGTGGTAGACCTACATGAATTAGTAATAATCACATATCGTATTTTTCTCATAATCTATGGCCAAACCCCACAATTCACCAATATCTTTGTAACATGTACCCATGATTATGTATAATAAATAGAACATCATGTAAAAATATCTTGAGGCTTTGGGGTGCTTGCCCCTATGAATAATATTCTCTCTCAATTGAAGGATTATTATTTTACCCAGGGCATATCTAACATCATGTGTAAGCATCATATACAGTAATGACACCCAATCTAAATTAATAAAATGAATACTAGGCATACCATATAATCTATTGAGAAGAGCCATACCAATGTGCATCAGCATCCTAAATTTTTCAATTGAGATTATTCCTTTTGGATTCTTCCATTTCCATGTGATGGTTTGGCCTAGGAGTAGCCATGAAGATAGTATCTTCTCCATTGAGGTCTGTATGTTAAATTCACTAATATGTACTTGTTGAAATAGGCATAATGTATACTTAAAGACAAATATCTCTAGAAATCAGCTCCTAAATTTCATGTGACCACAATATTATTATTAGAATGATGTAGGAAAGAATCTTGTGATATATTTATTAAAAAGAATAGGTATCTTAGGAGGTTAATGCATGACATTAATTCCAGCTTGGTTGTAATAAAGTGTAATATTTGGAATTTGAATTCTAATAATTATTTAATGAATAGTCTATCTGCTAGTGTCATCTCATCTTCTAATGAAAATCCATCCACTAAATTGATGACATCCCATAATGCTAAATAATTCTAGTACTTGTCTCCAAACACTATAGCATCTAAGATTATGTCTGTGAACTCTATGGAGTCCTTAATTGAATATGGATATGGTAGGTTCACTATTCAAAATGTCCTATATGTATATTTTATTGATGCATACTTTGTGCTACTTATTCTATGCACTATGTATGCTGGACAAATAATTCTACTTTATTTTAGTCATTGTTTTACTTGTAGTACTCTTGAAATGGAAACTGGTGCTCTTTATTGTTGTAAGAAAGTATAAAAATCTGAATAAAAGTTATCTTGAATGAAATGGAGGCTTTTCAATAGTAGTGTATCACCTATATATAATCATGCATTGAATATCAATTTATGTGACATAAATGTGTAATGTTCACTTGGCTTCTACTTTCCTATACAATTCAAACTTGTTAGCTCAAGTTTGTAGGGGTATTTAAAGTATTGATCGAATATTTTTAACCTTTATTTTGGCTAAGTGTGGTGAGACTAGTAGTACTCTTATTAATAAGGCACTTAGGGTCAATATGGAAAAAAAATGTTCTTGGGATGACATCCATAGACTAATTCCTTTAGGGGAATTATTTTAGACAAAATTTCCACAATAATTTCTCCAGAGAGCTATTTCATCTAGGCAAAAGTCCAAAGGAAATTATCTCAAAAATCTATTTAAAGGGTTTAAAGGGCATTTTAAATTTCCGTAAAGGGTACTTTTGATATTAAGGATCCACTTCACATGGAATTTTGTGCATAATGAAAGTCCTAAAGGGTCTAGTTCATAAACGCTGAAGGAAACTTTTGATATCCCCAAAGGGTACTTTCATATCGATAAGGGTTATTTGAAAAGTCCAAAAGGGTAGGTTACATAAAATATGAAGGGTATATATCTTAGGTCTGAAGGGTCTTTTTGGTTAGGAAAAGGGGTGTGATAATTATCTTGAAGGGTAAGTGGTCACTTTGAAAAGTGGGTCAAAGGCTTGGGAAAAAAATACTAAAGGGTATGTCCATGTCAAAGGGTCCCATACACAAAATCTAAAGGTCAATTATCATAGGGAAAAATGGTTGAAAAGGATATATTAAAGGATAATTTTCATAGGGTAAAGGTTTTGGGATAAATTTCTTGAAGGGTTATTCGCACAAAACCTGAATGGTATGTGAAAAAGAGGGTTTGATTAGAAGGGGTAAAGTGGTAAATCTAGAAAGGATGAAATATTAATTTAAAGGATAAAGGACACTTTTAAAAGGGTTTAAGGGCTAGTTAAAAAGTCCTAGAGGGTATGTGAGAAGATTCAAAGGGTCTACTTCCTAGCACAAATTGCCTACAAGGTCTACCTTCGTAGAGACTAAAGGGCACTTTCAATTTCCCTGAAGGGTAATTTCATATATAAAAGGTTAATTTCAAAATTCCCTAAGGGTAGGTTGGGTAGGGTCCAAAGGGTAATCCATTTAGGGATTTGTTTCAAATAAAATATCTATAGTCCAAAATTTTTGAAGGCAAAGAGCCTATAGGTTGAATTCCTTTGAGGGAATTGTTTTGGATAAAAGGTACACAATAATTTCCCTAAAAAAATAAGGCTTTTCAAAAACTAAGTTCAAAATAATAAATGCCCATAAACACCTGAAACATAAAAACCCAAAAGGACAAAATGCATAATGCTGAAAGAATTAGCCTCAAAATATAAACCCAAATAATAGTCTCATTAGAACAAAAGTTAGTATTATGAAATGCAATTCCAAAATTATCCAACCAATGGTTATATACCTTAGGATTTCTAGAATTTACATAAACATATGAAAAAAATGGGTCCCCATTTCTTTTTAAAGAAAAGGGGGATGTTGGGTAAAACACCTATAAATACCTAAATCTCCTTGTTTAGAACAATAAATAAATATTTTCATCAGAAAAATACCATTTTTATGTACCCATTACCTTCTTTTAGCTTCATAAGAAGTTTTAAAAAAAATTCAAATGAGAGATATTCGTACCCAATATCTTCTTCTCAATTAGGCCTATAACTAGTAGCCCTTCAAATGGATAAATCTAGTTAGATGGAGAGACACAAAGGGATTACAGATAAAATATGACCTATTTCAAGTACCCATTAACCTCTTTAATTCCTTTTTAAAATTTTAAATCTTTTCTCTCAAATAATTTATCCTTATTCACTATGTTCCTTTTCTTATTAGGTATCTAAATGCCTATTTAAATGCTCAGTCTTGGAAACTATACATAATGGTATGGTACATATAAAAATCTCATGATTCCCTTAAAAATTGTCATAATATATTTTATAATCAATTTTCAATAGATTTCAAGGGAAAAATCCTCATTTATCCCAACTTTTATCTCAAAACCCTAGGCTTAACTCTTAATAGGCATGTGTGAGGCCAAGAAGGAAAAAATTAGGATACAATGCATTCTTAAACACCTCAATAAATTATAATTCTTGGGTAAAGTCTAACCCAAACTCCTACACCTTTTTCAATCCTTGGATAGTCTTTACCAACACATAAACTACTCCCATACACTAATTTATTGAAATTCGATGTTCTTCTAATGGAATGTGTGATAGTTATAAAATATCTAACAACACTAAAGATCTTGAAGCCTCTGTATTGGTTAATTTCAATAAAAAATATCAATAAAATTATTCATCCTTAGCCATTTAATATGATTTATAATTAATTTAAAGATTACTCCTCTGTATCACATTCTCAACTTTCTTGCATGTATATACACAAAATTTGGACTATGTAAATGGTCCATTAGACTTTTGATTAGTCTAAAGAGTTTTATAAAATTTAAAATGAATTATTTAATATAAATAATAATTATATACTCTTATATATACCCTATATAAACTCTACCAATCTTTAGAGTATTAAATTTATCCTATCTTTGGACTGAGTAAATTTAGTTTTGTTCTTCTTTAAAGATTGTGTGTGTAAAACCATGACAGTTGGATTGATTATTGAAACATGAATGAAATATGAGAAATTTTTATTGGTTATTTAGGTTTTTTATCCTTCTGTATGTTTATTTATTGATCATTTAGACTTGATCAATAATAAATTACTTCTCTAATTCAGATTTGTATACCTTTGTGCCTTGGATAAACTGAGTTTAGTCATAAGTAATTTAAATTGAATCTTGAAAACTAAATGAACTTATGAATATTAAATATATTCATAAAAAATTCAAAGGCTCCACAAAAATCTAAATATTTCATAAGTACAATGCATCCATTTTAAATAAATTCTTTTCTATATTGAGATCAAAGCACATAAAACCAATCATACATAGACTATTAAAAAATCAAGAAGTATAAACCTTCCTCATGACAAATTTATTGTATTAAAATTTTCTCTCTCCCTTAAAAATTTGAGGGTCTCCTGATACTTACCCTCTCACACATACTTTATCTCATGCACACCAACCTTATATGTTTCAAACTAAACTAGTATTTCTTCATACAAGCCCAGTCCCAATAGCGTGGTGCTTATAACCATTTTCTTACTTCTTGACTTACATTATTTCACATTAGAAACACCTCTACACCAATTTTATGATCTATTTACTATAATAATAACATTTAAAATCATTTTTATTTCATTCAATACCCAAACTGCCATTCTAATCCTACTTATGAATTTTAAATTTTTAAATTTAGTGTTTTGGTGGGAAAGTACCAAAATCCCTTAAAACACTAAAATTAATACACTACACTGATCTCAAGACACTCTATGATTCTTATCATAAGCCCTCTCATGTTATAAAACCTAAATATCATCACGACTCATACCCTACACATGTTATCTCTTGATTTTGTTACCAAAATTCCCCCTCTAGGAAAAGGAGAATTAGAGGGAATAAAAGAATTTAAACAATAAAAATACCTACTCGTTACTTATAAGTCAATCATAGAACAATAAAAGGTATGATACCTTATGGACCTAACATAGGTCACACCACTCCCAAAATGATATTGAAGGATTTAAACCTTCCCTAAATGAAATAGGAGTGGGGTCTTGATCAATAAGGAGATCTAGATTTAGGCACTTTACCGAATAAAGTATAGTGAGTGACAAAAAACAAGAAAACTTATGCCTCAAGTTTAGATATCACTCTTATTTTTAGTTAAATTAATTTATTTCCATATTTCTATTGGGAACTCTATTCATAAATGGCAATTTTATTCATGATTTACATACAAATAAACCATTTAATTGATTTGATTAGATAACTACAATTATCCAAATCTAGATGGGGATATATCTCCCCATTTATATATGGTGCATTTTATTGGTATGCTATATACAAGTGAAGTTTTAGTTTCTATTTTTATCCCCTAATAAGATTGGTTTATTTGATAATAATTAATATATGTACCCATATGGAGATAGGGATCCCCATAGATATATATAGGCATGTTAGGGGAGATTTATGTATGAAACATGTTGTCTCCATTTTGAAATGGTGGCCTCACTAATAAGTGTGAGACGTTGGGGTGAGTGATGTATTGTATATTCACATGTCTTCCTTCACTCTCACTTCTCATCCCAAATGAATATGATTTTGTACCTCCATTAATTGATTGATTAAATTAATAAATACCCATTCCCCTCCCATTAATTGATTGGTGATTGGTTTTCCCTCCCACATATCCACCAATCTTCATGGTTGATTCTAGATATTTGATCATAAAATACTCATTAAATTAATTTGAATAAAAATGCAAGTTTAATCTAATTTTTTTTAGATAAATAGGTATAGTCCCATTTAGATATTCATGAATTGATGTGACTTACTCATATTGTAATTACCCTACCATAGTCCCAAATAGATATATAGGAGACATATTGGGTAGAATTGTGAGTGCACAGATGCCCCACTCCCATTAATTTTCCATGCCATGGTAAAATGGAAAATGAATGATTGAGTGAGTGAATATACCTATAAATATTTATATTTGGAGGTCCAAAAAATTTATATAATAGGGGTGGGATAAATAAATTAAATTAGTGGGGAAGATCTCTCACATGTGTGGGATTTACTTTATAATTTAGTGTAATGCAATGAATTCTAGTTGTAAGTTAGTTTCCTAGTCATGGAAAAGCATTGGAGGGATTTTATATATGGGAATAGATGTAGATATATATGAACCTATAATCCACACTTAGATTACTATTACCACACAATCATTCTCAGCTTAGACAAAGTGGATTTATTTTTAAATATATGTTTGTTAAATTTTAAGATAGCTAGTTAGTTGTTTTAGTTGTATTTAATCCATGAAGCTGATCAATTTTTATACCATATCTATTTTATACTCACTCTAGTTAATAATATAAATTTAAATATATATATTCAATGCCACTAAAACTCTATATAATGGAAAAAATATAGGCTATGCCAATGCTAATGAAAATCTAAATATTATGGTACAAATAACTCTATATTATGCCAATTTAACTATATATTATGGGTCCAGTTAAATTATAAATTATTCACTCGACCTAAGAGCAAGATATGAACCCATTTGTTCCCATTTCTATATTTATAGCTCAAGGCTAAACCTATCCCATATTTTTCATGAATCACTAGGATTAATATGGAACAAGTAGGGATGGAATCAGAACCAATATGATAAATAAAGTGTGAATGAAATAGACTAAAAAACACCTATATATAAATATAGAGAGCTCAACTGAGGAATGTCTCCACTTTATTTAGTACCCACATGGTAAGGAGTGAATAATGAAAAACTAGAAATCAAAGAAGGGGTTTATTGTTCAGCTAAAGCAATGAGTGACAACTCTATATAAAAGGAGCTTGGTAAATTTGTTGGGTTATTTCTAATTTTCTAAATGATAAAGATGAAGGGATGTGAATAATGAATAGTGTGTTGTTTAATGAGGCTCCATTCTATAGAGTGAGTGATAAATAGTGTCTAGTTCAATCCAATATTAGGTTTATTATAATGATGGGTTCTAGAAATACTAATAAAGTTTAGTTGTTATCAAACATACTATATTATATTAGGTATTTCTTTATATAAAATTCACTTTAATGATTTAACTATCCATCCATCCATAGGCCATGCCATGATCTAGTCACATCAAGGAGAGGGGTTTAGTTGATAAGTGGGTAAAGGACCAACTATCTATTTGTATTTGTATTTTCAAAACTCAATCTAATGAATAAATACCAAAAGCCAAATCTATTTGTAGAATCCCCCCTTATTTTATATATAGATGAATATGTCCCCCTATATTTTATCTATATAGGGGATGGGGGTCATCATGTGGGGAAGTGGGATGGATGGTCTTTATACTTCATCACATGATGTGAGAGAGGTTTGAGTTATTCTTATGATAATAATAAAAAGAGATTTAGATATATTTAAATACTTCTAACCACACTAATCAGAATTCCCAATCTATCCCTTCAATATTAGTCAGATGCTTATATAGAAAGAGGGGGATGAGAGATGCAATCAATGAGATCTAGTAAACTAGTATACTATTATACCATATTGAAAATACATGCTATTAATACTAATAATAAAATCAATGGTTAATAATATCCATGTACCCCAGTCATCAATGAAACATGGAACCAATGGGAAAGAAGTGGCCACAACTAGATCCATCTTATCTGCACCCACATGTATGGTGGTCAACTAAAGTATAGTATCTTAAATTCATTATCGAGGTCTCCAAAACTAGATTAAGTAGGCCATTAGGATTATACCAACACTAATAAGTATTTATTTTATGGATGGACATTAAAAAAATGAGCCTACCCTAGTCTATTTACTCCACTAAGGTAACTATTTCACTCTGAGGAAGGTGTCCATATCCTTAGATCACATCATTCTGATTTTACTTATAGATTACTCCCTATCGACCATGTTAGATAATAATCTCCCTTCACTCTTCCTTATTAGTTATTACTAGGAAGGCATGAGCTAGATATATAGATAGGTGAAGAGGGAGAATTTTCCTTATTTACTCAATAAATAACACCAATAATCAACCAATTACTAATTATTAATTTCTCATTAAATAACACAACACCCGCATATAATATAAGTAAATAAATTTATAGGTAAGGTTCAAGGGGAGGGATCATTTCATTTTGGCTTGCATACTAGATCAATGATTGTTTCATGTTTACTATATTGATATTATATATAGGCTGACCCTTGACCATGAGGGAGAAGGCTTCCAATCATGTCACATATAGTCTAGATTGAATATGGATAGTAAGTACATGACATATATGTAACATGAGAGAAGAATTCATTTGACATCATCTAGACTAGAGAAATGTGTTGTGGCCAACACTGCACCTTTTCTCCTAAATGAGGGACCACTCTAAAAATTTCATGAACTAGAGATTTAGATTTATTTATTTTGTTTTTGTTAGTGATGCCTACTCAAATATTTATAATATACACTACCTTAATTTATTCAAGTAGTAACATACCTCTTTTAATTTTATAAAACAACTAAGTACTGTTTATTCTCTTTTAGTATATCATGGCACTAATGTTGTAGGTTGATTTTCACTTAGGTTTCCCAAAGTCTAGTTCCCCTCCCAGAGCAACAAACTCATTATCCTCTATTTCAAAACAAGGTATTCATATCTAATAGGTAATATTTAATGTATCATATTATTTTTATCTTTCTTAATTATTCATTTTGTGAATCTCATAGAGCCTGGCCAAATGGGAAGTTGCCAAGTTGCCACATCATCAGGATTAAGAGTGGCTAGTCCTTAGATCTATAATATATATTAGAGCCTAAGATAGCTTGATAGAATGGGAAGTTTCCACATCATCAAGAATAAAAAATGATAATCCCCTAGACATAGAAAATATTTTAGATCTTAGGAGAGCCTAGTCAAATGGGAATCTACCACATCATCAAGAGTTAGAAAGGCTAGTCCTCCAGACCTATAAGAGATGTTAGAGCCCAAGAGAGACTAGATGAATGGGAAGTTTCCATGTCATTAGGAGTTATAAAGGATAGTCCCCAAAACTTATCAGAGATGTTAGAGCTTAAGAGAACTTGGCTGAATGGGAAGTTTCCACATCACTAGGAGTCAGAAAGGCTAGTCCCCCAAACCTATCAGATATGTCAAAGCCTAGGAGATCCTATCCAACTGGGAAGCTAAAATGTCATAAATAGTTATAAAGGCATGTCCCCTAGACCTATTAGAGATTTCAAAGCCTAGGAGAACCCAACTGAATGGGAAGTTTCCATGTCATCTAGTGTAAACATGAACTAGTTGCCACTTATGACCCAAGAAGATTTGAATTGATTATAGATGAGATTCAAAGGCCAATTAA
Source organism: Torreya grandis (assembly GCA_037957365.1). Taxonomy (NCBI): domain Eukaryota; kingdom Viridiplantae; phylum Streptophyta; class Pinopsida; order Cupressales; family Taxaceae; genus Torreya; species Torreya grandis. The sequence goes on along the minus strand of JARHVA010001669.1, from coordinate 2,891,071 downwards.
GGTATGCCATGTGTCCTAAATGACACATCACATAGTTGAGTGGAATGAAATGCAATATATAACCATACCTATGTTGATCATTAATAAGAGGACCAATAAATGGATGACATGTGTTAAAAAGTAGGAGTTAGCTAAAGGGGCTTTAAGAGATTTGGTTGTGTGCCTACTATGCGATGTAAATTAATAAAATAGGAATTTTAACCAAATTAGATAATTTAGAAAACATCACATTCCCATTTTTATATCTAATTGGTAGTGGAAGATCATGGGATATGAATTCAATTATAAGCTTAAAAATAAAGGGAAAAAATCGAGCCACCAACTTAAATTCAAATTCACATTTAGTAAGCCTATAAAAACCATTAATGTATGGGTATGTATGCATGCACTTATAAATCCTAATGGAGGCCCATTAATTATAATCATTACTACCTTAGAATAAATATAAGACTCCTAAATTTCAAAGTTTCATAGAACACCTGTATCTTACACCTCTGACACATAAAGTTACCTAATTCCCCTTATATCCTACTCTAATGATCATTACATCCTCAAACCTAAAGTTTGAGCATGAGTATTGGGACACCCCTTTATATATTATTTTAACCAAGTATAGAAACTATGATGACATATTTAAAGTAATTGAAAAGGTTCCCATAGATTATTCTAATGCCAATGACTAGTTGGATGAGTATGAGGATGCCCTTTAGTCCTATAAAAGGTGAAAAATACATAAAGTCACAACTAATATAGAGGAATTTACCTACACTAACCTATTGGGTGACATACTCCATAAGGTTATCTATGTGTAGGACATTGTGAATGATTGGGTGTGCTCAAATACCTCTTAACACTAGATTAAAAATATATTTGAGAACACCTTCAAGGAATATTACTCCCTTCCTAAATTTTCTTTCTCATAAGATGTAGTGGCATTATTAGCCTAGATAGACACCTACCAAGTCTAAATTCTCCTCCATAACTAGGTTTAGAACCCAAAATACAAGTGGATTAATAAGGAGAATATCAATGCCTACATATTTCACACCCTTTAGAAGGAGGTATGAGTAGGCATGATCCTAATGAACCATCTATTTTGAGACCCAAACTACCAACATGTCAACAAGATGTGGGTGCCCCTTCTCTAAATGATCCTAACTCACTAAGACATTTCAAACATAGGGGGATCAATCAACATCGATTTGGTCCATGCCATTATAAATGCCCAAAATGGAGGTGACTTATATATGATGAGATACCTACTCAATGAAATCTATGGGGAATTCTCATTCAAGCCTTCAACATTTCCTTCCTGGATTCCTGGTGGCCTAATCATTCACATGGTCTTCTATAATTTGTTTGGCCACCAGTTCCACTATCATTTCCATGACATAACACTTCTACCTAGTGGTGTACCAAGCAGTCAATGAAGCTATGATTCCATATCTCTGAAAGGTAATCTAAGGCTCTATCATAGCCATCAATGACTACTCTATATATAAAGATGACATAGTGATCTAATTCATAGGCTTCCTCTAACACTACCTTTGATTTCTTATTTATGTACCTGACTACTTAGTAGAATATGAGATCACATATCAACTAGTGAATGACATCTATAGATTTTGCATACAACATCAATAGAAGGTATTCCTATAGTCACTGATCCACATATAGATTTATGTCTATAGGAACTTCCCCTCAATACAAAATATGTTGTCTAGAAGAGACTCATTCACCCTTTTAAAATGTAAAATAGGCAATGGGAACCTAAAGGGGTGATTCAGGTCCATTTGGTGTAATACTCAACATGGATCAACATCAACTATGGCCATCAAGCCAAAGTTGATGATGAACTCCATTTTAATAGTGTTGATGACCAAGAGGTACTATCCTTGATATTATAAAATAAGAATAATAAAGTGAATAAGGCTTATGAACTACCCTCTACAAATCCTCAATTTCCTACTCAGTCTATGGAAGACCCAAATCCAATATCTCTAGCCATCTCTTAGAGAAACTTATAGGGCATTCCACTTCCTTCTCCTTGAGCTCTAACCCTAATTATAGCTCCACTTATGCCAATATCTCTAGCTCCTCAAGTTCTAGCTCCACCTTTGTCTCCTCTAGTTTTTCATTACACTCTACCTCCACCTTCTCTAGTAGTGCTAGCAACCAAGTCACAATAGAGCCAACCTTGGACTACATGATGCCATGAAGCCTAAGAGTAGCTTGTTTAACCATAAGCATTATAGCCTCTAAGATTTGATGCAGTTGATAGCTTAAGATAGATCCCAAAATCAGGCACCTAGAAGGAACCCATTTAGGTTTTACCACTCACTCTATCTCCTCCTATTTTTATTCTACCGCTTTCTCTCACCTCAAACCAAATCCTTGTTTTAGTGCCCACTAGTTTAGATTCACCACCTCTATTTCCCATTTATTCCCCTCCATCTTTTACCCAAGTAGCCTTAGCCTCAATCTTTTTTAGTATCCTCACTTCCTCATTCCATTATGCTCTTCCCATCTCATAGCTTGGATTTCTCCCAGTGCCTCCCTTAGGAATGCCCTCAATATTGGGTGTGATTATAGCCTTTAAAATTTTACCACTTCTAACATGGACCCTTTTGGTCCCCACTTATATCATCCTAGTACTCCCATCCATGTATCCAAGTCTTTCAACATCATTCCCTACAACCCCTACCATCCTAGTTAGGACATCCACCATAACATGCAAAGACAACATAAGACAGAAGTCAAATAATAAATAAAAGGTGACCCATACTCCATTTCATCCTAAAGGCCTTCAATTACAGCTCTACCTCTTCTAAAGGTCTCAATGATCCCTCTAGCCCCAGTAATATTAGCCTAACAATTGAATCCTTACCCCCTCTCTTACCCAAGGATCCATCATCCTCACCTTTAACCATCTTATCTCATCTTTTTTGTTTCATGACCCATTCTTAGGGGCAATCCTACTTTAGGTGAACCTCAATTAGGAACAATGGTGAGATCTAATGTTCCTATGGGCCTCCCATTTTATTCTCCCTCCTTTTTCTCCCATTCCCCCTCTACCACCACTCTTTTCCTCTTTTATTCCTTCCACTTCCTCCATCTCCCCTCCACCTCATCCTCTACATTTCACCACCATTTCATCCACACATCATACATGCCCCATAACTTTAACAATGGTCCTAAAGTTACATGTTTCATAAATGGATGTCCAAGGTGACCTAAACATATAATGGAGTTTTGATAAAGCCTATAAGAGCATGAATAGGATGTTTACTTAGATATTTATCAAAGAAAAAACTTAATGATATGATAGACCCATGAATATCTTTTTAACCTCACCAAAATCAAGACTGCTACTATAAAAGACAAGATGGCTTAGGACCCACTATCTATCCTTTGAATTACCTAGGATATGTTTGAGAATCTCTTTAAGGACATGTAGAGATAAGTCTAGACTCTCAAATCCCAAGTGAATAATATGTTCCTATTCAAACTAATTAGTTAGGTGAAGGATGCCCTCATACTAATTTTCTCAATCTTGGGTAAAGTAGTGGGGACTCAGGCTAAGACCAACATAGTTATATAGTGGATATAAGCCTACATGGGGAGGGTCACAAAACCTAATGTGAAGTGATAGAATTTATAGGTAGTGATCAAAAAGGGGATATTCATAGAGCTCAAACTAATTACAACATTAGATATGGGGTTGTACAAAACTTATGTTAGAAACATGAGAGCAAAAATGGAAGAGGGGTTATCCTTGGCCTACACTAGAACATAACCCTTAGAAGAGGGTGCGAATAATATATTGACATACCTTAAGGGGTCAATATCTCTATGTTAATTCAATCAAATGGAACTTTACTTGACCAAGGGTAATTTAGAGTCCACCTAGGCTAATTAGACCAGGTTATGAAGGAAAATGTGGCTAGTTCAAACCAAGGAGGATACCAAGTAGTGTTAGACTTGTCAAATTATTCCAATATAAACATCAACCAAGTATCTATAGTATAAGCCTCAATGTAAGTAGATTTATAGATCTCATAGAAACTAGTAGTTGAGGATGAGGTGATAATTATGGAGCCTATAATAAATTGGGCTAAGTTTAACAATGAGCTCAATCTCATGTTAGTCATGTTAGAAGCTAGGAGTGCCTAGTCAAATTAGTTATGATTTGACCCCTCTTATCTACCTCTATGTGTTAACTAGTGGTTCACTATAGATATATTGTAGGTTTGTAGGAATTTGTTTTGGTTAAAATTTTGAAATATGGTTGTAACTATAATGAGTGGCCATCATGGCCTAGGATGGGATCCTCATGATTTTTGAGAGGTGAGACCCCTTATCTATTTATAGAAGAGTTGTATTTTGTTTTAGGGGTTGGACAAAAATTGATCAAAAGTGTTGTTGGATTATTGCTAAGATTTCACCTACATTTCCTTCTTCACTTTAGACTATAATAGTAGCCTAGATCAATTATTTTAGTAAAATTTCACTCTTTTAATGAATATAATCTTTATTTTCTACAAAAAGGTATCTTCTATGTTAAATTTTATTTCATATTCATGTTTAAATGATCAATAGTGCTAGGTTAATTGGATTAACACTTTGTCATTTTACATGTGTCATGATTATTATGTGCTTAGTTATTATAATATCTTTATGATTTCTTTCATTTTTATTTTGGTAGTGCTAATAATTTGTGTACCCAATTGCAAATTCTCATATGGCATTTATGTGTTTTTTACATTAAACCCCTAGTACTCATCACTAGTAAGAATTCACATTGAAGACATACTCCTAGTTCCCTTAGAGTCTCCCTACTATATGTTATTAGAGGTATAACTTTATTTAATCTTGGTCTATAATGGTATAATAGTAGTAGAGTCACTTGGTTCAAAGACAAATGTATTGATCTCATTTTAGACCTAGAGTCTTTCCTTATCTACCTTACCATTCCCTATCTTTTGTGTTTTTTTAGTGGATATGAAGTCCCCCTTTTCCCCTTGTGTTTATAAATAACAAGCCAAACACTAAAGTATTCTTAAATATCATTAACCTATGCGAAGTATGGAATATTAAAATTTTGAAGGTAATAGTTCATCTCTTGGAGACTATTCACATAGATTTTATTTGTGAAATATAATACCTACATCCATACCCTAGGATGATCCTAAATCAGTCCTAAAATTGAGAATGAAAGTCCTTAGTTGTCCCCACCTTCCCCTTTTCAAGGAATGCACCAATTTCATGGGCATATCATGGTAAGGAATAGATTAGAGTAAATAACAGCTAGCACTAGAAGGAGGGTCTTAAGATAATTCATGTTTTTTTAATTTTAGTTCTTTTTATGAATATGTTGATTCTAGTTTATTAGTAAAAATGTTTAAACTATTATTTGATTTTATAACATCTTAGAGACTAATTCACCTATTACTAGGGCTAGGTCTTATCAAAGAAGATTGGTAATTTCCCTTGCTTTTCCATAGAAAACCCAAGTCCAATCAACCCATACCTACCATGATTCTTATTAATTCATCTTTGTAACCTATCCCAAATTCATAACCCAAGATGTCCTAGTTAACTAGCTCAATTATTAACATCCTGAGAGTCATCCATGATCTACTTAGGAACCCTAAGAGCTATCTTACTCACTTCATCCCTAGTTTATTATGAATTATAGAGAAACACATAAAATCCTATAATACTACCTTGAGAGTCTTGAATTTATAACATGAGGATGTGGCATGTAGGTTGTTCCCTTTCACTCTAATAGACTAGGCCTATGATTGGTTCCTAAACCTTCTTGAAGACTCTATACCAAGTTAAGACCACTTTAGTTTTGCTTTCCTCTCCTAATATAGCCAAGTAACATAACCCAAAGTCCTATACCAATAATTTTATTGTATTAAGAGAGATCCTAATAAGCCCATTATAAATTTCAATGATAGGTTCTAAAAGATATATAGATAGGTAATCACACTTTACCAATGCAACCCTTAACTAGCACTTGAAATTTAAAAGAATTCTTTGGACCCATAGATGACCATGTTCCTAAGAAGATACATAAATATAATAGACCTATCCTTATCATATATAGGGGCCATCAAAGTGGATAGGCAATTAAACCCCTAAGGCTACACCATGACCCCTACTCCCAACATGTTACCATAGATGCCTACATATAATTTATTACCTAAAATTAACCAAAATGCACCTATACCTCAAACACTCCTTTAAATGCATCAATTCTTATTGGTTCATCACACTTCGAACTAACAAATAGGTTTCCTAAACCCAAGGGGTCTAGATCTGACTCCCAAAACTCAACATTAAGTGATGTTAGCTATGAATAACAACACCCAAACCATGATTTTAGAGTCCACTAAAACTAATCTATATTTCATTTAGTGAATGGTAAAAAATCATAATAATGACTTCATATGGCTACAAATATAAATGATTAGCTCTAACACAAAAATATCAAAATATAATTTCATGAATTAAAGACCAAACAAGATCTATAACCACCCTCATAACCCCCTATAACCTTCATCCAATAGGATCCCTAAGATTGATATCTTTAAGATAGCCTTACCCAATTGGTGTTGAGTTCATAACATAATAACACATGTAGATCTACACTACACATAGTTTGGTTATGCTTTTGAGATATTCCAAAAGGAAATGAAAGAATACAAGGTAGTCTCCAATCATCCAAAATCATCTAACTCAGGTAAATCCCCTAGTACTACTATGGTATTGGAAACCTTGGATTTACCTATCTAAGAAGAAAATGAGCTGAAAGAATATATTAGTGAGGTGTATTTCTTTCAATATATCCAAAGGAGAAACTACACCTTTATAAGTAGGGAAAAATAATACCCAATTACTACCTCACCCCCCCAAAATAATGGTGCAACCCCATTAGACCAAAATGCTAGGAATGATCTTGGTCTAAAATGCTAGGAATGTTCCTCCACCTCCAAGAATTCAAGATCCTAAGACACCTATGGAAACCCCACTAGTATAATGTAAATGGGGTTATAACATAGTTTATGATATGAATAAAATCAAGGATAACATTACCCTTCATGAGCTTACTCAAATCATAAAGTATCAGGACCTTTTATTAAAGTCTTTAACTCAAAAGCTGATTCAATAGGATCAACCAGAACTAAGAGTAACACATAAAAATATGATTATTCACAATAATAATATGGATTTTTACCCATTAATTTTGACCATATATTTTTTATAAATAATTTGCATAACTACTTAGTAGACTCTAGAGCCTCAGCCAATATGATGCCAGTAGGTGTATACGAGAAACATGGTCTAGCCTCCATAAAATTATATAAGTTAGTGGTATAGTTGGATAATCTAAAGGTGAAAGTGATAGGAGTGTTTTGAAATTTCCACATCTAAATGGAATATAAATATTAGATTCAATACTTTATAGACTTTTAAGTGGTTGACATCCTAAAAGCCTATGGTATGCTCCTCAGTAGATATTGATCCAAATCCTTAAATGGGTATATAGCCATAGATTTATCCTATATATGTTTATCATGGAGGGTAGTATCCAAATAAATATAAGTGTATAGGGAACCAAACATGAAATACATGATCACCAAATATAACATTATTAATGAGAAGATAACCTAGTTTCTTTGAACCTGGGCAACTACATGCTAGGCACCAAGCCTCCAAAAAACCAAACCAAACATGTCCTAGGTCTGCTTGGCTTGTGGTCTCTTTATGAGGATGGAGATGAATCCAAAAAAAGTAATGGGGATAGTGTTTTTATTAAATATCCATTAGGTAAGAAACATTTATCATCCTATAGGCTATAGTTCCCTTGCATGAATAACTTGGTAGAGTACAAAGCTCTAATTTTGGTATTATAATTTGCATTTAGACATGAGGAAAATGAATTAAGAGTATTCACTGACTCTAAATTGATAGTCAACTAGATCAAAACTAATATTAAATACAAACTATCATACCTCAAAAATTATAAACACAGATATTGGGACATGATTTAAATGTTTAATGCATTCAGTATCATCTATATTCCCCAAGAGGAAAACTAGGTAACTAACTTGCTAGCATTAGTTGCAATTAAATTAACCCTTATAAATGACATTTAGCTATAATATTTCTCTATACAACTTATCCCCTATCCTTCTATCTTGGATAATGTGAATAAATTCCATGTCCTTGGAGATGACCAATAAATCATCTAGTTTATTAGCAATAAGGGGATATTTGAGGCCCAAATCATAGATGAAAAAGATAGAGACAACCTTAGGATTGAGTTGAATAAGGATGAGATCTTGAAAATTCATGGGAAATGGATCCCTAAGGGGTTGATTTCACTATAAATAATATTTGATGCATTATACCCAACCCTCCAAGGTGAAAGGCCTAAGTTCAAAAACTAGAAGTGTCAACTTGTTAATATCAACCCTACAAAGAATTGCTAGATAGTTAATGTGGGTTTAGATTGGATGGAATAAGAGCTAAATTAGTTATGGATATTATTTATAAGGTATAAGTACATTATTTCTTGGGACTATAGAGACATTAAGGTCTTCTAACTAAGATTAATTATTCACATCATCTCCTTAAAACTTGACAAAAAAATATTCAAATAGAGAAAGAGGTTAGTTAACCCAATATTAGAGCCCTTGATTCATAATGAGGTTCATAAATTACTATTTTTACGGACAATTTTATTGGTCTACCACTCCACCTAGGTGGCTAATCTAGTCTCGATGTGGAAGATGAATAGTGAAATCCACCTTTGCACAGAATTTTGGAATTTGAGCTGGGCCTTGGAAAAAGATAACTACCCATTAACCCCACTAGATACGGTGATCCAAATGGTGAGTGGGTAGTAGATGTTTACCTTTTTATATGGATTATTATGATATAACCAAGTCCTATTCAACCTAAGAGACATAATGAAGACTACTTTTACTACCAAGTAGGGCACATTCACTTATAAACATATGCGTTTTGATCTAATCAATGTCAATTTAACCTTTCAAATAGAAATGGACTTCACCTTTGAGGTCCTGATAGGTAAGTGAATAATAATATATATGGATGACTTAAGTATGTTCTCTAAATATAGTTTAGATCATGTGAACCACTTGAAAATATTATTTGAAAGATACAAAAGGTATGACATCTCTTTAAACCCAAATAATAACATGTTTAATGTCATTAAAGGTAAGATTCTCTATCACATTATCACAAAGGAAAGTATTGATATGGACCCCAAAAGATTAGATATAATATATAAACTATCTTTAACTAATAGAAAGAAAGAAAAAACATATTTCTTTATGAAAATAAACTTTGTGCATAGGTTTATTTTTATATTTGATGAAATAGTGAAACCCTTGAATGCAATGTTGAAACATGATGCTAAAGTAGAGTGTCAAGAAGAATAAAATAAAGCTTTATAGGATATCCAAGATGATAACATGCAAGCCCTATTCTTTATCAGGTTAGACTATAAGTAGGACTTTTATGTTTACCATTTTGCCTCAGAGCAAACCATTGCCTCTTGCCTCACCTAGAGGTTATAAGGAGAGTAACACCTTGTGGATTTTATGAGCACTAATATTAAAGACACTAAAATCTAGTGTTATAACCTAGATAGGCATGCTTATACCCTATTCAAGGAAGTGAAGAAACTTAGGCATTAAATCCTTTATAATAAAGTGCATGCCATTATCATAGACCTAGATATAAATCAAATGATGGGACAAAATGAGATAGGTGAGAGGAGAGGCCAATGGATGATGAAATTTTAAGAGTAAGACTTGGAATCAAGATGGCTAAAATAGTTAAGGGGAAAATCCTCACTTATTTAATCATATAAACAAACCCAATAATCATGATACATCATGTGGACCAATAAAGGATGCAACATTCAGACTAGTACACCCTAGTCATGCACTTTCTACTTTATGAAAATACACGGCAGTGACTCAACCATATGCTTAAAAGAGCCCTTTGGTTGAAATCCAAGTATTATATGCTAAATAAAAGATATCTCTTTATAGGAAACCATTAAGGAATCTACTTGCAATATGTATCATGAGAAGAGGCCAAGGATATAATGGCAAGTTTCCATGAAAATATGGAAGCCCACTATCCCATGGTAAATGTCATGGTTCACAAGATTCTCTAGGTAGGTTACTATTATCCCATGTTGTTCATAGATTTTCACACTCATGCTCATTTATATCACGAATTCCAAACATTTTCTAAAATGGAAACATAGGCTACAATGCCACTATAATTTGTTGTAGAGTTTGTGCCACTCACATAATGGGGACTATGTTTTATGGGGATGATTTACCCTAATTAATCAACTGGTCATAAATTCCTCCTCATGAGCATGGACTACTTGATGTAGGAGCATCTACATACATCTTCAGGCAAGACATGGTTACGTTGGGATGCAAGTCATGATTGAATTCAAATTCAAATTATTGTATTTTCCCTCCAAAATGTTGTTAATGAGGAGTAATTGTAAAAGTAAAGGTAAAAAGTCAATGTAAAAAGTAAAAGAGTGAAATTGGTTAAAGGAGAATCTCCTACATTGGGGCTGTTGAGAAAATAAAGGATGAGTGGTTGAAAATCTTTCAACCTTGGTATATTGTTGATGAGTAAAAAAACTGTGTTTGTTTTGTCTTGAGCCCAAGTTGGGCGTAGAGGTTAGGGAGGAGACTCTTTAAAAAAAAAGAGAGTAAGATATGCATTGATTGGATAAGAGGAAGGTAGAGAAGAGGAAGGATAGAAGGAGAATCTCTCATTCAAGGAGAGAGGAAGAATGATCAGCAAGCATGTAAGAATGCAGGAATACAAGAAAGAGAAAATTGAGGATTGGATGTGAGAACAAAAGAAGGTGTGAGGATGTCTAATAAGGCCATTGATCATGGTCATGGATGTATTGATCCTTTTATGTGTAATTTCTCTTATTTGATCAAGAATAATGATGTTGATTTTCATGTGAATAAATGCAAACAATGATGTCATCTGTAGAACTCTGGTTTCAGCTGTAAGCAGGCCTATGTGTATGTAATTTCCCTTAAGAGCTTAAAGAACAAATGATCATTTATTGGAGTTAGATATGCATGAGAACCTTTGGATATACGTTGAGAACCATGTTTCAATTGTATTAGGTGATGAAGAGGACTAAAATGTTGCAGAAGTTCAATGAACAGGGTGCAGGCCTGTGTGTAAAGAAAACTAGGCATGGTTGGAAGAATTGATATATCTCAAGATTTACCTAATGAAAAGTTATGAAATTTTGTGTGTATATGCGCCTTGGAGTTAAAAATCCAATTCAAGTGGTTTTCAGATCGAATGGAGCAAATGTGGAAAAAGATATGGTCAAAATACAGACCTATAGTTCTGGAACAATTCAGAAAAACGTGTTCTCAGGTACTAAAGAGCACATAACTTAAAAATAATGCTCAGAATGACTTGTAATTTAATATGAAGTTGGATAATAAGGTTATTTACGTGGACTCTAATGTTTCAGGTCTTAAAATTTTGTCCATGAAAAGATATAGAGGACTGTATTTTCTGAAAGAGACTGTAAGGGAAAACCTGTTTACTCATTTTGAGAAGGAGAAATGATTGCATACATAGAAGATGTTATCAAATGGTTTTAATAGGTCATATATATGTTTATAAAACCTATAATTATGATTTGAACACCTTTCAAGAAGCAAATGTAAGAACTATAGTGAAACAGGGTAGTATGAAGATCTATTAGGCCCAATCAAGAATAGGGAAAGTTGCAATTTGGAGAAGATGTTGTCACCTGAGGTGTAAACAAGGTGAGGGTTACACCACTACTGCACTAGATGGTCTAAGTCAATTGAAACCAGAAGTAACACCATTTTTGAATTCATCAAGATCTTAAAGAATTATATAGCCACCCATTTTTGTGTCCCCATTTCTTTAGTATGTGATAATGGCCCTACCTTTCAAATTTAAAAATTTACATAGTGGGCCTATGATAATGAAATCACTCTAAATATATCCTCCAATAACTACCAATAATGTAATGGATTGGTAGAATTAACCAACAAAAAATTAATTATAGCCATCAAGAAATCATCAAAAGAGAAGCCCTAAGAATGACACTCATTACTAAAATTTGCCTTATGGGTAGACCACACTAGGTATAAACAAGCCCTCAAAATATCTCTTTTCATTCTCATCTATAGATTGGAGCCAATCATGTTGATCACTCTCAAAATTCCTACTTAAAAGTTAATGCATTATTTCATAGAACTAAGTGACAAAGTGAATTTTAGACTCCTAAACCTAACTTAGTTATAAGAAGCCCAAGATGAAGATTTTCTAAGCTTTAGAAAGCATAAATACATAGTCAAGAGGTGGTTTGAAAAGAGGTCAAAGGTGAATACCTTCAGAATCTTGGACCTAGTCCTAATGTGAGATAAGGCCCATGAGAAGAGGAGACCTTCAAAAAATTGATCCCATCTAAATTATCCCATATCTTATAGCTAAAATAATAGACCAAAATTATTGTTGTCTCAAGGATATCAAGGGGAAATAAATGGGTAGTTATTGAAGCACTATTTTTTGGTTTTCCCCTCCATAGTGGTTTTTAAGTAATGCAAGCAGGAGGAAGTAATGTATATATTAAATATATTTGCTTTAGTTATGTGTTTGATTTCATCATATGTTTGTTTTTATTATGTGATTTTTTTTTCTATTGCATTTTTTTCCTCTAGCCCTTTGTTTGTTCTACATTGTTCCTCTAACACTCAAACCTTGTATACTTAATATGGTGGTCAAATCCTGGGATTATTTTTGAGAAATAGAAAAGCCCAAGTTAAAACCTTTAATCTAAGTGATTCCATGATATTAATGGAAACTTTTGACATCCCAATCTAAGAGGCCAATGATTCTAAGAAAAATAGGTGGATTTTAGAACTACTTACACCCCAAGATGGATACCAAGCTTCATTTAAAATAATAGCTCCAAAAGATATTGGATTTTTCAATTTGATCAAGGACTAGTTGGCTATTCAAAACTTCACCCTTATCTATTCACCCTTGGCTTATTTCTAAACTCTTAATGGATAAGGATAAAAAGTAATGATCTCTTCTTGGGAAACTTGGAAAATAATAAAGAAAGCATATGGAGTTTAAATTATAATCTACCTTGAAAGGGATATATAGGCAATCTTTACCATAGGGTTTCTAGCCTAGTTGGTAGTGGAACAAGGCCATGAACAAGATCATATGCATCTTTGTCAAGGATATGGATTTATTTTTGGTAGTATAGCAATGCCATAGTCACCCCCTCAAGCCATCAATACAATAATTCCCCATAGGAAGTCTAATAACTAGTCCAGCCTTGATTACTCAAAGGTAATCCAAAAAAGAATAAAAACTTAAATTCACTTCTCAAACATGTTAGTGGCCATTTATAGGTGGATTATTAGTATGTTGCTTTCTATAGCGATACTTTAGTGCCTCATATTTTTTATAGACAATAAATATCCCCATACTCTTTTTATTGAGAAAGTAAAAAAGAAGAGATTAATCAGGTTCAAAGTATTTGTCATCACTTTCCCCATGTAAGTCACCATTTTTTGTGGACAACACACCCCCTTTTCTTTGAAATGGGGGACCCATCTAAAAATTGCATGAACCAAAGATTTAAATTTCTTTATTTTATTCTTGTCAGTGATTCTTAATCAAATCTTCACAATATACACTACATTAATTTCTTCAAGTATTAATAGACTTCTTTTAATTTATCTAAAACAACTAAGTTGTGTTTGTTATCTTTTAGTATATCGTGGCACTAACATTTCAGGTTGATTTTTACTTTTGTTTCTTAGAGTCTAGTTCCCTTCCCAGAGCAAAAAAATCATTATCCTCTATGGAAAATATATATTTTTATATCTGATAGGTAAGATTTAATGTATCATATTAATTTAATCTATTTTACTTAGTCATTTTATTCATCTCGTAGAGACCAACTGAATGGGAAGTTCCCAAGTTGCCACATCATTAGGAGTCAAAATGACTAGTCCCAAGATTTTTTAGAGATGTGAGAGTTGAGAAGAGTCTATTCGAATCAAAAGTTTCCATGTCATTAGGTGTCAAAAAGGCTAGTCCCTTAGACCTGTTAAGGATGACAGAGCTTTGGAGAGCCTGACTGAATGAGAAGCCACCATATCATCAGGAATCAGAAGGGCTAGTCCCCTAGACATGTCAAAGATGTTAGATCTTGGGAGAACCCAAATGAATGGGAATTTTCATGTCATCAAGAGTCAAAATGGCCAATTCCCCAAACCTATCAAAGATATTAGAACTCAAGAGAGCCCAACCTAATAGGAAGTTACCATATCATCAAGAGTCAAAAAGGCCAGTCCTATGGACCTATCAAAAATTTTAGAGCTCAGGAGATCTTGACCAAATGGAAAGTTTCCATGTCATCAAGAGTTAGAAAGGCTAGTCCCTTAGACCTATTAGAGATGTCAAAGCTTGGGAGAGCCTAATGAAATGGGAAGTTATCACATCATTTAGTGTAAATATGAACTAGTTACCACTTGTGACCTAAGAAGCTTAAAATGGAGTACATATGAGACTATAAGGCCAATTAATGTGTGTTATGTGTCCTAGGTGACACATCACCTAGTTGATTGGAATGAAATGGAGTATTGAACCATACTTAGGTGTTTACCATTAATGCGAGGACCAATAAATGAATAACACATGTCATAAACTAGGAGTTAGCTAAGGGGCCTCTAAAAAATGTGAATGTATGCCTACCATGAGCTAGGTATTAATATAATGGGATCTAGATATAATTGGATAGTTTTGAAAACATCCCATTTCCATTGCAATATGTAGATGGTAGCATATGATCATGGGCTTTGAATTTAATTCTAGATTTATAAATAAAGGAAGAAAATCCAACCACCAACTCAAATTTAAATTCATAGTACATAATCTACCAAACTCCATTAATGTAAGGGGATGCATTCATGCACTTATAAAGACTAAGGAAGCCCCATTAATGGTTACCATTTTTTCCTTAGAATAAATCTTAGACTACTCACCTTTAAAGTTACATAAAAACCCTGTATCATGTGTCTCTAAGATCTAAAACTTCTTAATTCCCCCTCTATCCTACTATAATGGCAACTACATCCTCAAACCCAAAGGCTAAGCCTAAGTATTAGGACACCAATTTACCTATTAGTTTAAATAATTATTGTAATTATAATGACATATTTAAATTAATTGAGTAGGTCCCCAAGGATTATGTTAATGTAAATGACCATTTAGTTAAGTAAGAAGGCACCCTTTAGTTCTATAAAAGGTGTACACTCCATAAATTCATAACCAAATTAGAGTCATTTACCTACATCGACCTACTGGGAAAAATCTTAGACAAGGCTATCTACATATAGGATACTATCAATGATTAGGTTTTCTCACCCACCTCTTAGCACTATATTTTTGATATATTAGGAAATGCCTTCAAGGTGTACTATTCCTGATTAAACTTCTCTTTCTCATATGATGTAGTGATAATTTCAACCTAGATAGACCTTTTGAATCTATGATGTCCTCTACAAGTGGGTTGAGAAAATTGAATATAAGTGGGTCAAAAAGGATAAAATAAGCCTACATAGTTTACACCTTCCAAGAGGAAGTCTAAGTAGGTATGATCTTATTGAACTAGATATTTGGAGACCTAGACTGCCACCATGTCAACAAGTTATGGGTTCCCTTTCTTCACATGATCCTAAGTCACTCAGACATCATAGACATAGGAGGCTTGATCAACTTCAATTTATTCCATTCCATTGTATATTCCTCAATTAGAGGAAACTTTTATATGGTAAGTTGCCTCCTTGACAAAATCTATGGAATGCTCTCATTCAATCCTTCAACCTTTCCTACATGGGTTCCTAGTGGCCCAAATGTCCATGTGTTCTTCTACAAGCTATATTTCCACCATCTCAAATGACATGTCTAATATACCTATGACCAATTATACCCAATGGTGTGCCAATATCTCAATGAAGATCTGATGCCCTAGCTCTCAAAGTTAATGAAAGACTCTATCATAGCCACCAAGGACTATTAGTTGTACAAAGATGACAGAGTGATATGAGTCACAATATTCCTCCATGACTTCCTGTGCTTTTCATATTATGTACCTAACCACTTATAATAATAGGATATGGCCTATCAATTTGTGAAATACATCTTTAGATCTTATGTACAAGGTTAAAAAAAGGCATGCCCATAACTCCTGATCACCATATGAAGCCATGTGTATAGGAACTTCCCATCGATATAAAATATTATGGTTGGGTGAGACTCTTTCACCCTCAAAAAATGAAAAATTCATAAGTGGGATGCTAAAGGGATTATTCAATCCTACTTGGCACAATACTCAACTTGAATTAACATCAACTTTGGCCATTAAAATGAAGATGATGATGAAATGTATTTGAATGACACTAATGACTAAGAGGTGTTATCCTAGATAATATATAATAATAATAAGAAAGGGAATAAGGCTTAGGTAGGCCCTTCTATAACACCTACATCTCTTTCTTAGTCCATGGAGGATCATACTCCAACAACTCAGACCATCTCTTAGAGAATCTTATAATGCATCCCACTACCTTCTCCTCCTCAAGATCTATCCTTAGTTCTATCTTCACTTATACTAACATCTATATCTCTTCAAGATCCATCTCCACCTCTATTTTTACCTTACACTCCACCTCTACCACTTCCAATAATGTTAGTAACTAGGTTATAATAGAGCTGAGCCTAAACTACATGATATTATGTAGCCCAAGTGCAGCCAACTAAACCAATAGTGTTATATCCTCTGATATTCGATGTGATTGACATATTGAGAGTGAGCCTAGAATGAAACACCTAGTAGGCACCCATTTAGGTTCTCCCACTCACTCCTCCATATATTCCCATTTCCCTTCCACCCCTTATTTCTACCTCATTCTAACTCCTTATTTTTTTGCCTACTAGTTAATCTCTACCCATATGTTTCCCATTGCTTACCATCCATATTTCACCTAAGTACCCTTGGCTCAATCCTTTCAAGTATCCTCACTTCCTCATTCAATTCTACTCCTCCCATCTCATATCTTAAAGTCTTCTTAGTATCTCCCATATGCATGCCCTCAATATTAGGTGTCACTAAAACCTTTGGAACCTTACCATGCCTAATAAAGACCCTTTTGGTTCCCTCCTCAATCAACTTAGTACTCTTATCTATATCTCTAGGTCCTCTATCATCAACCCCTATAACCCCTAGAATCCTAGTCAGACTATCCACCGTAACACCTAGATCCAGCTTAGAAAAGAGGCTAAAGAAGAAATAAAAGGTGACCCACACTTTGGAATCAACTTGAAAGCTTTAAATTATAACACCACCTCCTATATAGGTTTTGGTGACCCCTTCATCCCTTGTATCAGTACCTAATTATTAACTCCCAATGCCCTCTCTCCTACTCAAGGCTCCATCAACCTCACCTTTAACCAACCCATATCATCCCTATTATTCTATGACCCATTCCTTAGGGTAATTTTATCTTAGTAAAACCACACTCAAGAATAATGATTAGATCAAATTTTCCCATGTGCCTTCACTTTCATTCTTCCTCCTTTCAATCCCATACCCCCTCCACCTACACTTCTTTCCTCTTTCACTCCTTCCAATTCCTCCATATCCCCTTCACCTCATCCTCTACCCTTAACCACATTTTTAACCACACATCATACATCCCTCATAACTTGAAGAATGGTACCAAGGTCACATGCACCATAAGTGCATGTCTAAGGTAATGTAAACATATAATGGAGTTTTCACATATCCTCTAGGAGCATGAAGAGGATGCTTACTCAAAGATTCATCTAATAATGGAACTTGGTGATATGGAAAACCCATCAAGATTTATTTTCCCTCACCAAGTTGAGGAATAGTACTAGAGAAGAGAATATGGTTGAGGACCCACTATTCATCCTTCACACTACCCATGACATGTCCAAAAATATCCGTGAAGACATGCAAATCCAAGTTTGGTCTTTCAAATCCCAAGTGAAGAGTATGTTCCTAGTCAAACTAATCTAGAAAATCAAATATACCCTGTTATTTCTTTTCTTAATCCCATAGAAATTAATGTGGAATCAAGCTAAAACCAATGAATTTATATAATAGATGTATGTCCACTTGGGGAAGATCACATAATTTAATGGGAAGTGTTAGAAGATATAGGTAGTAGTAAAAAGGGGATGTTATTAGAGTTTAAACCGATGCCAACCTTAGATTTAAGGTTGTACCAAATTAATGCTAATAACATGAGAGTGGTAAAAGAGGAGTGGTTAGCCTTCCACATTGAAATAGAACCCTTAGAAGAGGGTGAGAATAATATATTTACATAATTCAAGGAGGTCAATATCTCTATACTATTCCTCTTGGATGGCACTTTACTTGACCAAGGGGAATTTAGAGTCCACCAGGGTAAATTTGACTAGGTTATGAGGGAAAAAGTGGACAAGATGAACTAAGAAGGATCCTAGGTAGTGATGGACCTATATATTAGTCCACTATGAGAATTAACCAAGTATTCAGAGTCCAAGCCTCAATAGAAGCATATTTATAGATATCTTGGAGATTGGAAGCTCAGATTGAGGTGATCTTTAGGGAGCCTCCAATGAACTTGGCCAAGTATGAGAAGGAGTTCAACCTTGTGGTAGCTATGTTGAAAGTTGGGAGTGCTTAGTTGAATCATTTATAAGTTGACTCCTATTAGTCACCTTCACATGTTAACTAGTGGTCCCCTATAGATCTATTATAGGTTTGTAAGGATTTATTTTGGTTCAAATTTTGAAATATAGTTATAACTATAATGAGTGTCCATAATGGCCTAGATAGGATCCTCATGATTTTTTATAGGTGAGCCCCAATCCTTATCTATTTATACAAGATTTGTATTGCCTTTTAGGAATCCACTAAAAATTTCTCAAAAGTGTTGTTAGATTATTGCCAAGATTTCACATGTATTTCCTTCTTCACTCTACAATATAATAGTGGCCTAGGTCAATTATTATATGAGCATTTTACTCTTTTAATGAATACAATCTCTATTTTTTGCAAAAGGGTCTCTTTTATGTTAAATTTTATTTCATCTTCATGTTCAAATGATCAATAGTGCTAGGTTAATTGGATTAACATTTTCTTTTTATGTATGCCATTATTATGATGTGTGTAGTTATTATAATCTCTATGTGAGTTATTTCATTTGTATTTTGGTAGTGGTAATAATTTTTGTGCCCAACTATAAATTATCATATGGTGTTTATGTGTTTTTGACAATAAACCACCAATACTCATCGTTTTTAGGAATTCACATTGAAGACATACTCCCAATTCCCTCAAAATACCTCCATTATATGTTCTTCGAGTTAAAACTTGAGTTAAACTCAGTATATAGTGTTGTAACTATGGCAGAGTCACTTGGATTAATGATGATCACATTGATCTCATTTTAGACCTAGAGGATTCCCTTCTGTACCTTATCCTTCCCTCTCTGTTGTGTTTTTTAATGGATCTAAAGTCCCCCTTCTCCCCTTGTGTTCAAAAATAAAAATCCTAATAGTAAATTATTTATAGCTATCCTTAACATGTGTGAATTACATCATTTTGAAATTTTTGTGGTAATAGTGCATCTCTTAGAGACTATTCATGTAAACTCCATTTATGAAGTCCAATACCTACAAACATCCCCTATGCTAATCCTAGATTGGTCCTAAAATTGAGGACAAAATTATGTAGTTATTCCCACCTTCCCCTTTTCAAGGAATGACCCAATCTTTTGGGTATCTCATGGTAATGAGACAAATTAGAGTGAAAAAAATGTTTCATAGTCTAGTGATAATAATATAACCTATGGCCATCCATACCATGACAGTAAGTCTCAACCCCGCTCCCAATATATATAGATATGGATAATTATAATGATATGTATGTGTGTGTGTGCGTGTACATGTGCACATGTGTGCATGTGTGTGTGCGTGTGTGCATGTACGTGTGTGTGTGTGTGTGTGTGTGTGTGTGTGTGTGCGGTGTGTGTGTGTGTGTGTGTGTGTGTGTGTGTGTGTGTGTGTGTGTGTGTGTGTGTGTGCGCGCATGCGTGCACTTGTGTGTGTGTGTGTGTGCGTGTGTGTGTGTGTGTGTGTGTGCGTGCGTGTGTGTGTGTGTGTGTGTGTGTGTGTGTGTGTGTGTGTGTGTGTGTGTGTGTGTGTGTGTGTGTGTGTGTGTGTATGATAGGGAGATAGGTGTAATCAGAGGACCTTGTTGATAATTTAGCCTACCAAGCCAAATTTCAACCCCTAAAATCCAAAAATTTATTTTAAAACCCTTCAAGCTTGCATGGTTTTCCTAAATCTTGTTAGGACCCTCTTATGGTCTCTTAAGACTTATATGATTTTTCAAACTCTCATTACATTTACCATGGGTTGCTTGAATAAATCATCATATGATAGCTTATTTTGGGTCTTTAGATGATGTCCTAAGTTTTCATGGTCCTTGAGTGAGTGGAAGGATGTCAATTACCTTATGAATCCTAGAGAGTGATTTATACAATGTTTGATAAAGCTAAGGTTTCTTATCCAAAATTAAGGTATTTGAAGGGATTAAGGTTTATGCTCCCCATAGTAATTGTGCCTATTTTAGCCATTTCTTATGATAAATACCTTACTAGGAAGATGGTGAGTGTTGTCCAAGCCTTGGTTAAGTATTAACATAGTGGTCTATGATGTATCTAGGATTGTTTGCAATGGTCTACTTGGTTAAGGTTGTTTTGAGATCTAGTTATCCATCCAAGCCATTATGTACCCTTTAAACATGTCATATGAAGATACCTTATAGTTTTAAATCCATTTAGATAAGGTGTCATGTTGAAATTAAGGGTCTTAAAAGGGTATCATTTCAATCATATTGTCATGGCAAGGTGTTTTATGTGAAAAAGGTCTCCTTTTAGAAGATAAACACATCTTTCATCCATAAAAAGTGCCCACATGCATGTAAATATGATTTTTTATCTTCCCCTTCCATGTTATCTAACTTTAAAGGATATTTGACCTCTATTTTCCTTCTCTCATCTTGTAGTGATTGTTCAAGATCTGAAACTTAAGAAAATGTAGGAAAGTTATAGGTTACAGGTGATTATAGACTTGTTTGGATTTTTACAATATGGTCATGATCAAAGGAATTAATAAATTTGTATAGGTAACTTAATTTAGACATTAAATGGAATACTCCATGAGCTATGAAGTCAAATAGGTCAAAAATTATTTTCCTTTCTCCATTAAGCTCTTTGGTAGCCTTAAAAATCTAGTCAAGCTTGTGAATGATATGGACAAGAGAGAGAATATAAGGGTATAATATTTTGGGTAGAGGAGGGGACCTTATTTGGATTCCATCTTGTGTTATTTTCTATTATATTTCCTTCACTTCCTTTATGAACAATCACATAGAAGGTGAAGGGCTCACTATGTTTTCTCCATCTAGGTAGGCTTCTAATTTACTTCATTTTCTCCATTTTTGAGCATGATGAAATAGGAATGGAAACTTAGGTGGTTTATCATGGTTTTTAAAACTTTTCCACACCATCCTTAAAACTCATTTCAAATGTGTGATCCCTAAAAATCAAGAAAACCACCATATTATCATATTTGCAAGTTACAAGTAATGTTTCTTCTCATTACAGAGTTTTTAAGGCATGCAAATGGAAATGAATGATGGATTTAGGTTGTATAATTGTCTTTTTGGCAAAAAAATTCCCACATACAAAGCTTATACCTAGGTGGATGAGCTAAATAGAGTTTTAGATGGAATGAGTGTTCCAAAGATCACATGTAGCTTGCAAATATTTTGAAACACATTATGTAAATTTAAAGTGTAGTTTGTCAAATTTTGAGGAAGTAGGTTCTCATTGGTGACCAATGTAGTCAGGATCATGGAATGGGTTTTTTTAAGTCTTAGAAGCTCATTTGAGCCTTGAAATTTATTTCCCAAGTCTAGAAAAACTAGACCATCATAAAACATCATGCATAAATAGATTGGTTAGCTTAATTATGCATTTTATGATTATTATTAGAAAGCCTCTTAGGCTAGAAGATCGTATGGACATGAAGATCTTAATTCCTAGATCATGATTTTCAAATTTGGTGTCTTGATGATCTTGTTATCTGAAGATATAATCCTTTAAAGTTAAATGTGTAGAGTTAATCATGGATGTAAACATCAAGTTTAAGATTCAAGAAATAGCCATTTGAATTCAAAGTTCCCAAGGATGAATATGGTGTTGACAACTCTCCAAATATTGGGTGCCCATATAAAATATAATGGAGAGTGGTAACATGATGACATTAGTGGATCTTGAAGATATAATAGAGTGAATTTTATCATGCATTGAAGAAAAAATATGAGCATCAAGTTAAAATGTCAGCATAAATATGACAATGACAAGTGTCAATATATCTGGTACTTGAACAAAGATCTAATGGTGTGTGGTGATTGATAAGTCTAGTGGGCCAAAATAGATCAATAGAGCACATGCAATCATACAAATTAGATCAGTTAAAAGTGGTGAGTTAAAAGGTTAATGGATCCAAAGAGAAAATGCATGGTTGATAAGTGTCTCAATTCTGATAGACTGGTAGAATATCTATGGCTCATGTACATTTGTACAAAGAAAGATCAATGGTGCATGTGAGGTCAAGAAGTTAAATAATTGATAATAGGATTCTATAGAATGAATGAGGAGCTAACAATTGGCATAATATAAGGATCCTAGATTGAGATTGATGATATATATCAAAAGTTAAAAGCTAAGGACTTCAAATGGAGAATGAATTCAACTTAAATTGAGCCAAGGCCAATATTTCAAGAGGATGTCATGAAGGTAGACATGTTGGACAAAGTATTTATCTACCCCGAGTAGGTAAAACACATAAATGTAGGATCAAACATGATCTAAGTTACTAGGAGCAGACCTTGAAAATCCATCTACAACCATTAAATCCATGTAAGGCTTTTTGGGAACTTATAGACAGGTTTTATGTCTCATTCAGACTCAAGAGTCCCTATCCTATGGATCTTCATTTGAAATCATGAGTATATAAAAACTAATAGGGTGATTGGTTTTCATCCATAATGGATCTATATTTTGTATTTAGAAGAAATGGTATAATGGTGACTATTATCACCAAATCCTACACCCTAGAAGAATTTGTTCAACCATCTTCCATATTTGGGTAACGTGGGAACATTTTTATGTATGTACATGTTCCTTTATTTATAATGAGCCTCTAGATTTAAAGGCTAGCTTTATGAATGTATCTTTAAATGATCTAATCTATGTCAACTAATTACTTATGGGGAAAAGAGTTAGAGATTGCATGAATTGAACATACTATAAAAGAGGTGATGTACTGAATGTTCAAAGATCCACTCTCAAGATTGAACTAATTATCACACCAATAAACTATGGATGAAACTAATGTAGCATCTACAATGGTTTCCAAGAAATAATGCTTCACCTAGAGGTCAATTTGATGGACTTAGGCTAGAGGACAATGAGAGTAAGGTTTGATTGGAAGCACTTAAAATCAACTATCCACTCTATACCTAAGACATCAACCTTAAGACATGATATATGACCTAAAATAAAAGTTTATTATCACTTATGTTGAACTTGGACCTACAAAGGGAAGATGAAAACCAATTTTTCATATCAAATAAATACAAAACACTAAGTACAAATTAGTAAAAAAATACAAAATTCTTTATTCATTACTCCAAGAGGTGTATAATACAATTTATGGTAGAGTCTAGTTATACCAACCTGAGGGATCCTTAACAATAGCTCAAAGGCTATATTTATAGAAGAAAGGGCCTTTAGAGAGAGATCTTGGTGCTAAAAGAGGAATCAATGAGCTCAACTCCATTTGAACTATATTTATAATTACCTCTACATTTATGCTCATTTAAGCTTCCTAATTGATCCAATTTACTTCAAGTTTTTACATAGTACATTATTCCCTCATTGATGTCCCCTAATGGGTATAATGGTAGGATCATGTTTTTCTAGATGGGTCTTAGCATCGATGTAGTTACAACCATTGGATCAATATATTAAAGCTTTTTCTTGGTACTAACTATTATTCATTGGTTTGTCATAACATGAAAAAGGGGAGAGAAGGGTCCTTTTCATAATGTTAGTCCTAGAGATGAAACTATTGGGGTATATATGTATGCCTCTGTGGTATCCTTTTAAATGATAGATCTTGTTCAAATTGGATCATGCTCAAACTAGTTCCCATGTTCATAGGTCCACTATAGATGGAAAAATAATCTCAGATTATTGGTTTTCCTATAGTCATTATGTTGATGCAAACCTAGAGACTATATAGACCCCTTTTTTAATTATATTAGATCACAAATTTACCCATTATATATTTTTAATAACTAAGAGTTCATCATATGCATAAATATTTATTTTAAAAATGGTGAACATAATCATAGAATGAACCCTGCATGACACAAGCCCTCGAGCCAGAGGTCCATATTAAGCTTTAATGGTGGTCCCTTTATGTCTTTTAACCTAAATCCATCAATGTGTCCATCTAATTAAATTCATTCAAGATCTAATGAAGATGGGATGACCCCTATAAGACTTTGTTTTACTTGGTAAAAAAATTATTCCTTTGGTTTGACTTTTCCCATTGAAAATTTCTCAAGACAATCAAAATGCTCCAACCTATCTTTATTCCCATTGATCCCTACTATCAAATCTTGACTTTTTGACCTCATACACATAATTAGTCTCTTTAGTATGAACTAATGTGGTCCATTTATTTCCTACCATGAATATATTTTGATATGTTGACTTTTATTCACACCATTGGATAAATATGTATGAGTGAATGTTAGTCATTGATCTCATTAGGCCCACTTTCCTATTAGTTAAGCTCATACCATTAGATCATCAGTACAATTAAATGTTGATCATTGATCTAAATTAGACCCACTTTCCTATCAATGAACATTCCCTATTAAATCTTCTCAACAAACCCATACTATAAGATCTAATCCAACTTATATCTATTTAAAGGGCTTTAACCTAGGGACCCTTTGACATGTTTAACCCTAGAATGAACCATTAGATCTCATGTCTTAGTATATGATCTCACACAAACTATTATATATTTATCAACTTTAAACCTTTTAAGGAATTTTGAACCCAAATGGTTACTTTTTAGAGCTCAAACTTGACATTAGAGTGAATGTCTTATGCCATAGGTCCAACTTTAAATGCTCATAACTTGATCTAGGAAACTCGCATGGACATGAAATTTTTAGGGAATGTCCTTGCCATAAATAACTCCATGATACTACATTTTTTTTCATTTTTATGTTTTCTAAGGTGAATTTATAAAATTCCCAAGTGATTTGGTCCATTAATTTATGGATGACATCCTGATGATGACCTAATTCACTTAGGCTTGTACTTTAGCTACTACTTGATCTTTGAAAGATTGAATGAACTTATTGAGGCCTATGAAAACTTTTTTTATGATACTAACTATTTAGACACCATGAAAACCTTAAACTTTCATGTATTATTCTAAAATGACCTCTAAGACACCAAATGACACAAGGACTAATCTAGACTATGACCAAAGTTAGAATGGCATATGAAATGACATAAAATGAACTAAAATATACCCTATGACATTATAAAAATCCCCTATACCAGATTATAACTATATGGGAAGACCCATTTTGGCCTATGTTAAAAATGGTCAATGTTCTTGGTGATTTCCCAAGGGTGGCATGTTTGTTATGCCATGACCAGTTGCCTAAGACTATCTGTTGGGTTATAGAGTCAAAAATATACAAGTTTGACATATAAATGACTTAACACACTAAAAAATAGAAAAAAAGAAACAAGACACCAAACAAGAAACACACATTTGCTTCAAAATAACTTATGGAACATAACATAATAAGAAAAGAAACACACAATCAATCTAATATTTAAAAAACAAACCTTTAGTTATCAATAGCAAGGTTTCAAATGTATCCCATTCACAAGGATAGGTAGCTCTTCTCCATTCATCCTTGATAATTTAGAAGAGTTTCTTTGCTTGTAATTCATTATGACATATGGTCCACTCTAAAGGGTATCAAATTTGGTATGTTTTCCTAGTTTTTCTGTATCTTCATCCCATTTTAATACTATGTCACCTTCTTGAAATGATCTTGAAGTTGCCTTCTTATCAAAATACCTCTTCATTATTACTAGGTGATACTCCATATCTTAATGAGATTTATCTCTAGTCTCTTGAAACTCCATTAATTATATCAATCTCACCTCTATTGGGGTATTCTCAAGCAACTCTAGTTGATGTGCTAACTATAAGGCATGTATCTCTTGAGAGATAGGCAACCTATATTCTATTCCATAAATAAGCACAAAATGATAATTCATTGTTGAACTTTTAGGAGTTATCCTATAAGCACATAAATATATATTCAATTTGGTGTGCTAAAATATTTGGTTATGCTTTAAGATTCTATTGATGATTCTAATCAGATTTTTGTTAGTAGATTCAACCAACCCATTACCTTAAGGGTAATAGTTAGATGAAGGGATCAAGAACATTCCATTACTATTTGCCTGATCAGCTACCTTAACACCCATAAAATTAAGTGTATTATATAAAATAATAGTAGGAGTGCCAAACCTTATGATTATACTCTCATAGAACTCCAAGATATCATTCTCATTAGCTTCCTTCAATGTTGTTAACTTGAACCACCTTTTAATGTAATCAACTACTCTGAGTATCCATTTATGTCTAAAACTCTATGGGGGGTTTATCATAATAATAAAATCAAGACCCCATTTCATGAAAGGTTGGTCTACTTGGATAGGCTTCAAAGGAAGAGCTACAAGCTTTTATTTTCCTATAAAGAAAGTATATTGTTCACACCTTCTCACCCAAGCATGGAAATCCTTGAAGAGGCTAGGCAAATAATAACCTCCCCTCATGATCTTGGTAGTTTTTGCTCTTAGAGAGAAATTACCTCCTATTGTCCCATCATGAAACTTCTCAATCAACACTGCAAACTAATCATTATCAATGTATCTCAATAACACAACATTAATGTCTCTTCTAAAGAGTACACCATTCATAAGACAAAAGGGAATATATTTCAACCTAAAATATATCCTTTGTGATATAATTAATATCATTAGGATACTTACTATTTTGAATAAATATGATCACATCATATGTCTAACTTCTTGGAGGCAATGAAGCAACTAATTGGGAACAATCATGATTGACAAGAGCCTCTTCCTTTAACTCATGAAGATCTAAAGCTATATTTTCACAAAGGCCTTTACCCCTTATCAATTTTTTAATATTGATATCAACATCATATCACATTACTTTAGTGATCCACCTTGCCCTCTTTTCACTAAGATATTTGCTCAAGAGAAACTCTTTGATACTAGGATTGGAAAACATAACATGAATCCTATTATTTGAAACCATATGTCTAAACTTATTTAGTCCCATTACAACACCAAGGACCTATTTATCCATAAAAGTTTTCTTGACTTCATAATATTCTAAACCTTAACTAAATAATGCAATTGGCTACTTCAAACCCTCATCATTATTTTGCATTAACATGGTTGAGATAGTATCAAGGTTAGAAAATTAATAAAACATGAATTATTTAGTAAAATCAAGATTCATAATAGTAGGAACTTCTACAATTACTTTCTTTATGGATTCAAAACTTCTTGACTCTCTTTGGTCTAGGAAAAGGCTTGGTTTTTCCTAATCATAGTTGTGATAGGTTTCACCAAAGATGCAAAACCAGATATGAACCTCCTTATAAAATTTATACTTACTAAAAAACATTTGAAGACCTTTCTTACACAAACGAAATGATAATCCTAGAATATCCTCTATTCTTTTAGTATCAATTTTCAAACCATCCTTGGAAATTATATGTCCTAAGAGCTTACCTTCATGAAAAATAAATATAAACTTCTTTGGATTAAGAGATAATTCATATTACCTACATTTTTCAAACACTTATCTCAGTTATTTCATGTGTTCATCATCATATTTAGAAAACACTATTATATCATTTGGATAAACCAATATCATCTATTGGTAAAAACTTTGAAGGCCATGTCTATTTCTCTTTCAAATGTGTCACCAACATTAGACAGACCAAAGGGCATCTTCATATAAGCAAAAGTCCCCCATTTAGTAGTGAAGGCTATCTTAAATGGATCATTCTCACTAAGTAAAATTTGGTTATAGATTGAATATCCATCTAGAAGAGAAAAATGTTGAGAACCTAAAACCATTTGCAAACTATGCTCCATTGAGGGTAGAGGATGGTGATCTTTGAATGACACTCTATTAAGATCTCTAAAATATACACAAAGTCTTATCTCCCCATTATTATTTATAATAAACACAAGGTTAGCTACACATGTTAAATGCTTTATGGGAAAGATTATCTTAGATTCAAGGAGTTTGGTAAGATATAACTTCATGAGTTGCTCAACCTTGAGGTTGATGGGTCTTTTATTTTGTCTAACTGGTTTAACTTTAGGTTCTAACTCAATAGTATGGTGTGATAGGCTAGGATAAAATCCTTTGAGTTCCTTATATTTACCAAGTAAAGATATCATGAAACTCTCTACACAACTCAATGAATGTTTATTTCTTTAACATAGAACATACCTTACCTAGTTTGAGGAGTTTATCTTTAAAGATCAAGAATATTTCATAATTATCTTCTTTTGTAGACATACTCACTTTCTATTTATTATTTTGATCATCCTCATTGAAGATAATTTCACCCTTGAGATATTAGAGTATGTGCAAGGGGAACATAGACCATTCAATGTCTAGATAAAAGGGTAAAAAAGGATGCAACATTGGGACTAAGGTCACAAAACCCTTAGGTATATTATTGGTTCTTAATTTCATAATATAATCACCCAATTATTCTTGGAGCCTCCTTTGATTCCTTAAATAAAACTCAACCTCATTTTACAAGAATCATGCAATGTGTTTGTCACTATCAAAAACTTGTCAAGACACTTTATTATCAGGTACAATAGGTTTAATAATTATTATAATTTGAGACTATTTTCCCTCCTCTTTTATGGTAGTTGGAGTATCAAATTGATCTCTTATGGTAGCTAGTCTATCAACATGACTATTGTGTTCGCCTGGGATTGATTATATATTGAATGCATTGAAATCTTCAATCAAATCCCATACCCTATGATTGTGTGACCTAAGCAAAGGGTTTTTGGTAGAAACCACATTCCTCACTTAATGCACAACCAATTCACTATCTCCATATACTTACAAGTTCTGGATTCCTTTTCTCCTTACCCATTTAAGGTCATGAATTAAACCTTCATACTCAACCACATTACAAGTAAATTTGAAATGAAATCTATATGAAGCATAATACTATTATTTATATGGGTAGACCAACATAACACTAGCCCCTACACCAACTTACTTCTTGAACCATAAAAAGAATCTTCCATAGTTCATCATATTCACCCTCTTCCTTAGAAAGTAGAGGTGTTGGTACTTATATACACCCTAAATTGGCCATGAAACCACACATATCATGTATTTTTCATAGTATTTTCATAGGAGACTCCAACTACATAATATGAGCTTTGTTTACATTTAGCCATTTCTTTCATTTTATTTATTTGTATCTTATTCTATGCTCGAGTCACCTTTTTCCCCTATTCCTAGTCATATCAAGCATTTAAAACAATCATTCTACCTCAACCAAGTCAAGTTTTATGTCCTCTTTCCATCCCCCTAGGTCTTAGGACTGTAGGATAGGAACATAGGGGTTAGACTATAATGTTGAGTGCCACTAGTGTCCATTTCTAGTGCTCTTATCCAAGGTCATTTTAACTCCACTGATCAGTTTCTTTCACTTAATAGGTCCTATCCCCTTTCATAGATTTATCCTTAATTTTTCTAATATCAGTCAAATGCAATAAAAGCTCCCAAATTGAAAATAAAAAGTCTCCTATATAAAAGACTACACAAGTCATTTTATATATATGACTTACTACTTCGGCACATTACATAATAAAAATTAGTCAATAATATAGCTCAATATTCTACATCACACATAGAATTACATGCTTGATCAAGGAAGGGCCTAGGTGAAAGTCATTCTTACATCTACCATACACATTTATTATGTATGTTCTCTAAAGGAAAACTAAATTTAATCTGAGACCATAGCTTGAGGGTAATTATAGGTAGTGATCAGGGTAACAGGGGTTTTAGATCATGTGATCATTCTTGCCATAACCTATTTTTCCCCCCTTTTACATTTGATGCATTTGTTGTTTACATGTGTGTAGATAGATATAAGGTTTAGAGATACAAATGGACCTACAATGAGCTATGTTGACTTTCAACCTCTAAAATTTTGTACACAAGCTCACACCAAGGTAACATATAAAAACCCAAAAAGTTTAGATCTCCTAGACAATAGTGGTATAGTTGGACTATACTGTTGATGCCACTTCTGTCCACTTTTGGTGATCCTATCCAATCATAAAATAAAGTCTAGATCTAGATTCATGATAGTGTCCTAGTCCTACAACTCAATTTCTAGCCCCTAAATCATTCATTTTAGTCTATTTTTAGATAAGTTCATTTCTCTTCCTCATGTAAATTATTATCTATATTTTGTCATATTAAACTAAAAATTTCCCCTTTCTCTACACCTTCTATTATTTACGAACTAAACACTAGTTTCTAAATATAATAAAAAGATTTGATAAAACTGACTTACTTTGAACAAATTTAAAACCCTAGGTACCTTTATGGTTTTTCCTTCATATTTTGTGCAAAAATTTAATTTCAAATTTTTGATTTTTGTATATATTTGTGTATTTATCCTATTCAAAACTATTTTTAGAATTTAAATTATTGGCATAATTTTCAAAAAATCTAAAACCTTAGCTCAAAACCATAGATTTCCAAAATAGGTCCTCAAACCTCAAGCCTTCCTTGAAAATTTTAGAAAAATGTTTTGGAATTTTTGTAAATTATTTACTTTGTCAAAAATAATTTTAAAATTTCAATATTAGTAGTTTTCTTGTGAAAAAAATTAATTTCAAATTTATGATTTTTTTTATAATTTTTTTTGCATTTATTCTATTCAAATTTATTTTTAGAATTTAAATTATTGTCATAATTTTCAAAAACTCTAAAACCCTACCTCAAAATCCTAGATTTCCAAACTAGGTCCTCAAACTCCAAGTTTTCCTCACAATTTTTAGAAAAATAGTTTGAAATTTTTGTAAATTGTTTCCTTTGTCAAATGTAATTTCAAAATCTCTATGTTAGTAGTTATTTTTGCATTCATTTGATTAATAGTAATTTTACACACTCTCTTTGGTGAAATAAATAAAATGGCCACTAAGGCACTTCTTCCCTCTCATCCCATGATCAATTTCTAATTTTTTTTCATAATTATGACAATGAATGGACAAATTTGCAAAATTGCATATTAGCTAAAAATGTGTAAAATGGTTTTATTTACAATGAATATAATTACTATTCTTGTAATGAGGAATATGATGATATACATGAATTTAATAGTGAAGCAAAAATAGATGTGTATTCTTCTCTTAAATATATCTCTTTTATTCCTTCTTCTAATGAAAATAATTTTGATAAATGGGAAAGATACTTCTCACGTCATTCTCCTCTGCACAATGCACCAAATTAAAAAATTAGTCATGCACTTGAAATTGAACCTCTAATTGGTGATAATTTTATTCCATGTGAACCTAATATCTTACTCTCTCTTTTTCTACTTCAATGTTCAAATTAAAATAATATAAATGCAATAGAATCAAATTGCTAATTCATAGTTCAATTACTCCATTTAATGTTCTAAACTCTACTTTGTAAAAATGTCAAAATGATAACTCTCTTTATCTTAGTTCTCATGAAAATAATGCATGTACTCCATCCATGGATAACATAGATGCACGTGATAATCTTATTTCAAATGATACTTTATTGAATATTAGAAAAGAATTAAATTCTTCTCTTACAGCTCTCCCTAGTTACACTAAAAGTGATAATGAGTATGATAGTGAACATGCAAATGAATTGAAAATCAGAGTGATTATGAAAAATATTCTAATGATGATAATGCATGGAAAAATGATGATAATGTTGTTTCTACTTCTATTCATGATTTTATTTTGGATAATGCAAATGTTCATGCTAATAGCGCATCTTATAATCTATTATAATGTTATATAATAAAATATAAATATACTAATGAATCTTCCAAGCCATCCCTCACTATAGTAGAACCCAATTCTCACTCTTCACCTAAAGAGAATGGTTTCCCACATCCCTCTAGTAAGGTCAAAGTTACCATTACTCCCAAGGTTCAAGTGATCACACCCACTCTTTATGACCTAATTTCTAAATGTAGAACTCTCATGGCTAAATTTAAAAATCAAATTCAACAATTAAATGAACCACTTCAAGATACTAATGTACCATCCTAGGAGATTATATCTTTGATGCATGTAGTTGGTGAATTACAATACCAAGTACATCTCCTCACCTTGGAAATCAAGGCTTATAAGTCTTGGATGGATGTTAATGATTTACATGGTAACCCACTTTTGAATACATTCATAAAATCTTTATTGTCTAA
Organism: Torreya grandis; assembly: GCA_037957365.1. NCBI lineage: Eukaryota > Viridiplantae > Streptophyta > Pinopsida > Cupressales > Taxaceae > Torreya > Torreya grandis. Next base: position 2,858,139 of record JARHVA010001669.1, on the reverse strand, counting down.
GCATTTCCAGATACCATCATTTCCTCATTTTGATGGAACTGGAGATCCCTTTGTATACCTTCAATCCTTTTGAAAGGCTTTGCCATCTCATACAAGTCCTTTGGTTCTATTCAAATTATTCCAATAGACATTAGTGGGGAAAGCAAAGAATTGTTTATTTCATCTACTCCCTTTTGACTCTTTGCACACATATGATAACTTAGAGGAGGCATTTCTCAGACATTACATAACAAACATGGGCCCTCATGTTACATATGAGAAACTTACAACTTTACATTAGAATACTTTAGAGCCAGTTAGTGATTATATCTTATGATTCAAGAATCACATGTTATTATTGATATACAAACTATAATATTTAGAGATTAAACATATCTTTATTAAGGGGATTTACCAACCTCTCCTCAAGCATCTACTATATCAAATAGAATGATCTTTCAGGCACTTATGTTATACAGTTCTAGCTTTGGAAAAGAAATTGGGATGAGCTAGATTTAGTGGATCAAATTACTCTAGAATTTATAATAGTATCTACATCTATAGCTCCTATAGCATGACATCTACCATGTCATAAACAAGATAAGAGATCATAACATGAAAAACAATCAGTTAAGAATAAAGAGCTAGTTTCTAGAGCATAAAATATAGTATGCACTACAAATAACATTAGTAAGGCACCACTATAATTTGATTCAGATAAGGATAGCCCATGTGTTATATTATTATCACTATTAGATAGTAGGTTAATCACATTTCCTTCTACTCATTGACAAAATCTACATCTACAGAAACAACCTCATCATCTGTTTTATAACTATCATCGTATCAATGGACATAGAGATAATTATTGTTATGGACTCAAATATTTCATTAATATATGTGTTGATAATGGCATCATAGCATTCACAAATGGGGCATCAACATCTCCTCCACCATGGAACCATAGACCTATTCCTCCATAACCAAGTCATCCTAAGACATTCCTTCATAGGAATTATCAGTCACTCATCATGAGAGTAATGTAGGTTTTAGGATATATCCCTATATGAGATCTCTTATTCCACATATTCAAAAGGTTTGGAAATCTATATAGTGAGAACAACCTACATGTAGCACTATATTTTGAGGAGTACATAATGTAGTTCCATATACATATCTAGCAGAGTCACAGGCACCACAATATAGTACCACTAAAGAGAAATATACACTAAAATAATATTTTTTAGGTTCTAACTCAAATAGTAATCCAATATAGTTAAGATTAAATGAACCCACATCATAGAGTACTTCTCACAAGAAATAATCACTAAAACTAATTTTTGGGGGTCCTATTTCATGTAGAAATCTACTATAGTTAAGATTAAATGAGACCCCATCATAGGTTTTAGCTCCATCTTGATCTATTGCTCATTCATACACATAAAAATAGAGTCCATAGGGTATATGATTATAGATAGATGAGCCTATTTCATAACACATATTTATTGTTACATATCCAATAAAGTTACATTTTTTAGAATCTCCACATCTAGCTATAGTTAGTATACAATAGATAGTATCAGATATAGAGCATATTCCTACACAACATGAGAAATATGGGGACTTATTTAGTTGGCCATTAGGTTTCAGATAGTGATACAACATAGATTTATATGATGCACATTCATACCAACATTAGTTCATAGATTTACTTAGAAAGTAAATGATGGAGCCAAAAGTCTAGATAGCCTTTGTATTCTTGAGCCACTCTCAGGGAAGTAATATGCATAGCATGCTATCTTACATCCCCATATACTAACAACTAAAATTCCAAACTCTTAATAACTATCCATAGACAAAAAATAGCTTATCAAAAATCTATATCTTACCAAATCCTATTTTACCAACATTAAACCAACTCAACCCATCCAAAGAATTTACCAATCTCAAACTAGCTCAATTTATAGTTTCTTAATTGTAAAACCAACAAACTTTTTACTCACATATAATTACAAACCAAATAAGTTTTTTTTCCTTACATATCAAAATAAAAACCTAGCATCACACTTATCAAAATAATCAAATCACATATCCCAAGCACCATTTTACCAAATATATACAACTTTGAACATCAATACCAAATCAACTATTACCAATCAACATATTGCAATACCAATCTATTTCATGATCCACAACATAATATGCCTAAATCAAAATCAACTTAGTATCCATATATATATAATGAAGTTTTCAAAATAAATACATCATATCTAGATACAATCAATCATGAATGGGTGTCATGCCCTCACTCTTAGTCTCACTCTTTCCACTAGTATTATTCCCATAATCCAATCTAGCACTTGATGACCCTACACTTCCTTAAGCTCTTAAATGCATCTTACGTCGGCTCTCTAGCTCTATTAACTACCCATGATCCTTGTACAAGTCTACATACCACCTCTAAAACAATTTGTACTCATCTATAATCCATGTACTCACCAATCCATAATTAGGTGGAGGCATCATATGTCTATTTAACTTAAACCTCAACTCATCTCTCTCTCCCACTACCCTAACATATGTAACTATAGCTATAACATCCCTATCAATAAAATTAGCATAAACATTAGTTATAAATATTTCTCACTCTATCAAACCCTCCTCCACCTCATCATCAGGAACATGTCATGTGACCTCTCAGAGTGTCAACTCAATGATGGTCTCTCAAAACCCATCATCTCCACATCCTCCGCTAGTAGGTGTTGTATCTTGTGTACATCTCACTCTACCTACACATAAAAGTACAAAAACTATGTTAGATATATATATTCCAAACAAGTACAAACCTATACACAATTCAAATATAATTAATGCTTACCTCCCATCATTTAGATTAGATCAGGATACTCATACTCATGGGCATCCTCTCCACCAATATGATATAATGAAGCCCATTAATGCCTCATCCACCATGTGGTATATGCATCTATGCATTCAACATCATGTACATCAAGAATATCTATATCCAAATCCCATGCATCCAAAGGTAATGGTGCTAACTCAGCCTCAGTAGGCCTCTCATGAGATCCTATCCTCACTAGTGCCTGTGCACTCCTCACCTACACCCATACTATAGGGGGTACATCCTATGGTACCCTAAACTATCTAGTCACATGATCATATTGAAATAACTCATACACTCCAACCTATTATTCATGTAACCAATAACTAACCCTCATATATCACAATTGCATTCTATCCTCAAGCCACCCAAGGAATCCTTTATAGGGACTCCATATGATATCCTGAGTCTCTAATTTATCTATTACTTATCTATAGTGATCTATCTCAAGAGATTGGATAGCCAACATACTCATCCATCTCTCTCCAAATGGCTATGGAGGTGCCCACCTCTCCCTTGGTAATCCTATCGGTCATACAACCACTATGTGCTCATAAGCCCAACAATGTAATAAAGTAGTCATACTCACACCACCACTGAATGCCTCTTGAGTAACATATAAATATCCCTATGGAAGTGGGTAAGCATATTCCTACCCCATGATAACATAGTACTATATACATCTATACTGCATATGATCCTATGCATCTTGTATGTAATCGATACCCACTCTCATCTACAAAAATAAATGAAAGCAACAACATGGCCAACCACTTCCATAAATGTAGAAAAATTGAATACATAATAAATGATAGTAATAAATCACTATCACTACCTCTTTTATGTATGCTTGAAGGCACACTAATAAAATATAATGATGCAAGATCAATAGCATCAGCACCCATGTCATCTTGTAAAGTCATATACCATCCACTGATTGGAAAATACAAAATATGGTACACATCCTATAGAGTAATAGTAATCTCCCATATATGAAGATAGAAATTGCATGTGTCTACATTCCACCTCTCACATAAGGTGGTAATTAGATACCTATCCCACTACATAGTATCTAGGTCACACACATGACCTAGCCCTACTCTATCCTTTACAACCTTCTCATCTACTGACAAAGGTAATAATCTTAGTGTCTCCATCACTTGAACCCTATGGAACTCCATCATCCATACCTCTCCCTACAAAACACCATAAAATAACATATATGTCAGTTAACCATGCCTAGGAAAATAACTAAGCTGTAAAATAGTAGGCAACAACTCAAAATCCTAGAAAACTAGCCTAAGTAGATAATAGCATTGCAAAAGGATAATAAAACTAAAACTTGGATAGTAGTGCTACACACTGGACAAAAACATTGATTCCTAGATAAGAGTGCTAGAACTAGTGGAAAAATCCTAAAAGCACTTCAAATATCTCAAAAACATCAAAAAAAAGATTCTAAATAGGTAAAATTCATGTGTTTTAGATATTTACTAGGGTAATCTCCCCACCAACCTCAACTTGGGCTACCAACTACTCAAATCAATTTGTAGCAGGTGCTCATGTCCTCAGCATATCTCCTACCCTAGACCTCAAACTCTCAAACTAGTTAATATAAAAATGAATCAAGAATCAATCAAATTTTCCTATATCAAACTTCTTCATCCAAAGAAAAATACCATTTTACCTATAACTTAAACCCCATAACTCTATTTTGTAAATTATTTTCTTCCATGGAATCATGACAATGATACCTTTGACATCATGCTAGCTTTGATCTCTTACTACTTCATTTGTCTATTATGGTACATGAATATAAACATTTCTATTACACCCAGACACATGCCTTGATCATCATCAATCAAAACTTGTTTTAATTTCAACAACTCAGTCTAATCAATCAAACAACTTCTTAATCAAATCAAACTATACCAACCTTGTTTCTATCATTCCACCACTAGTCATCACTTTTTGCTCAAACTCCTCTATCATGAGATCTCATCCCCATCCCAAAAAGGGGGGGATCATTCCTAATATTCCTATTCCTACACCTACCTAACATTCCTATCCACTCTTATAGGTGCATACACCATGGTTCATACACCTCCAATAGTCAGATTAGATTCATCTTAGATCAGTCAAGATATATAGTGATTTAGATTACATAGGTCATTCAACTTACTTAGGACATTCAGATGGACATACCTTTCATTTATAGATACACAAACTATTCAAATACAATGGTTTAGATCAGATGGATCAATAGTAATTTCAGCTTATAGATACATAGATTAGTTAGATATAGTGGTTTAGATTACATGGATTCATAGTAACTTTGATATATATTTAGACTAGATACTAGATTTAGGGGCATGTACATTACTACATGTATCATACATACAACTTCATAAAACATGACATAGTTATAGGACCAGATAGTAGATTATAGGCATAATAGAGAGCACATTGTTTTGATCTCAAATTTTTCACATGGGACTTAGCATGGTAGCTCATATCACATGTGGTTATATAAATTACCAGAGTATATATATGCATCACTCATGTACCAAATTTTGGGGCATGGTACAAATGTTCATGTTTTCATTATCCAAGATTATACATATTGGAATGGCAAGGCATGCCACTATCTTTTTACACATTTACTAGAGTTTAAAACTATACTCAGATGTACCTAGGTTGTCACCAGGTTAGATCATACAATCATCTATAGTGGTTGGTCCATAGTATTACCTAGACCCAAACTACACAAGTTTATGTGAGATAAAGGATAGACATTATTTTTAGGCCTTTTATCACTTCTCAATTATAATTTAGATTATTCAAAGTTGGGGTATGAAAAACATTGCTCTTCACAGTATATAGATTCTATGCACACATTCTAAATTACATGAGTTTATGTGGGAAAAAGGATAGACATTGGTTTTGGGCCTCTGAGTAATTCTCATTTTTATCTAGATTTAACATAGGGGGAAATCATTACCCTCCTTATCCATTTTACATGGATTCCACTTCTAGATTCAACATAGGGGGCATCCACTTCCCTAGTTAAGAAGTGTAGACCCCCTTTTAGCACATTCATTTCTATGAAAGTAGGTTTAGGTACACATTTTAATTTCTTTACTTTACCTTAGTACTTCATTTCATTTCATCACTAGATTAAAATGGGGGAAAATGTATACACCCTAAATTGGTCAAGAAACCACACATATCATGTATTTTTCATAGTCCTTTCATAAGATATTTTGATTGGAGAATATGAGCTTTATTCACATTTAGCCATTTCTTTCATTTTATTCATTTGGGTCTTGTTCTATGCTTGAGTCACATTTTTACCTATTTTTAGTCATCCTGAGCCTTTAAAATAATCATTCCACCTCAGCTAAGTCAGGTTTTCTATCCTTTTTTCATCCCCCTAGCTCCCAAGACTATAGGAAAAGAGTGATAAGGTTGGACTATAACACTAGTGCCACTAGTGTCCATTTATAACACTCTTGTCTAGGGTCATTTTTAACTCCAACAATTAGTTTGCTTTGCTTAATAGGACCTATCCCATTTCTTAGATTCATCTTTAAGTTTTCCAATGTTGACTAAATGTAATAAAAGCTCCCAAATTGGAAATAAAGAGTCTCTTATATAAAGTACCACACAAGGCATTTTATATCTAGCACTTACTAATTTGGCACATTACATAAAAATATTAGTCAATAATATAGCTCAGTATTCTACATCACATATAGACTTACATGCTTGATCAAGGAAGGGACTAGGAAAAATTAATTCTTACATCTACCATGCATGTTGATTATGCACATTCCCTAAGGGAAAACCATATTTAATTTAAGACCCTAGCTTGAGGGCTAATGTAGGAAATGATCAAGATAGTAGGGGTTTTAGATCATGCAATCATTCTCCTCCTAACCTAGTTTTCCCCCTTTTGATTTTGGTGCATTTTTTGTTTACATGTGTGTAGATAAATACATGGTTTGAATATTGAAATGGACCTACAACAAATTTTGTTGACTTCTAACCTTCAAAATTTTGTACATAGGCTCACACTGAGGTAATGAACAAAAGCTAAAAATATTAGATCTCTTAGAAAAAAATTGGTAGAGGTGGAATACAACACTGATACCACTCCTATCCACTTTTGGTGCTCTTATTTAATAATAAAATGAAGTCCATATCCATATTCAAGATAGTGTCCCAACCTTGTACCTCAATTTCCATCCCCTGAATCATTCATTTCAATCCATTTTTAGATAAGTTCATTTATCTTCCTCATGTAAATTATTATATCAAAATATATATTTTTCCATATTAAACTATATTTTTCCCCTTACTCTAGACCGTTTATTGTTTAGGAACTAAACACTACTTTCTCAAAAATAATAAAAACAATACTCCTTCATGTATACAATACACTCCTAAATCATTTTCCTCCACAAAAGCATAGGTATCATGCCCATAAGTATTATTTCCATATTCATCAATAAATAAATCTAAAATACCTTAATCTTAGAACAAGTGCCATCATCTACAATAGAGTCTTTTTTTCATAGGCCACACAATTCAGATTGGAACTTGTCTCAATGTAAGAATCAATATGAAACCTTGCAAGGGATTTTGTCCTAATTATCACCTTGGCCCCGTACCTTTTTATAAAGGCTGATAAATACCAATAAGATAAGATATATCCACCTATCTTGGTTTTGAAGTCCCTTGATAGGCAGATTTCAAAGTGGGCTAGGAGATTAAACATAACTATATCTTGCAAGATAGGAAAACTATGATAATTATGCAAGAAAACCTTCAAGCCTTTTATCAGTCCTAATGTCTTGGAAAGTGTAACATATAATTAAATGACCCCTTTGTTATATGGCTCATATTTTAGGCCCAACTTGTCATATACAACTATGGGCATGATAGAAGTAGAAGCTCCACTATCGAATATGTAATTGTGTGCCAACTTGTCACCTATTATGAGGGTAAGGTAAAATGGTGGAGGATTATCAGCCCTAGTAGATGGTTCAAAAATGGTACTAGGATCATTTTCAAGGGTAACATGGTCATGACTTTGATTTGAGGGTGAGACACTAGCAAGGATAGCAGATATCTACTTTTGTAGTTCCTTTTGACCAAGCATATGAATAATATCCCAAAGAGAAATGGATGTTTTAGTGCTCTTAAAATAATTCAAAACTTTTAAAGAAGCCATACCTAATTTTTAATGGGCTCTTATAGGCATAGAATTACATGGAACTTGAGGAATAAGATCAAACCTTACCATATTTTGACTTTTTAGAGATGTAGAAGTTTTTGGAACTATCACACTTGCAGTTATGTCTTATTACCTTGCATAAGGATTGGATGAGCCTATGGGCATGCTACTACCACCTCCTATATCATTCATCTTGGCCCTTTTATTTTTTACAATAGAAGATCCTTGATTTAACACAAAAGTGTCTTCATATAGAAAATTGGTGAAGATCTCTCTTTGAGGTTGCCAATCCTCATTAACTTGCATCATCACCTCATCCTCATTTGATGGGAGGGGAGTAAATCCTCCTTGAACCAATAGAGCTTGATCTCCATTCTAATTGGCATCCATGAATTGGTCTTGCTTCCAATCTTCTCCCTATAGCAAATTGTTATGAACTAGTACCATATCCCTTACATTGGTGGTAGAGTTAGGATTGTATACACTGGCATGACTATTGGGGTTAGGCTACCATTAGCCTCTTCCCCTTCCATATTTTTATCTGAATTATTGATGGTAAAGGTATGGATTTTTATTAGTATCTATTTACATATTGACTCCCTTAATCTGAGCTTTTAGCATTTGATTTTTTTCATATGGATTCATGACATTTTTTATTTTATCAAGATCAGCCTTAGACCTAGGACTAGTATTAGGAATTTGAACCACTTACAGAGTGTTAGCATAAGTATGAGATAGAGGAGGCATATAAACCTTAGGAGGTAATCTTCCATCTTGGACAAGACTATTCTCAGCTCTGATAGAAAGATCATACACTTTGATAAGAGTGGAATCTACTGTATATTGAAGCATGACAATAGTTTTAGTCCTAATGGCTTTGAATTAATTATGGAACATAGAGATATTAGGTGGTCTCATGGGAGGAGGAAATATATGCCAAGTATTCATAAACCTTTCATTTAAGTCATGCATTATTTTTTTAGACCTATTTTTTATCATGTTGAGCTGATTTATGAGAGAGGCATGATCACTTTTATTTCCAAATCTAAAAGTCAATAAGACTTTAAACTCATCCCATATTGTTATGCATCCAAATTCTAGAGTCCTATACCAATCAAGAGCCTTCCCTTTAAGAGACATGTCAAGGTTTCTAATGGTAATGTTCTCTCAAATAATATTGTGGAAACTACAAAAGTTAGAAACATCTCTAATGTGCTCTCTCTAAGTGTGGCATGAATTTCACTATTGAGTATGGGCACACCTTTCATGACATTAGGAGGAATGACATCATATACATGGAATTGAATTGGATTTTTAGTATTGAAGGTAGGGAAATTATGAGGTCTTACCATGTCTTCTTCTTCAAGATATTTAGTTTATTTAACCTCTTTACTCTCTTCCTCTGTAAAAAATTCTACTTGTTCTTTAAAGGGTAGATTAGGTTGTGGATAGTGAACTTCAAGAAGAATTTTAGGTTGAATAGGTAGATTAGTGGGATTTAATGTTCTACCATAGGATGACTTAGTGAGAACCATGAATTATGATAGCATGTTTATAACAAAAACATGGCCTTGAATTAAATTTACCTTGAAGGAGTCACCAAATGTTGATTAACTCACCAATTTATAACTGATGTTGTCAAGATCAGTTTTCACCTTAACAATTTAACTTGAAGATAATGGGTCCCATCGAGCATGCCATAACTATTATAAACAAATATTTCACCCTAGAAGAAGTTTAAACTTATTTCATATTTGGTCAACATGGGAACATTTCTAAGTATGTGGGTGTACCTATATTGGAAATGAACCACTAGATTTAAGGGTTAACTCCTTGAATGTATCTTGAAATGATCTTATCTATAAAAATTGATTACTTATAGGGAAAAGAGTTAGATATTATATGAATTAAACCTACTCTAAAGGATGTGATGCACTAAATTTTTAAAGATCGAATCTCAATATTAAACTCATTATCACACTAATAGACTATGAATAAAACTAACATAATATCGATAATGGTTTTCATGTAATAATGCTTCACCTAGAGGTCAATTTGATGGACTTAAGATAGAGGTAAATTAGGGTAAGGATTTATTGGAATCACTTATAGTTAACTATCCACTCTATACCTAAGAAATCAAACTTAAGACATGTTAGATGACCTACAAGAAAAGTTTATTAGCACTTAGGTTAAACTTCAACCTACAAAAGGAAGATGACAACCAATTTTGCCTATCAAACAAATACAAAAAACTAATCACAAATTAGAAAACAACCTAAAAAAATTCTCTACTAATTACTCCAAGAGATGTTTAATAGAATTTATGAAAGAGTCTAGTCGTACCAACTTAGGGATCCTTAACAATGGCTCAAAGGCTATATTTATAGAAGAAAGGGCCTTTAGAGAGAGAGATCTTGGTGATAAAAGAGGAATCAATAAACTCAACTCCATTTAAACCATAATTATAATTTCCTCTACATTTATGCTCATTCAAGCTTCTTGATTGATCTGGGTTACTTCAAGTGGTTGCACAGTTACATTATTCCTTTATTAATGCTCCCTGATAGGTATAATGATGGGATATAATTATTTTAAGCTACATCTTGGCATCAATGTAGTTACAACCATTATATCAATTTATTATAGATTTATCTTGGTGCTAACTTCTCTTTACTAGTTCATTATGGTGTGTAAATGGGGAGAGAAAGGTCATTTTCATGCAGTTGGTCTTAAACATGAAACTATTAGGATCAAAATGTATGCCTTCATGGCATCCTTTTAAATGATATCTCTTGTTCAAACTAGATCATGCTCAAAAGTCATCCCCATGTTCATAGGTCCTTTATAGATGAAAAACCAATCTCAGACTATTAGTTTTTGTATAGTCACTATGTTGATGCAAACCTATAAACTATATAGTTCCCTTTCTTGATTATATTAGGTCTAAAATAGACCCATTCTATCTGTGAATTTAGAATTCACTATATGGATGTATATTTCTTGTAATATAATGAACCCTACATGACATAAACCCTTGAGCCAAAGGTCTATAATAATATTTAATGGTGATACCTTTATGTTCTTTAACCTAATTGCATCAATGTGTCTCTTTAATGGCATTCAACTGAGCTCCAATGGTGATGGGATGACCCATACGAGACCTTGTTTGCCTTGCTCAAAAAATGGTCCTTTGGTTTGAATTTTCTCATCAAAAATTACTTAGTCCAATCAAAATACTCCAACCTATCTTTATTCCCATTACCTTCATAGATCCCTGCTATTAGATCTTAACTTTTTGACCTCCTATACACCATTGGTCTCCTTGGTATGAATGAATGTGGTCCATTGATTTCTTACCATGAAGATCCTTTGCCATGTTGACTTTCATTTGCATGATTTAATCAAGATGTATGAGTGAATGCTAGTTGTATATCTCATTAGGCCCACTTTCATGTTAGTCAAGCTCATATCAATAGATCATTGGTATGATTTAATTTAGAACATTGATCTAGATTAGACCCACTTTCCTATTAGTGATCATGCACCATTAGATCCTCTACTTAGTGAACCTATACCATAGGATCTTGTCCAAATTGTAGCTCTTTAAAGGGCTTTAATCTAGGGACCCTTTGACTATTTTGACCCCACTGTGAACTATTATATCTCATGTGTCAATATGAGAGATCACATGAACCATTAGATCTTAAAAAAATTTAAACCTTTTAAGTAATTTTGAATGCCAAATGGTTACTTTATGGAGCTCAAACTTGATATTAGTGTGAATGTCTTATGCTTTAGGTCTGACTTTGAATGCTCATAACTTGAGCTAGGAAGCTCACACAAACTTGAAATTTGTAGAACATGCTCTTGACATGAACAAATCCATGGTGCTATAATATTTTGGCTTGTAATGCTTTCTAAGGTACATTTATCAAATGCTTAAGTGAGCTGGTCCATTCATTTCTTGATGACATCTTAGTGATGGCCTAATTCACTCAGGCTTATGCTTGAGCTACTATACTACTTGATCATTGAAAGATTGAATAAAATTCTTGAGGGTTGTGCAAACTCTTTCCATGATATTGACTATTTGGACATTGTAAAAACCTACCACTTGCATATATGATTCTAAAATGACCCTTATGACACTAAATGACATGAGGACTAAGCTACACTATGACCAAAGCTATAATGGCATATGAAATGACATCAAATGAACTACAACATAAGCTATGGCATTATAAAAATCCCTTATACAAGATTTTGACTATAGGGGGTGACTCATTTTGGCCTATGGTAAAAATGGTCAACAATGACTATGCAAGAAATGTTAGAAAGAACATCATGATAAAGCTCAAATAACTAGTTGCTAATGTGAAGGACATCAAGCATGATTCAGGAAGATAGTGAAGGACAGTAATGTAGATGAGATTGAGAAGGATTCATGTAGTGGTGGGGATTGATTCTTATAAATGGTCTTGATATTCACATTCTCCATCACACCAAAGAAAGACATAGTGATAATAATGTAAGGGAAGGCTCAAGAAGAATTATGATGGTAGTTGTTCTGAGTGGAATTGGGCTCATTAATGACCCCTTAAATGCTAATTTATTTTTATCTTACCTTATTTATTCCTATAAATACTAGCTTTGAACTATTGATTTGTATCCCTTATTTAGGAATAGAAAACCCCTACTAAAATCACTTTGTAAACTCTTTGAAGAAATATAAGAAAATTTCATATTCTAGTTTAATGCTAAGTGTAATTTATTGAAGTTTGATTTATAGAATGTATGTTGTCCATTAATCATTTGTAGGTCCTTTATGTACCTTAATTAAGACTATTAGTTTCTTACAAGTCATGTGAAGTGTTAGCTAGTGGTTTTTCTCTTGAAGTGTCATAAATCCATAGTGTCCTGCATGGACCTATCTCTTTCTATCCTTTAATTTGTATGTCTCTTTTCAACCTTCATGTAAAATATTAATGTTTGGAACCCTATCATAGGATTTGATAAATCTTTATCCCCATTAGATTCATTAGTAGTCATGAAAGTGTCCAAGTTAAAAGTGGATCATTGAACATTTGGTTTATCACCACACTTAAGGTAGGTTTCCATTCATGCATTATCTCCATTTTTCATCCCAATATATTAATTTTCAAGAAGAGAGATTCAAATTATCATTTATGAGGATCTAGCCTAATTAAAAATCCTAGAGGTCTGACCCAAAATTAGGTAATCCATAACCTAGAGTCATTCCCATGTTGGAATAGGTTTGAGAGTAGAACTTCAACACTTTTAATTTCAACTAAGGTACAACCTACAACCTCCAATAGTTTTTGACATGCCTAATAGGACCCATTATCATTGGCATAGCTAAAGTTTGGAGTTGAGTAGAAGTATTTATAGTAGAGGGGGAATCCACCATCATCAAATGCTGAATATTCTCCAAGTTGTAAAGTTCGTAACATCATTCATATTTACTATCTACCTACATGTAGTTAAGAATATTTACCTTCATAATTCATATATTTAATATTTACCTTCATACATAATTATAGACAACAATAAAATTCATAAATATCTATCTTATCCCCTTCCCTATCAATATGAACAAGTTCTTGGTCAATTTTTTTATGATCGTTATCAGTCCCAATATGACCATATTCAATCCTATCATGATTTTTATTAGTCCTATAACCAGCCTTTTCAATGTATCATTGCTAGTCAGCCTAATCCTTTCTCTAATCAACCCATTTCCACCTCCAAACAAGCACTTTTGGGATATGAAAGTTATATGTTGGAGCTTGATACTCTAAGGGGATGTGGTCAAGGGATTCCTAATAATTTCATCCATTAAGTGATAAATTCATTAGATTTAGTCAAGAAAGAGTGGGTACTTATTGAAAAAGCCAATTGTCAAAGGCTCATGAGTGATATGATAACTGTGAGTGGTTTGATTGCATCTTTGGAAGAGAAGATAAAAATTCATGAGAGGAAAACTTATCAATTATATCAACCTTCATACACACTTCCCCAAGTTCCATATCAACCATACATGACCCTTACTCATGATCCAAATCAAGTCTATCAAAGTTATCATTTTCTGAATCAGTTGGAAGAGATATTTGAAAGAAGAAATCCTATGTTTAAAGCTAATATTGATAGGTAAATTGAGTTGGAAAATATGTATATGCAATAATTCAAGTTGGAATCAAAGGAAGTGGAGTTCAAACCCTCATTTTCCTCTCACATTACATACCTACAACCTGAAAAGGAGACTCATAATTCCAATGTCCTGAGTTGGATCAAGATAGTGGAGTCATGGGGAAACAAAGAAGAAAAAGGTCTTGAAAAAGAATGTGAAGTTGAGAAGACTCTTGATCTTATACAAACTCCTCCTACAATTCCTCAATAAAAGGATTCTAATCCTAACATCCTAAGTTGGAGTAAGATAGTGGAGTCATGGGGAATGAAATAAGATAGAAACATTATCCAAGAGTGTGAAGTAGAGAATTGAGTTGATCCTTTATAAGTCCTTCCCACCATTCTTTAAGAAGCTTCTTATGTTCCATGGTAGTCCTCATACACTCCTTATCCTCATGATGATTCATATGAACTCCAATATTTTTTTCAAGAGATCCTAGCCAAGAAAATTAAAGAGGTGGAGGCCAAGAGGAAATTTCTAAGTCAAGAGGTAATGGAAGGTTTAAACCAAAAACAAGATCCTATACCTAAACACACCCCATCCACCCCTCCTCAATATAATTTTTGAGCCCAATCAGATTATAATGAAGTGATTTTCCCATATAAGGAAGATATCTAAGTCATTTTATCCCAAATTATATCTCCTCTTCCTCAAAATATTCTAAGAGAATCACCTACACTTCACTCTCAATCTGATTTTGAGTTATATGTGCCACCTCTACCAACTACTTCATATTGTTCACACCCTATCGCTCTTTCCCTTGGTGGAAATATGGTATGGGAACCTAAATAAGATTAGTGTGTTGACAAAAAATTATAAATCTTACTTGAGAGAAGTGCAACTCCTTATCAACCTTATTGGGCTAAGTCACCAGACTTAAAAATGTCTAGTATTGGCACCACCATGAGAGAGAAGGAGATGGAGATTTTAGATAGGGTTGATGATGAAGAAGAGATGACTTCTTGTGTAGAAATATCAAATTGTGATGATGGAGTTTACTTTGTTTATCCTCTTTATGATTCTGATCAAAAGGAGGATGATGACTTATGGTACAAATTTGAAGACATTTACAATGAATTTGAAAGTCTCGAAGGGCCTACAACTCCTTTAGAGCTGACCACAAGTAATGTTAAACAAGATTAAATTATCTAAATTGTCATACAAGAGAAATAAAAAATTTCACCTTGGCATTTAGAAATCAAGACAAATTTCAATTTGCCTCAATCTTTCAAGGAACAAGAAATCATTTCTCTTAAGACAATGCCTACAAAGAAGATGAAAATTGACCATGAGATGAAGGATAAGAATCAATATAAGGTATGTGTAAAATTTCAAGAGGAATATTTCTATATTGGAGACCTAATTTAAGATGGTTCACTTAAGAACAAGTCTAATGAAATGCCAAGGGATATGTCTAATCAATCAAGTGTTCAATCCAAAAAGAGGAATACTTGGCACCCTCATCTATCTCATACAAAAGAAGATTAAATAAAATTTCCATTTGATCCTAGAAAGGGAGTTATGATTGGTTGTTAGTTGTATATAATAGTTATTTTTAATTTTCCATAAGTGCTTAGAGTACATGTATGTGTCTTGTGTATTTGTTTTCTTTGTTGTATGTGTCCTTTGCTTTATGTGGTTGAGGTAGTCATTAGTGTTTTATCTTGATCAAAGGTTTTTGGTAAATGTTCAAAGGGTTCTCTTATTTTTCTTAATCCCTAGATGACTCCATAATCCCAAATGGACTAATAAGTTTACTTTTTTAGCTAATATAGAATGCATACTACCTTTACGAGTCACCAATTTGTTGACCAAATTTGAATTTTAGATCAAATTGGGGCACCCCTAGTAAAAAACATGATTTTTAGGCCTATAAGGGGGTATAATGTATTGTAATGAGGAGTTTTATAGGTGATTTGATGTCAATTAATTTTGTACTAGATTTGGGAAATTACTTTCTAGGTCCATTTATCATTTTTAGGTCATTTGAGGGATCAAAATAGTGAATTTAATGCTTTATATGATTTTCTTGGGAAATTTTCAAGTTTTAATGGGTGATGTAATGACCCATGTGTCTAAAATGTTCTTAAGTAACTGATAAAATTAAAATTTGTAGGTTCATCAGAATAAAAGTCAATTTTCTTAAAGAAATAGAAGAGTTTGGCACTTATACGACCTCCTTGGGAAGTGTACAACTTAGAAAATGATTTAAATTGTCAATTTATATTCCCAAAAATAATTTACATGATTTAGTTACTTTGGAAGTGAAATTTTTGGCCCAAAACCATTATGTTGCATTTTTACCCTTCTTGGCAGATTGAAGTGACACAGAGGGTTTTGTTTGGTATAATTAGCACAAGGGGTTTTAGGTCAAACACTTATGGGAGGTGATATTAAAATTAGGGAGATACATTTTCATATAAATAAGTTTTATTTTGTTAAACCATGATTTATGAACCATGTATTTGAAGTTTAGCTTCTAAAACTACCTACTAGTTTATGCACCCTTCAAGTTTTGGTCTTGTTTAGGAAAATCTTTATAATATAGCTAATGATAGTGCTTCTATAGGATTTTTAATTAATTACATAATGTATCCCATGGTTTTTTTATGTTTCAAGATGATTTGGTGAGCAAATCATCTCATGTTGGTAAATTAGTCTCTTTTAGATGATAAATAGGTTCTTACTATTTGTAAAGTTTTTCATGCTTTGAGAATAGTTACAAGGGCTATGGAAAGGTTTAAAAAAATATATTACATGTATCCTTCACCTCCTCACCTTTAAAACTCATATTAAAAATCAATATTCCATTAATAGTAGTCATACATACATATGTTCATAGCCTACCTATCTAATGCAACTCAAAATGTTCACCTACAAAGGTTTGGAAAGGAATACTACATTGAAATCAAGATTTTTTTACTTGATCCAAGATTTAATAATTTGGAAAGGAACCATGATAACTTTTAAATTAGGTGAAATTTTTGTCTAATGCCTATACACCATACATAATTTAGATTTAATGTCTGCCTAAATTTAGTTAATAATATTTAGCTTCAAGGGTGTCTCCAGATGATGTCATGGTGTGGTGAGAGCATTGATAGGTGCTTAATCATTCTAAAAGTGATGATATTTCATATGAAGCTTGATGAGGGTTTGTTTTTTATCATAAACACATGTATCATGCACACTATCTAAATTATACACTTGATGCCTGCAAATAGCCACCTATAGGTGGTCTTGATAAAGGGTTGAAATGGTCATTTTGGAGCATTGAAGCATAATATGAGCACTTATTGGGGTCCTAAAATAATTTTAAATCATTACTGACCTTATAAAAAGGCTATTTTGTCACATGAATTTAAAACCATACTAAAAGGTCACTTGACTGTGTTTAGACCCATTTTCCCTAAATGGGCAAAATAAAGGTCTAAAGGCTTTTTGTGGGTCTTTACCATCATGTATCCTAAGGGTTCCAATGAATATTAAGGGATAAATATTGTAACCTATAGTATATATAATAAATATAATAAATATGAGGGTTAGAGGGTGAGTGAAGGATGAACATTTTAATACCTAAAGTTGCTTTCAAAGTGATTAAAACCAAATAGTGGAGTCTACAGAACTATGACCCAAATAAGGTATTTTCCATCCAAAGTGAAAACATGTTCTTGATTAGATAATTTTAATGTGTAATTGGGTGGAGGTAACATCCATAAGATAATATATCATCTAAATGAGTGTCATATAGTGCTCTACCTCCCATACATCACCTATAGTCCATACATTATAGAAATTCATACCTACAACTAGTTAATAGGCATTAGCTTGAACGAGTGTTATTTGAGCATTGGAAATAAACTATAAATGGTTTGAATGACTTAAATTATGAAAAACGTGAGTATAAGTAATATTTAATGGATATTTGAACATTATTTCAAGTTTGAAGGAGTGAAAGTGACCTACAGGTAGGGTAAAAAGACAAGGTACCTTAGTCAAATAGGGTATGTATATAGGAAGCTAGTATTGGTGTTTTGGTATTGTTTCAAGGAATTAAAGGTAATAAAAAATATGTATTATGATAAAATATCCTATAATTCATGTAAAACATTCAAAAAATATCAAACAATGCAAATACTAACCTACAGTTTTCATTCTCCTCAGCACAGTTGACTATGTTGATTGAGTAGGTAGAGAGCAATACTTGGGTACCTTAATGAGGATAATACATGGAGTTGAATAAAATTAACATATAATAATTAAATATGTTACATGGTAATAAAATAAGTTAGTGAACACTACCTTTGAGATCTAATCATACACTAAGAACCTACAAGTGTGATGCACAATCAAATAATTATGTATACAATCTAGGAATCCAAGGATGGGAAAGGGTTTATATAAAGTTAGGATAGTGAATGGGTTTTATAAACATAAATAATGATTATAAAACATTTAATACACTCTAATTAGTTTAAATAAATAAAAATAAGAGCTCAAAAAGATGCAATGCATAGTCCACCTTATCATTTCCTACACACATTATTTGGCCTAGAAAGTAGTCTTGGTTTTGTAAGTTTTGGAAGGTATAATAATATGATCAGAGGTTAAATTTTTGTGTATAGAGTAATATTTTTTTTTTAAATTACCTAAAATGTCATTTTTTATTGATATAACAGGGGAAGTACCCCTTATTTTATCTTAGATAGGGGGTACTTTCCCATGCACAAACCCTAGAAGTCTTTAGGAAATTAGTGAAAAGTGGTGACCAGAATCTTGGATAACCTTGTATAAAGGTTGAAAAAATTGAAACACCTTAATAAAAAAATGGATAACCTTGAAAATAAGAGTTAAAACAAATAGGGTGGTCTGAACACCAAGGTTTTTAGATAAAACTAAAGGGCAAGTTTAGGCCTAGTGCCCAATTGAAGAGTCACTTACACTTATAGACCTAAACATGGTTTATACTTTATTTAATATTTTTTTGGAGGTAAAAATAAACGTTTATATACTATTTATATGCAATGAAATCAAATAAGATGACCTAAAACATAGAAGTTAAGATAGGCCTATGGAATGAGGCTTAGGCTAAGACCAAATAGAGGAGTCACTCACAATCCTAACATGATCTAAACATTAATATGAATTTTAACATGTTATTGGGGTTGATATAGAGTTATAAAATCAATTTGTGTGTATAGAGAACCAAGAATAGTCATTTTATACCTCAAAACCACTCAAACTTGTGCAGAATGAAGAAAACAAGCTCAATGAGATAGTTTTGGATGTTCATATATTCCATGAGGTTATGCACGGTGTTAGAAGAGACTTAGGGTGTTTATTAGGGTCCCAAAAGAGTAATTTTGTAATTTTTATACAAGTTGGATGTGGAAATTTTATGAACAATCCTTAAGACCCAAAACTACTAAAAAATCCTTATTAAACACTAATTAGGACAAGTTTGGGAAGATTGAGTTGGAAATATAGTCTAATGGAATATTTAGTTAATTAAACATTTTATAAATTTGAGAGGACTCACTCAAGTTTGTCTACATCTTTTTGGTTGTATGAAATTGTACGGATGGAGGCAAAAAATAGGTTTTTTCTCACTATTTTGTGTGTTATGTAGGCTAAAAGAAGAGTCAAGAGATGAAATTTTTTTTGGGTAAAATATTAATAATTAATATAACTCCCCATATTATTTTAATTCCATAATAAAACTTTTATGTTCCCCAAATATGTCATTCAACTCAGCCAGTCAAATTTGGCATATTGCACAAGCTAGGGAAAGTGTGAAAACTTCAAGTGTATAGCCTTTTAAGGTGACCCTAATGATTATAAGGACTTGTATGGTATTTAAAAATTTCACCCACTGAATTTTATTTATTTTCATGGAAAATTGAAGTTATTTTGGAGGCCAAGTGTGTAGGGTGCATAAAAGAGCAGTTTTCTAGATAACAGAAGATGATGCCTCACTTTTAGTTGATTATAGAAGACCAAGCATGAAACTAATTCATAAAAATTAATTTTTTATATCCTACCCTTACATCATAATAATTTTAATTTCTCCTCCTTGGTTATGGGATGCTCAAATAGGCCCAATTATGAAGGCAATTTTTCTATGCAAAAGGAAGAGTTTTGTGCCACTTTGCATTACTTTGATGACTTGAATTGACATTTTTACTTCATGACCTTGCATTGTTATTCAAATTTAATTATAAAATACATAGGTAACTCATTCTATCATATTGAAAAGTGTTTTTTTGACCCTTGGACTTATTTTATTTTCTCTCTCTCTAACTCTATAAGAGTTAGCCATTTTGGCCATTATATTAGATGTTCCACCTGATTATGGTGAATTAATTCTAATTTTTATACATTTTGATAAATTAAATTACTAATTTTACCTCTTAATTAATTTTCATAAGTTTTTACCACTTGAATTATGAATCTTGTTTAGTGAAGACTATGGATTCCTAACATGCAGTCTCAATCTTAAACATTGTTTGTAGTTGGAAAACTTTTATTGCAAGGCATGTAAACTTTTTTAGGAGATTTAAAATTTTTAGTGAGTTAGTATTTTAATTATTTATATTAAATTCCTCTTTTTTAGTCCTCCTAGCTTTGGAAATTCATCCATGACCTCATAATGTAACATTGATGTGAGAAGATGAAGATTGGAGTGTATATTTTAGTTTGTTTCTTGGTCTCAAGTGTAGAATGAAATTGGTTGGAAGTCATCAAATTTATTTGGTGTATCACCTCCTTAGTTTATATTTGATTTCATTTATCTCTCTCCCTTTTCACTCCCTAAGTTAGTTGTATATTCAATCCTAAGTGTTACATCAAATGAGTTGGCCCTTTCTAGAGACTCACCTCATTCCTTAGGCTGCCCACAAGCCTAGAGGTGATTCCATTGTGCCACTTGGATGAGGATATCCTTGCCATATCCTCAAAGGGTGAAAATCCAAGTGAAGAAATGAAATATATATATATATATATATGTACATACATACATACATTCATACATACATACATATATATATATATATATATATATATATATATATGTATGTATGTATGTATGTATGTATGTATGTATGTATATATATATATATACATATACATACATACATACATACATACATATATATATATATATACACACATATATATATGTATATGTATATGTATATGTATATATATATATATATATATATATATGTATATGTATGTGTGTGTGTGTATATATATATACACACACACACACAGACACACACACACACACTATATATGTATATGTATATATATTTATATATGTATATATATGTGTGTGTTTATATATATGTATATATATACACACACACACATATTGGGTTAAATTTTATATACCCAATCAACCCTAAGGGCCCTTAACATAGGCATTCATATATATATATATATATATACACACACACACACACACACATGAACGAATGCCTATGTTAAGGGCCCTTAGGGTCGATTGGGTATATAAAATTTAACCCCACATTGGGAGGGATTGTATCCTACTAAATAGGGGGATTATATCCTATTATATATGGAATATTTAGGGTAACTTTCATCCCCTATGTAGATATATACTGAAGTGGACATGTGAAATTTTTTCATGGCAATGGGCACTTCCATTTGTGCAGTGATGCACTTTCAATAGTGAATAATGGAGTGATAAATGGGTAGGATATTCATTCTATACATAAAAAATTTGATGCCTCCCCCATATAGGATAAGGAATAAGTACCTATAAAAACTAAATAATGAAGTACCAATGGGAACTTCAAAGATAGAGACTGGGCATGTGTATTGGATGAGAGTCAAGTGCTTATGGGAAGGGACTTCTTTATATGGAATTGGTTCTAAGAACTAGAGCTATCTATTTTCAAATTTGAATATGATTTATCATCTAATTTCTATATAAGGAAGGGAATAAAGTGTAATATATATATATATATATATATATATATATATATATATATATATAGTTGCTTATTTAATATGGGCACCATGTACCCATATATACATTTATATATAGAGTTGGCTAACCCTTACCTATTTATCATCATTTTATTGTGTTTGTTAGTGCCCATAAAACCTTATCCTTTATCCTATATGAGGGAGGGATGAGAGAACTGCCTCATATAGATGGGGTTGACCCTACCCTATCTATTTGTATGGGAGAGATGATAGATAATTTTAAGATCATCCCCTATATAGGTTGTATAGTATCATATCTAGGGGAGGAGTATTCGACATGAGGAGAATAGAGTAGGTTAGCACCCTATATCAACTCTATGGGAGTAGATAGGATTAGTTGGTAATAATTAGATATAGAAATAGGGCCTCCCTATCTATGTGTATTCCCCTATGAACTATCTCTTATAAATGGGTTAGATCCATTCCATCTATTTGGAGGTCCTTATCACTTATTTTGTATCTAGGCTAAATAGATACTAAATACCATATAGATAAATATGTGGTGGAGGGTGGGTATGATATATATATTAATGACTCAAAACTCAATATATACAATCCTTCCCTCTATACCTAGGGTTATTTTAAATGAGGCCAATCATCCCTTACTCTATAGATATATTTGGAGGTAGAATGTAGCTAGTTCAATATGATAGAGGTGTTCCTTGCCATTGTATGTTGAGGGGGAGAGATATATAGGGAATAATTCTACCATTTAGACTTATCTCTAAAGCAAAGTATATAAAATAGAAATGGATATGGATAGGGTGATGATGACCTATTGATATAAATAGAGAGATTCATGTAATAAATATAGATAGGGTGTATATATAGATTCTATATAGGGTGTTACTAGGTTTAGGGTAGCTAGATATATGCACCTCATGCTTCAAAGATACATATTGGGATAATACCCATATATAGATAGACTATCTTCCTCCAAATAGCTATATAAATATATAGGGTAGGGGGTAGGGGGATGTGGAGTAGGGGTAAGGGTGGGGGAAGCCCTAAACATCGAGATGGATATAGAGGGGAAAAGTTCCATATCTATATATATGGGTTTTCATATGGATCCCTAAACCTCCATATCTCTATATAGAGGGGAAGATCAACATAAAAATATATAGGGTGCCTCAACATATAGATAAATAAGGCCCTCTCGTTTCCACATATATAGTCAACTAACCCTCCCATTAGTTGAGTGGTAGAGATATAGGTCCATTAACATAATGGGATAGGGATTTGATCCCCCCTAGATTAAAAAAAAAACACATATAAATTAAGGTTCATTTCCATATATTTATATATATATTTATATGAGGGGTTTTCATAGATAGGGTTATTGGACCATATAGATAGGATCATCAAAACCTTTCTAATATGAACTAGTTGTTAGTTAGCCTTATGTAGTAGTGATTAGAGGGTGAGGAGGTTGGGATTTTAAGCACTGAATAACCCCCTAGTATAAAATAAATATATGGAATGGTATTAGAGAGAAAATGACTACCTTATGTCACCTTATATATATATATATATACATATATATATATATATATACATATATATATATATATACATATATATATATACATATATATACATATATATATACATATATACATATATATATACATATATATATATACATATATATACATACATATATATATATATATATATACATATATATATATATATATATATATATATATATGGAGTCTATAGATAGGGGTCATCATATCTATATATAGGTAATCATAAAATTAAATACCCCTTATAATATATATATATATATATATATATATATATATTATATGGGGTATTTAATTTTATGATTACCTATATATAGATATAATGACCCCTATCTATAGACTCCATTTCTCAATCAATTAATTATAGGCCAAACCCTCTAAATATGTGTGTGTGTGTATAAGTGTGTGATACCATATATATAGAGGGGTACGAGAGTTATATATGATTAGGAAATAAGATCATACTATACTAAACTTAGGATTGTATCATAACCATATAGATAGAAGGAGAAATTGTGGTATGGCCCTTAGAAATTCCAATATAAATTCCACATATATTAAATTGACACATATTATATAGATACCATGAATGGATGCACATATGAAATTCATTCTAGTATATATGTTCAGTCATTATTAGTTCCTAGATCTAATATAAAAGAAATATAGTCAGGTTTAATTTGGTGTTTGGTCAGTGCATCTATCTGGGGATAAGATATAGGGTAGAATGGATGTACATATATATGGGTATGGGTATATATATGGATTGGAAATATATAAATAATAGAGTGGAGGGTTGGGGAGGGATCATATATATAGATATGGTAATGAGTGGGAGAGGGGGAGGGGGAGACAACTCTAACTATATTGGGGTCCTATATATAGGCCAAGCCTAACATGATTCTATATGTAGGGGGGCATTATGAGACTTTACCTTTAATTTAGGATCTCCTATAATAGTCCCTATATATATGGTGAATCCCACTATAACTATGTGGGGCATTGATAACTTGAGGGAACCTATATAGATAAAGATATGGGAAAAATATATAGTTTAATTAGCTGACCCTTTATATATAGGTGGAGTGGGAAGGTACCTATTTATATACAATGAGAGTAAAATATTATGTATATTCATTGGCACTCAACCCCCTATATATTATATATATTAATATATGGGGTATATATGGATTTACCTAGATATCTATCTATCTGGTAATGCCCCTATCTATATCTGGCATAGCATAGTGAGCTACTTGACCAAATAGATAGAGATATAGGGACTTGACCTATATATAGGGTAGTAAGGCTCTTTCTAACTAGATGGGAACAACATAGTGTATCATATAGAAAGATAGTGAGATAGGGTGATTCCCCTATAGAATATATAGGGTTGTCCATATCTATATATAGGGCCTTGAATATCTATCTAGAAATGGGTGAAGTGTAATGTAGCATAGTGAACCACTCAATTTATACTTGTAGAAATTAAGGGCCTATCTAATTCATAATTAATATACATGGAATTTAAATACATATTTCCATATATATATGGATGGGTGTCTCAATTAATTTATGATTGAATATATCTAACAATTATCTCTTGATATTTGACCAATCTAACAATAGTCACATGATCTTCTCCTCTCTCATCAGATGACCTCCTCAATACATTACATTGTTTCCATTAGACCAAGATACAGAGGGAGAGAATAAAATATCCATGACATATTATTACATATATGCCTGAGAGTAAAATCATG